>CM052669.1:31606427-31626986 GCA_028533165.1 Leontopithecus rosalia
GTAATATTCAGCCAGAGGATCCTTGAGAGGCAGCTGGGGCAGAGTCAGGAAGGAAGGGGGTTTGACCTCTCCTCTGCCCTGTTGTTAGCTCTATCACTGCAGGTATGTCACTTGGTCCTGTCATTTATAAAATGGAGGCAATAGTGTCACCTTCCTTTCAGAGCTGGGATGGGGGTGATGAGTGTGAGTGAAGGAGCAGTGGAGTGAGGGACAGAAGATGTGACGGAGACCATGGGCTGTGCATGCACTGGGTAGAAATTCATTGAGGACAGTGAGAGTAGTGACCCAGCAGGAAAAAAATGAAAATGCATTTTGAGGAAGAAAAGAAACTCCCCGTTAAAGATTCTAAAACGAGTCCCTAAAAGCCCAAGGGCAAATCCCCAGCCTTTCCCAGGACAGCTTCAGACATAGGCGTGAGCCGTCGTGGAAGGCAGGCACCCACCGCGGGCTGGAGATTGGAGAACGCCGTTCTGACTCAGAGCGGTGGAGGCTAAATTCCACTGCATTTTTCTTGACGTTAGCCAGCCTTGTTCAAGACAGATGTTCAGGTTCTATAAAATAAGCTTATTTTTCATGGCAGCCATGATCTGAGGTAAGTACATTTCCAGACTCAGCAGGAAGACTTCCATGTGCAGCTGTAACTTACATTTCTTTGCATTTCTGCAAGTGTCTGAGCCGCTCTTCATAAGATATTTCCTTCTTAGCATTCTATTGTTAGAACTTTGGGTTCAAGGCTGAAACACCAGGTATTTGAGGGGTTGTGGAAGAAAGTCACTGAAACAGTGACTTGGTAAAACTTGGTGTATTAGAAATTTTTAGCATTAATTTTTTCTAGCACAAAAAGAGACATGAACTCTCATCCAAAAAGCTTTAGACCATATAAATTTTGTGAGGCCTCAGTGAAAACATTATGGTTTTGAATTTTGCATAACCAATGTCTGTAAAGGCTATCACATTTTATGATTTATGATTTATTTATTTTTCTGAGACAGGGACTCACTGTCACCCAGGCTGGAGTGCATTGGCGCCATCACGGCTCACTATGACCTTGACCTCCAGGGCTCAAGCGATCCTTCCGTCTCAGCCTCCTGAGTAGCTGTGACTACAGGCACACACTGCCATGCCCAGCTAATTTTTGTGTTTCTTGATGGGGTGTCATCATGTTGCCCAGGCTGGTCTCCAAATGCAGGGCTCAAGCAGTCGACCCAACTCAACCACCCAAAATGCTAATTATAGGTGTGAGCCACAGAGCTGAGCCAAAAGCTATCACGTTTTAAATGAAATCTCATTTATACCACCTGTTTGTTTAACAAGTTTAAACTTTGTGATAAGCTTAATGATTATCACAAATTCTGAATAATGAGGTTAATATTCATATGATTTTATGTGTGCCACAAAGTGGTCAGGGCCTCTGAGTAGCACATAGGTTAAAACAGATGAATGATGCCTTATATGAAATTAGGTTTCTGAACTGCCAAGCTTTTTCTTAAGGTTCTGCGTGCTATTTGGGAAAAGGCCGAGAGGCAGCGGGACAAAAATTGGAAAGGTTTCAGAGTCAGACTGATTGAATTTAGAGTCCTGGCTCTATCGCTGTCTAGCCTTGGTGTCTCAAACACATCCGTAGATCCTCTGAGGTTTTTGTCTCCTCATCTGTAAAATGCTGATGTGAGGGTCAAATGAGATAATGTCCATAAAGTAGCTACTGCAATTCTTGACACCTGTTGGGTACTCAAAAGATGGTGAATATCATTAGTAATTCGGGTGGTTTTAGTATTTGCCTACAAAGACTCCAACACACCTCCCTTAGGAATGTAAAATATCTGCTTCTTCTCCCTCTGGATGTGGGCTGGATAGTGACTCACTTCTAATGCATAGACTATGGTGAAGTCATAATGTGAGACTTCCAAGATTGTGTCATGAAGAGGAAACACATTTTGCTGCCGCCTTCCATGTTGTGAGGATGCTCAAGCAGCCTGTGAAGGGGCCCACACGGGAGAGCCCAGTGTGGAGGATCTGAGGCCTTTCACCGGCATCCAGCACCATGTTGCTGTCTGTGCAAAGAAGCCACCTTAGAAGTGGGTTTCCCAACCCCAACTGAGCCTTCAGATGATTGCAGTCCTGGCCAACATCCTGCCTGCAGCCTCATGAGAGACCTGTGTCTGAGCCACCCAGCCAACTTGCTCCTGATTCCTGAGACAGTAAGTATGCATTGTTTTAAACCACTACACTTTGAGGTAATTTGCTATATAGCAATAGATAATTATTATTACAGTAAATATTGCAGTAAGACTCACCCCAGAGAAGGATGAAACACCTGAATCAGTTAGCAGCTACTGTTTCTGTCCAGGCGGTTACAAAGGCAACCAAAAATCAAGATGGTAATTAATTTGTTAAGCATTTATTTCTTTAGCAAATTTGCAGAGCCATGCCTGGGGTGTGGGCCCCATCTGAGCTGCTAAAAACCAGGATCTGCTACTGGACAGAGACAAAGGCTCTCACTGTCCTTCATCCCCAGAGCTAACCCAGGCCTCAGCAATACCTCCTAAGGTTCTTCTGTTCAGCTGCTGCTTCTCCTCTCTCTGCCACAAGCCATGGGCAGGCCCGTCTTCTCCCGGGAGCACTGGTAGAGCAGTCTCTTAACTGGCTTTCCTGCTCACGTTCTTGTCCAATTATAAGACACATTCGTAATGATCAATTATAAGGAGGCACTCTGAACTATGTAAACCAGATCTAATTATTTTCCTGCTTAAAACTTTATGGTGTCTCCCTGTCCACTTGTAAAACAAACGGACATCCTCTGGTCTATAAGGAAAAACCATGATCTAAACCCTACTTACCTACTCCTCAAACTTGCTCCCTCCCTTTGCTCTGCCCTTCCTTGTCTTCCTTCAGCTCGTTGTTGGGTCTTGTTATAGGAGGACACCAGTGAATCACCCGTCCCGGACCCATGCCCTTGTGTGGCCCTCCCACGTTAATGCCAAGCTTGGCCATGTGACTTGCTTTGATGAGACAAGAGCAAAGATGATCTATGGGAGGCTTGAAAAATGCCACAGATCTGGGATTTTTTTTTCCTCTGGCTGCTTCTGAAAGAAGGCTTAACTACTCTGCTGCTTCATGGGAGACACGGGGGTCACTTTCCTCCACCTCTGCCAGCCTCCAGACATGATATGAGCTCAACTACCATGGGCTGAGCCCAACCCAAACTGCCGAACCACAGAGTTGTGACAAATACATGATGGTTGGGCTGAGTCACTAGGTTTTGAGGTTGTTTTGTCACTTAGCAATGGATAACTGATAAACACACCAAACTCACTCCTGAGTCCCGGGACTCCTTGTTCCTCTGCTTGGCCATATGCTCTCATGGAAGGCGCCTTTTGGTCACTTAGATTTCAGTTTAAATCTCAGCCCACTCTGAAAAGGCTACCCTGGCTACTCAGGCCAAAGGGCTCTTGTATTCACTGTAGAAAAAGAAAATTGTACTTCTCTGCTCTCATCCTACAATATTCAGCACAGAATCCTTCTGTGACTACATGTATGTGGGGTTTCCTTCACCCACCAAGCCAGCCACTGATTCATCAGTGGATGCCAGCTGAAAGTCCGCTCATGCAATTCGATCCTTGACACCATCTCACTGGAGACAGAGTCAGATCATACAGGGCGAGGGCTCAGTTCTAAAAGAGGGATCCCCACCTTTGATGCTGATTGGAAGGCCTGGGTTGTTTTGCCTGCACTTCTGACCAATCAGCTACAAACCTGGGTTCCCAAAACCTCCTTCAGTTTGATAACTTTACAAGAGCAGCTCAGAGAACTCAAGGAAATACTTACATTTATCAATTCATTGTAAAGAATGTTACAAAGGATACAGATGAAAGGACACATGGGGCCAGGTATGAGGGAAGGGAATGGAGCTCCCATGCTCTTCCAGGGTGCGCCACCCTCCAGAAGCCCACACGTGTTTGGCTGTTTCGTTTTGTTTTGAGGCAGGGTTTTGCTCTTCTTGCCCAGGCTGGAGTGCAATGGCATGATCTCGGCTCACTGCAAGCTTCACCTCCTGGGTACAAGCAATTCTCCTGCCTCAGCCTCCCAAGTAGCTGGGATTATAGGCATGCACCACCACACCCAGATAATTTTGTATTTTTAGTAGAGACAGAGTTTTACCACGTTGGTTAGGCTGGTTTTGAACTCCTGACCTCAAGTGATCCACCCAGTTCAGTCTCCTAAAGCGCTGGGATTACAGACAGGAGCCACCATGCCTGGCCGTGTTTGACTATCTGGAAGCTCTCTGAATCCTGTTCCTTTGGGTACACAACTGTGACTATTAAATCATTGGCCACTGGTGATTGGCTTAACCTTCAGCCCCTCTCCCCTCCCTGGAGGCTGTGGGGGTGGGGTGGGAAGTCCCAACCTTGTAATCTTGCCTTGGCTTTTTGGGTGACCACCCCCATCCCGAAGGTGCGTAGGGGCTGCCAGTCACCACTCTACTTATTAACATACAAAAGGACACTTGCCATTTTATAGGTTTCAAGGATTTTAGGATGAAGGCCAGCTGTACAGCCTCACATCCACTCTCTGTCATATCATCATTTCTCCTTGTACTGTACTCATGGCCTGATGCTGCTTTACCAAATTTTATCAAATCGAAGACACTGTGGATTGTAACCCACATCCCAACTTCAGAAACTAAAAAAATGTGAATAAAAAAGAGTGGTTTGAGAGGCCAGTCTTGGTGGCTCACGCCTGTAATCCCAGCACTTTGGGAGGCCTAGGTGGGCAGATAACTTGAGGCCAGGAGTTCTAGACCAGCTTGGCCAACGTGGCAAAAACCCTGTGTCTGCCAAAAATACAAAAAGTAATTGGGCATGGTGGTACATGCCTGTAATCCCAGCTACTCAGGAGGCTGAGGCAGGAGAATCACTTGAACTTGGGAGGTGGAGGTTGCAGTGAGCCAAGATCATGCCATTGCACTCCAGCCTGGGCAACAGAGCGAGACTCCATCGAAAAAGAAAAGAAAGAAAAAGTGGTTAGAGTTGATGAAATACAACATTTGATGATTGATTCCTTTGTGTCTCTCTATGGGAAATCTATGCCCTCTGAGGGGGTTCCCCCTCCTTGGGTTGCCTCCTCCAATTATTCTCCATATTGTAGAAAAAGTAAACTTTCTAAAATGCTAATCTGATCACACCACTCTTCTCAAAGTGATTTATTGGCCCCTCACTCCGTTTAGAACAAAATGAAAATTACTTCCATTACTCACAAGCCCTCTGAGACTGAGCTCTTGCTGACACACCCAGCCTGAATCCGGTCACCTCTGCTTCACTTACTCCAGCAGCATCCTCCTGCTCTGGGTCCTGATATAATCCTGCCACATGATCAGCACCACGCTGACCCTTCTGGACGTTCTCCCTCTTCTCCTCCCGGCTAATCCAAGCAAATCACCCTTCCTCAGCTGTCACATTCCTGTCCAAGCCTACTCTGCCCCTCGTGACTGCTCTCACATCCCCCATTACAAAACCTTACACCAATAACTATTGCAATTCTAAAATATTTGTACAATTGTTTACTTGTTTGTCACATATTGTGTTTTTTAAAATTGTGTCTAACACCACTGTGAGCCTGTTAGAGTTCTATGTATTGAGGTAACATTAGCAAACAGAACAACAGAACTTTCCACCATAATGAAGCTTTGGCTTCAGTGAAGGTAGACAGACAACAAAGATGAATATAAATGAGGACGTCACATACTACTGAATGCTGTGGAGAAAGTTAGGGAAGGAAAGGGGAAATGGCTAATCCTAACAGCTGGGAGGGGCTGTGATTTTACATAGGATGGTCAGAAAAGGCTCCAGTGAGAAGACATATTTGAGTAAAAACAGATGAGGAAATGGAATTAGCAGATATTTCAGAAATAACCTTCCAGGAGGTGAAAACAGCAAGTTGAGAGCCGTGAGGCAGGATGCTGGTCACTGGTGGTAGATTTTAGCTGACATTCTTAAGGAAGTCCATGAGGCTGGAGCACTTAGGAACAGAGAGCTCTGAAACGGGAAGTGAAATAGGCCATGGAGGGGATGACTTAGAGCCTCATAAGCCTTGTTAATAGGAGAGTGACAATGAGTTCTCAAAGGACAGCTTTGTTTCATATGTTAAGAATTGACTTTAGAAGACGCAGAGCAGAATTTCAGATGTCAGTGGGAAAGTTGCAATCATTTGAGCAAGACACAATCACGGTTTGTGAAGCGTGGTGATGAGAAATGGAGGAGGTAAGAAAAGGTCAGAGTCTGGCTGTGTTTTGGAGACACAGCCAACGGGATTTCAGATGGCTGGAGTGTAGGGTATGTAAGATGAAGAAAGGTGTCAGGAGTTTTGGCTTCAGCAACTGCAAGAAGGGAATGAACATTGACCAGAATGGGGAAGGCTGAAGGTAGAGAAGGCTCTTGGGGAAGGAATGGGAGTCAAGTTTTGATGTGTCAGGTTTGTGATGCCTTCTAAATAGCCAAGGTATAGATACTCAAGTTGCATATATAACCATAGCATTCAAAGAAGATGGCTGAGCAGGAGATAACAGTCTAGGCGTGGTCAGTGTATAGAAGATACTTAAAGACTTGTGCCCAGATCACCAGGAAGGTAGCAGAGACTAGAGGAAAGGTCAGACCAGAACTCTGGACACTCCAACCATGGTCAAGGAGATGAGGAGATGGGAGAGAGCAATCAGGAGAATGGAAAGCTCCATCAGCAAAAAGGAGGATGGAATCAGCCTCCTTTGATTCCAGTGTTGGGGAGGGGATCATCAACACCATCAAATGCTGCAGTGAGATCAAATTGGCTGAGCGTTGGCCGCTGGTGGCCATCTTGACAGGATGGTTTTGGTGTCAGGATGGCGAATTCATGTCTTTCTCTCTCACTAATCAGAATAAACAGCCATATTTTCTGTCTTTGGCATGCTGTATTCCTAGCAACTAGCACAGTTTCTGATACAAACTACATATTGCGTTAATACCTGTTAAGTGAGTGATTGGAAACTGATCATTAGATACCTTACCATGGTCCTTGAAGTTTTCAGGCAAATTTGCAAAATAATTCCCCTATAATTTGGAAATTTAACTGCTTTTTTCAGTGGATAAGAGTCATGGAAAGATGAGATTATGAGAGCGTTTTTACCTTAATAAATGTTAGCCTTTCTCAGAATCATTGTAACCCCTCTTTACTTTGAGTTCCTATATAAGAACCATGCACAGAGCAGGTGTTTCTATGTCTTGCTGGGAGGGAAAGAGGTCTGCTCATTGTTTTGGGAGAGAACAACTTTCAACTTGGTTTCAGAATGGCCTTTGCTCGTTGGTGGGGAAAATTGTTGCCTGGTGGGAATGCCTGATCGGAAATGTTCCCAGGAACCCTCAAACTAGTCCCTGTACCCATTGGTGTCAGGAATTCCTTTTATAGCATCAAAACTTTTTATCCTATAATTTTCATGATAGAGTAGTCCAAGATATAGAGAAAAGGCAGCTAATTTTTATTTTCAATGCATGAGCCTTTACATAAAGGCACAGAGTACTACTGAGACACAAGCATGTTGCCATGATTTCTGTCCAAGTGTCCATTGCTCAGCCATCTGTCAGATTCCATGTGTGCAGATGAACGAAAGAGGCAGGTGGAGTCATTCTGAAAGGGTCTTCATGGAAACCAGGTCTTGACCACTCAAAGAAGGAGCAAGCCCTTCTTCAGCAGGACTCCAAAGGAGCAGCAAGTTAGGACCTGGCATATGTCCTGGGGCCTTAGGCTGGCCTTAGCTACAGCTGTTGGGCCTTATGTACCATGGAGCCAACTGCATGTGTTTCTGACTGGCTTACCTCTGTTGAGAATGGCCAGCTGTCAGGGTTCAGATTGTCCAATAGCATCTGCAGGGACCACACAGGTAGTTACAGAACTGTTTTTTCTCATCAGTGGGGTCTAGGCATTGGAGTTGAGGCTGTTCAGGTGAACATAACCCACCAATCCTTTTTAAAACACATAACTACAAGTCAATTATACAATCCATTTCAAACAGAGCATTAGAGTCTAAACTGCTGCATTCTCAGCAACATCTGAGGCCCACAGGTATCCCTTTGGAGTCAGATGATGACCAAAGAACCCGACTACAAAGCAGGAGGAGATTATCCAAGCTCAATCTCCCCAAGACACCTGGAAAGAGAAACAATGAGCTGAATTCATGTCAACATGTACATGACAGATACCGGATACTTTCTGAAAGCAGATTTGTGTTCAAAGTGGGAGGGAACGGGTGGGTCCTGAGTGTTTGTGAAATTGAGAGGGGAAAGGGAAGGATGCAAAACACAACTCCATCGTTTGCTTTTCCTAGAGACAGGGTCTGGCTTTGCAGCCCAGGCTGGCGTGCAGGGGGACGATCCTAGCTCACCTCAACCTTGAACTCCTGGGTTCAAGCCACCCTCCCACCTCAGCCTCCTGGGGTGCTGGGATTAAAGATGTGAGCCACCACACCCAAACCCCATTATTTTCTAAACATTATTCGAGAACTAGTTTGCTTTGTTCATTTCTCTTCCCAGAGGATCTTGCCCCATAATGTTCTAATAGAGATTTCCTATTTACCAAGGATGCCGATTCATTGCTTTTCTCTCAGATGAAATGTGTATGACTTTTATGACCTTGTTCAACAGTGCACTCATTTATTCATTTATATGTATCCAACAAATAATTATTATTCACTGCAATAAATTTTGCAGAGACGGGTAAGTAAGGGCACTTGTTCTATAAACCACACCTGTCTTCCAAACATGGCAGAGAATCAAAAAGGGAAATACATATAGTTAATACTAGTTTAAACACTATGGTATTTATATAATTAAAACATATGACTCCTGTAAGTTAACATTTTGGTTAACACCCTCCAGAAACATTGCTATTTTCTTGCTTTCTCTATTTTTCTTACATAGATTTATTGTTTAGGTAGTTTTAAAGTATATTTCTCATAGGAAGATAAGGACTTTCTCATTACAAACATTAACATTGTGTATTAGAGAAAAATACATTAAAAACCCAGAATTCTCAAGAAAAGCATAGTGATTTTGTTTTTGTTTTTGTTTTTGAGACAGAGTCTCCTCTATCACTAGGCTGGAGTGCAGTGGCGCGATCCCGGCTCACTGCGACTTCTGTTTTCTGGTTTCAAGCAATTCTCCTGCCTCAGCCTCCCTAGTAGCTGGGACTACAGGCACGCACCACCGGGCCTGGCTAATTTTTTGTATCTTTAGTAGAGACGGGCCTTTACCATGTTGACCAGGATGGTCTCAATCTCTTAACCTCGTGATCCACCGGCCTCGGCCTCCCAAAGTGCTGGGATTACAGGCGTGAGCCACCGCGCCCGGCCGCAAAGCGTAGTTTTATTCAATTCTTGATTTAACCAAGTGGCAGACGTTCAGATTTGGCGTTGGTTTTGCTGTATCAAACAACACTATGTCTAACACCTGATGCCGAACTGTTAAACTGCCCTTAGAAGGTTGCATGTGGTGGCATCACACAAATGCGAACTGAAGGAAAGCATGTTACATGCAGCACGGCGTTTTGTGGTGGAAGTGAAATTGATGACTATCGTTTTGTTTTTTGTGGTTTTTTTTGAGACGGAGTTTCGCTCTTGTTACCCAGGCTGGAGTGCAATGGCGCGATCTTGGCTCACCGCATCCTCCGCCTCCTGGGTTCAGGCAATTCTCCTGCCTCAGCCTCCTGAGTGGCTGGGATTACAGGCAGGCGCCACCATGCCCAGCTAATTTTTTGTATTTTTAGTAGAGACGGGGTTTCACCATGTTGACAGGGATGGTCTCGATCTGTTGACCTCGTGATCCACCCGCCTCGGCCTCCCAAAGTGCTGGGATTACAGGCTTGAGACACCGCGCCCGGCCCAATGATTATTGTTCTGTTCTTTGTGGGTTTCTGTAGATATGTTAAGCAGAAATTTGAGATGGGACTATCTAGGGAAACATTTGCTCTTTTAAAGTCTATTGCTACTTCTACAACAGCAACTTCATCTGAGTGGACAATGGAAAGAAATAATATGTCTAATTCTGGGCGCAGGCCCATACTGAGTTTTGAGGCTAAACCTCTGAAAGTGAAAAGCTGCCAACAGCAGCTAATGGTTTGGGCCAAGGCCTGTCTGGTTCCCTGTGCGGTGGGATATTGCCTTATCACCTACTTTGTTTCCCTAATGAAAACAACATTGGCAAACAAAAATAGCAGCCGTCATGGTATCAGGCTGTATACTTCACAGTAATTCTCTTATCTTACACTTGCAATTCTCTAACAGGAAGTAACTTGAAGTGACAGAGAAGTAACTTGAAGTCACAATGGAACACAATGATCTGATCGAAAAGGTTGGACTCCAGAGCCACGCTCTTGACATCAGCTACCTTGACTTGAATAGCTCACAGATAACAATGAAAATAAACTTTAAGGATATATATGATGAAATCAATTGATTTGAATAAGATGCTTAATCATAGATAACTATATGATATTTTTCTAAATTTAAAATACACATTGATTATTTATTCAAAAACTTTTACGAGTACCTTGTATCTGCCAGGCACTGGAATACACAATGGTGAGCAAGGCAGATGAGAACTTTGTCTTCACAACAATATTGGACTGTGAAGGAGACGAGCAGGAAAGCAGGCATTTGCAAGGATGTGATACAGCCTTTAAGAAGGAATCCCAGGGTGCTGTGGGGACATCAAGGAGAGGACCCAGACTTTGGACCTTAGGTCCAAGGTTTACTCCCAAGTAGCTGTCACTGCAGCTACTTGGAAATTAGCACCACACGTGGCTAATTCTTTGTATTTTAAATAGGGATGGGGTTTCACATGTGGACCAGGCTGGTCTCAAACTCCTGACCTCAGGTGATCCACCCACCTTGGCCTTCCAAAATGCTGGCATTACAGGCATGAGCCACTGCACCCGGCCTCAAGGTTTACCTTTAAGGTGGATTAAAGCTAACTAGAAGTAGTTTGTCTTCACATAGCCTACAAGCAAAATTTAGTCATATCCATGAATTCTATTGAAAATATTAGACAAGTGTAACAGTCAAAGGTCATGGACGGGTTTCCTAACCGGCTCACGGTGTGACCAGATTTCAGATAAAACTAAAAAAATATGTAGTTTTTAGAAACTTGGCAGTTTTCTTTTGTTTACTGCTTCTCATAATTTATGGGTCTCATGGGGAACTCGTTTAGCTCTGGTTTCTGGGATGTGCTAGAACTTTATAGAAATCCTCTGACAGGCAGCTTTTAGAGAGATAGAAGTTTCTAAAATTTGTATTTCAGTCTTGTAACTGAACTCTCTTGATACCCGATTTCCCAGCTGCTAAGCCCGATATGTTTTGATAGGCTTCACTGTGAAAGCTGAGGGTGTCCCATGGTGATGATTGTGTCTAGCCTGCCTCATAGGAGCACATTAACGTAGTCGCCTGGACACTCAGGCACCAGTGATCTTGTGAAAGGGACTACCTCTGTCTTTGCTCACTTTGTCTCTTCAGCATGTGCAGTGCCTGACGCAGAGTAGTTAGTTACTTGATGATTGGCTTTTTTTTTTTAAAGGAGAGAAATGTGTCTCTGGGAAAACTTTAAAATGTAGACAGAAGGCCGGGCGCGGTGGTTCAAGCCTGTAATCCCAGCACTTTGGGAGGCCGAGGCAGGTGGATCACAAGGTCAAGAGATTGAGACCATCCTGGTCAACATGGTGAAACCCCGTCTCTACTAAAAATACAAAAAAATTAGCTGGGCATGGTGGTGCGTGCCTGTAATCCCGGCCACTCAGGAGGCTGAGGCAGGAGAATTGCCTGAACCCAGGAGGCGGAGGTTGCGGTGAGCCGAGATCGCACCATTGCACTCCAGCCTGGGCGACAAGAGCAAAATTCCGTCTCAAAAAAAGAAAAATAAATAAAATGTAGACAGAGAAGATAGGTGGATCGGCCCATTTTTCTAGGTTGCAAATTCCCTTTGTCTGTTCGTTTTGTACATGTATAGTATCTGAAAGAAGGGTCAGCTTAAATGAGCAAAATATGTTGAAATAGCGAAACATTTTTTCACAATGTGTATTTCATTCCCCAGCGTCAAGTAACACCTCTCACTGAGAGGTATCACCACATCTCTAAATCTCCTGGAGACGAATTTGGAATACATGCTTTTGAGGAAATGAGTTTGTTGTTAAAATATAAAGTATATTTTCTAAGTTATTATGTCACGGGGAATATAACTGAGGAAGGAGAGTATGTTCTAATTATCTTCAAAATTTGCCCACCTTCTATCAAAATTTATTGTAACTGAAAGGAGCAACCTCTGAAAGAGGGATTATTGGCTCTTCTGCTTTGAGCTGCTGATCTCAGAGGGAAACAAATGGCATTTGCTGAATCTGAGCACAGAATGCGTACAGCACTTCAGCATTAAGGGAGATATTATCAGGGAAAGGATGTGATATTCACCATCTAATTCTTTTCACTTCTTTCAGTAAAGACACTGAAGGAAGAACTGATTTTAATCTGAGACTACCTCTTTCAAAGAAATCTCAAGAGATTTAGTGCTACTGGAGAAGCTAAAAGATATGAAAGTATTTGTTATAAGCAAGACAAGCTTTAAAACAATGTCGAATAGGAAATGTACACCTGGTGACCTGTCCCCTACCTGGAAAGACAGTGAAAGGGATCTGATAGGGACAACTGTCACTGCGTACTGATGTCACACTCACTGTCTAATGGAAAGACAGCAAAGACCAAGCTCAGTGGGTATTCAATGATCAGACAGAACTCTCGAGAAGCATGAGGGTCTTACCTGAACACAGGTTCAAAGAACTGTTCTAGCACCAGGAAACACTTAACAATATACAGAGAAAGGAAGCTCGGACTGATGTTTGGGTTGTCTATCTAAAATGATCCCAGGAGAGGCATAGATGGAAAACTGTTCTGCACATTTTTCCCCCAGAAATGGAGTATTAGATTTATAGTGTACCTTTCACCTAAATAGTCAGACTGAACCTCTAAAGCCATGTATTCTTTCATCTAATCACCTACATGAGGATGCCTGGAAAAATTGTGTCCACACACACACACACACACGCACGCACACACACACGCATGCACACACACACACATACACATGCACACACATACACATGCACACACATGCACGCACGCACACACACAATTTCTGTTTTGAGTATGCTTGCAATTTTTAAAAACAAACTTTAATTCAGTTGAAATAAAAATTATAAAATATTAAAAGTGATTTGCAAATAGAATACATGTAAGTATATGTGTATTGTAAAGTAAATTGCTGAATGTGATATGTAAACTGTGCTTGATTCAGTATGACAGCTATAATTACAGGAAAATAGAACTAGTAAGACTCAAGTGATTTGATTTGAATAGTTAACATTTGTGTAAAATGAGCGACTTATTTGCTTTAGACTGATATTTATAGTGGTATAAATTGTCCTTCTATTAATGCTATTTCTAGTGAGGTACCAATGTGTGTAAGATAAAATATATATTCTAAATTAGCGTATTTTCTGAATGATCTAATAATTAGTAGGCATCTTACTGAATCATTTGTAAGTGGAAATAATTGATGAATAATATATCGGAGAACCTTTTATGGTAGGAGCAATATAAAATAGGACGAAGTATATCGGCCACAAAAGCCAAAATCCCAGGAAACATAATTATCCATTAACCATGTCTTTTGCTTTTTTATTAATGGATAAGATAAGAAGGTCTCCCAGAGAGTGGGAATGACTCTGTGGGATTCTCAGAGGAGTGAAAAATGTAAGGGAAAATCTCTCAGGAACTGCATTCTTCTAATTACAACCATATCATACTTTCCCACATCAGGTTCATACAAATCAGGCTCTGTTTATGAAATAACCCGTAGTTCTTATTTTAAGTTAATGTACAAGATTTGTTACCAATCACAAATCAGTTTTACTATATCTGAGCACATCAATTATAGTACCTTATGTTTTTATCAATTTTAAAATATAGTCATATTTTTCAGTGTGCTTTTGGAGTTTCTTTCTTTCTAATACTTTATATTACAATGCTATAGTTTATAGAAAGCCTAAGATGATTAAAAATCTTTGTCCAAAAAGAGAAAAGTTCCATGATTCCTTTATGGCAGAGTTGCGTATCTTTAATTCAGTTTAATGTGTTTATGTGAGTAAAGCCAATTGGAAAACATGCTTCACAAAAATAAATATATTTACTAACTACTTTCCTGTCAGAGCAGAGAAGCATAAATGAAATCCCTACATTTGTAGACAAATTCCTTTCCAGGACCCTTTGAAAACGATTTGATGGTTTCTTAGGGTTTACAATTACAATGGAGAAATACTATGTCAGTTTGAATCTCTCATCGTGGTAAATATTTTTTTTTCTGGAAAATTGGATTCTTCTATTTATAGAATTTTGGTGAGGAGACATCTATAGGGATATTTTTAAAATTTTTATCGTCCAGCAACTTGGTAAGCACTTTTCTTTTAACGACTCAAGTTCATCTTCAGCTTGAGAAAGTGGTTTTGATTTCTTTGTGGATTCTCTGTAATTTAGTGCAGTCTTTCTTCAGGGCACTTGCTGGGCACTTTTGCCCTAGTAAGTCCAGCTTCAGCTCAAGATATTTTCTCTCTCTCTCTCTCTCTCTTTTTTTTTTTTTTTTTGAGACAGTCTTGCTCTGCTGCCAGGCTGGAGTGCAGTCGCGTGATCTTGGCTCACTGCAACCTCCACCTCCCGAGTTCAAGCAATTATCCTGCCTCAGCCTCCCGAGTAGCTGGGACCACAGGTGCTCACCACCACACCCAGCTAATTTTTGTATTTTTAGTAGAGACGGATTTCACCACGTTGCCCAGGATGGTCTCCATCTCTTGACCTGGTGATCCACCTGCCTCGGCCTCTCAACCACCATGCCTGGCCTTTTTTTGTTTTTAAGTTCTTTTCCATCTTTTACTTCATTCTCTTCTACTGCTGCTTCCATCAACAAATGGTGTACTGTTGGATTCATCTTTCTTAACTCATAAGCTTCCTCCCGTATTTTCCATCTGATTTTCTTTTCTCTTTAAGTTCTGGAGTACACGTGCAGGCTGTGCAGGTTTATTACAGAGGCAAACATGTGCCATGGTGGCTTGCTGAGCAGATCATTCCATCACCTAGGTATTAAGCCCAGCAACCAGTAGCTATTCTTCCTGATGCTCTTCCTCCCCAATCCCTTGACAACCCACCCCAGTGTGTGTTGTTCCCCACTATGTGTCCATGTGGTCTCATCCTTCTGCTCCCACTTGTAAGTGAGAACATGAAGTGTTTGGTTTGTTCCTGTGTTACTTTGCTGAGCATAACAGCTTCTGGCTCCATCCAAGTTCCTGAAAAGGACATGATCTTGTTCCTGTTTGTGGCTGTATAGTATTCCACGGTGTATCTGTACCAGATTTTCTTTATTCAGTCTATCATTGATGAGCATTTGGTTTGATTCCATGTCTTTGCTACTGTGAATAGTGCTGCAATGAACGTACATGTGCCTGTATCTTTATAGTAGAATGATTTATATTCCTTTGGGTGTATACTCAAAGGAATGGGATTGCTGGGTCAAGTGATATTTCTAGATCTTAAAGAAATCGCCACACTGTCTGCCACAATGGTTGAACAAATTTGCACTCCAACCAACAGCATAAAAACATTCCTTTTCCCCCACAATCTTGCCGGCATCTGCTATTTTTTGACTTTTTATTAATAGCCATTCTGATTGGCCTGAAGGGTATCTCATTGTGGTTTTGATTTGCATTTCTCTAAGGATCAGTGATGTTTAGCTTTTTTTCCTTACGTTTCTACCTGGTTTTCTTTTTAAGCTGTGAAGAATTGCTCGAGATGACAGCCCAAATTAGCAGCCCAATTCCTGGAGCATCATGAAATTATATCCACTTATGGATGTTTAAATTTTAGTGAGTATATTTTCAAACTCCAAGAGGATTTTCTGATTCTCCAATTGCCTTGTTGGCATAGGAGCCTGCCCTTCTTTCATGGATGTGAGAAGCGTTCAGATTCTAGACGTATTTGAAGACAATGGGATTTGGCAGTGTATTACATGTGGGTTGGGGAGAAAGAGGGGTCAGGATGACTACCAGATCTTAGGCCTGAGTGTCTGAAAGGAAGAGCATCCAAGAGCGTGTGTGATTGAGCCCAGGAATACCACGGTGCAGGAGCTTTCAGGGAGAGGCAGGAGTTTTGTATGTGTTATAGCCGAAATACCCATTAGTTGTCCAAATACAGACGTCACCAAGACATTTGGATATGTGCCTGTGCAGCTCACGGGAGATATCCAGGGCTGAGATGTAAGTTTGTGAGTCACAGTCTTAGAGCTGGTATTTAAAGCTGCACACTCCTCTAACAAGTAAGTGTAGCTGGAGAGGTCCACTGAACCTGGAGGCGGGTTTTCCTTGGATCTGCGGATAGCTGTGTTTCTGTGTAGGATGTGTGAATGCAGAGCACATTGCCAGTTCCTGATGGAGTGAGGAAGGGGGAGGAAGTATCCCTACAGATGGAACACAGTAGGATATTTCTTTACCGTCTCTGGCAGGTTATTGCTGATTTGGGGGCAGGAGAATGAAAAGCCTAAAGTTAGGTGGAGGACTGCCTTGTGCCTTCCCAAGCCTTAAAGTTCATACCAGGAGTTCACTGTGGCAGGTCTCTTATTTCCCTGAAAGGAGCCATTTTGCCAGGAGAAACACAACAAATGCCATACCTGCACCCTGTGTGCATAGAATGCAGAGGAGCGTAGCCCTGGGCTTGCAGAACGCTCCCTGGCAAGCTCAAGTTGGAGGTTTTGCTATTGTTCAGGTAAGAAAATGCATCCATGTAACTTATCAAGAGGTTCCTTCCTTTACCTCAATTGGAAGTTAGACACTCATTTATATTTAAGATTCTGGTAATATTTTATTTTATAGAAAATATGCAGTTTCTCAATCATCAATATGATTTACTCCATCTATTTTTTTCTAGTCCTATAGTAGACTCTCTCTCTCTGTGTGTGTGTGTGTGTGTGTGTGTGTACGTGCATGTGTGTGGGGTGCTTGTGCACATCCACACACATTAGAGATACCGAATGGTACCTTTACACACCTTGAAGGATGAGATTTGGGGAAAGAGGAAAGGTGAATGTGGATTTGTTTGGAAATGGAAGCCACTTTAAAAGTTTCGTTGTGTTTCAGGTAACCATATGTTTAAATGACTACTTAAAAATGTTCTCTGAAGGCACGTGAGTTTATAAAACTAGCAGTCATAAAAGAATCAGTGTAAACACTGAAAATTTAAAACTTAGTTTACTTTTAGTCCTAGATGTTATAATGTTAATAAAAACTATCAAGAACCTTAAAGTCTCTGGAGTCATTAGAGTTACAACTGCGTACATAGCTTACTTCAAAATAATATCAAAAGAAGAGTTAACTTTATTAGAGGTAGCTCTTTAAGTAAAAGGCATGAGGACAATTTTTTTTTTTTGAGACTGAGTTTCGCTCTTGATACCCAGGCTGGAATGCAATGGCGCAATCTCGGCTCACCGCAACCTCCGCCTCATGGGTTCAGGCAATTCTCCTGCCTCAGCCTCCCGAGTAGCTGGGATTACAGGCATGCGCCACCATGCCCAGCTAATTTTTTGTGTTTTTAGTAGAGACGGGGTTTCACCATGTTGACCAGGATGGTCTCGACCTCTTGACCTCGTGATCCAGCCGCCTCGGCCTCTCAAAGTGCTGGGATTACAGGCTTGAGCATCCGCGCCCAGCCTAATTTTGTATGAGGAGATTAAACTAGAGGAAGACTGTCCTAATAAAAGCCAAAACCCAATGAAACTTTATTTGGTAAAATTTTCATTTGCAATGCAATATTTTCTCATATGCATTATCAAATTCACTTTACTAATAGACTGATTTTTGGAGTCTACAACCAATTTTTCTGATGTAAAGTGAAAAGACAGTTAAAATACCTAATTTAGAGAAACAAGGCATTTGACCGCAGGGAAAAATTGTGATTGATCATATTATTTGTGGTGTGACAGATACAATGAAACTGGAGTGGAAGGAAGTGTATAATTTTCTGCATACTAAACAGGAGAAAAAAGGCCACACAGACCGACCCCCTGCCCCATGCTTTGATGCTAAGTCATAGTACTCCATTTTATTTACATTTTATTTACTCCATTTATTTACAGTACTCCATTTTATTTTATTTATTTTATTTATTTACAGTGATTTCCAGAAACAATAATCCCACTGTTTCACAATAATAAGTACCAGGCTGGGCAACACAGTGAGACCCCATCTCTACAAAAAGTAAAAGAAAGAAAATTAACTGGGCACCTATAGTTCTAGCTACTCAGCAGGCTGAGGTGAGAAATCATGCAATTTTTCAAACGTCAATATAATGTTATTTATGCTATCTTTTCCAGTTCTATAGGAGAGTGTGTGTTTGTGAGAGTTGTGCATGAGCACAGATACACATGTATTAGAGGTGCTGAATGGTACCTTTACATACTCCCCAAGAGTTTTAAAAAATATATTATGGATAAGACAGAATGAAAAATGTACCATGCATATGTGTTTAATGTAGAGAATTTCACACAAACAGATTGTATTTTTAGTACTTCTGTGACTGAACCAGACTGTTAGCCCTAAAATGGAATCTATAATACTGTTTTCAGATCTGACTGGACATTTGTTATATAACTAGTAAAAATCTTTCGGCATTTCTGTCATTGAGTCCCCTTGGTAAGAATCCAAATCTAGCGCTCTCTCAATATTATTAAGTAGTTTAAGCAGGTTCCTATGGAGAGAGGCTGGGCTGGTTACTTTCCATCTTATGTCTTGCTGCTTTCCAGCCTATTCCTCTGTCTTGCAATGGGCCAGGCAGGTGGACCCGCATGTGTTAGCCTACTTAAGTGCCTTTGCTCCTCGGAAGGGTGAGGTATGCCCAGAGGGAGGCATCTGCCAGATACTAGAGGCAGACAGAGACAGAAGTAGGTGGGGGAAGGCACCGCCCCCACTCCACACACATCTCTTGTTTGGAAGTAGCTGTGTCCCTCTGTGACTGACATCTGCCTGGCAGGCCTTCCTGCAGAACTCCAGCTCACATGGTGACCACATTATCAGCACCCCCCACTTTCCTTTTCTGCCCTAAAAGTGGTAATAGTTTCCCATAACTGAAAACTTCTGAGCGATTCGACATCCTTCATCGGTTCCCTTAATGCTCACACCTCTGAAATTGTCCCTTCATTACAATCTCTTCAATTGAGTCATTGGAGTGGAACTCTTTCCCTGCTGTGAAGCTGGCTGATACAGGCACAATGAAGTTGATGTTGTGTGACAGACCAAATAGCATGATGTACTCCATGAGTACCCCCCACCTCTCAAGGCTGCAGGCACTAGAGAGTCCTGAGTCTATTCCGCCATGACATCTGTGCTGGTTAATAGCAGAGCCTTAGTTATTATGGCAGTCATAAGGTAACGGCTGCTTAGCTTCGTATTTTGAGAGTAAACTGGGTAAAGGTGTGAGAAATGGTTATTTCAGGTACGGGCAGTGGTCTCAAGGAGAAAGGAGAGGCTGTGGCCTTTGAACAGAAGGTGTGGTGGCTGAGGATGCTTTGCTCTTGCTCCAAAGGAGATGACCACCCGCAGCTGGTTCTCAACAACCAGACTTCCTTGTCTGATTGAACATTCTAATATTCAACCCAGACCCCATCGAAGGAATGCCAGTGAGCCTACTTGAACTTCCGGATCTTTTCCCAGATCTGGAAAATGTCCTCTATGTCCATTGAGAATCAACATGAAAGTAGGGGTCTTCACCAAAGGTGAAATTGCGAGGAGACGGCGGAGGGAAATGAGGATTGTACGCATCCTTGGAAACAGCTCTTGGAGGCTATCCTGCTTTTGCCGAAGAGCTAAGAATTGGTAGCTGCAGTAGGATCTTAGGTATTTGGTCCAAGGATATTTCCTCAGATGCCTGGGTTCTGTTTCCCAAGTACCTAGACTAGCGTGCTCCACATTTGCCTCCACAGGAAAATTCCCAGTCCAGCTCCTTCCTCCTTAAGCATAAAGGAGCTGACTCCTGTGGACTTCATTCCCAGGGCTCACTGGCTGGAAATCAAAGGCCAGAATGCAGAGAGAGACAGAGAAAAAGAGGAGAGCCAGAGAGATTATCTGGGACAGTTCCCTCCCCACCCCCAGCCCCCTGGCTCAGGCAGTGTCCGTGTCCCTCAGTGATGGCAGCTCCCGCTGGGTGACCCTGGCCTCCAGCCTGATGCTCTCTCAGAGTTCCAACAGCACGTTTTCATCTCCCTGCCCTCCCAGCCCTACCGGTGTTGACAGTTTCTCACCGTTCCAAGTCAGGCTGTCTCAACAGCCCTTGTTAGTTACCTTAACATTTTCGACAACTCTCTATATCCCTCCCTCATTAAAGTTCTTTTATTTGAAACATCTGTGGTGGATTTCTTTTTGTTCCTCAACATTCTTTCTTGAATTGTTATTCTTTCGGTGGTGTTA
>CM052669.1:31633567-31714121 GCA_028533165.1 Leontopithecus rosalia
ACTCAGCTGTTAACTATAAAGATTCTGGAAGACAACCTAAACAATACCATTCTAGGCACAGGAACAGCAAAGATTTCATGCTGAAGATACCAAAAGCAATTGCAACAAAAGCAAAAGTGGACAAATGAGATTTAATCAAACCTAAGAGCTCTGCACAGCAGAAGAAACTATCAACAGAGTGAACAGACCACCGACAAAATGGGAGAAAATGCTTGCAAACTGTGCATCTGACAAAGGCCCATAGCCAGCATCTGTAAGGAACTTAAACAAATTTACAAGAAAACAGAAAAACAAACAACCCCATTAAAAAGTGGGCAAAGTGGGCAAAGGGCCGGGCATGGTGGCTCACGCCTGTAATCCAGGCACTTTGGAGGCCAAGGTGGGTGGATCACCTGAGGTCGGGAGTTCAAGACCAGCCTGACCAACATGGTCAAACCCTGTCTTGAAAAATAAATAAATAAATAAATAAACTGGGCAGAGGACAAGAGCAGTTTTCAAAAGAAGACATATGCGTGGCTAATAAGCATATGAAAAAAAGTTCTGTCCCTGATCATTAGAAAAATGCAAACCAAAACCACAACGAGATACCATCTCATACCAGTCAGAATGGCTATTGTTAAAAAGTCAAAAAATAACAGATGCTCGTTATTTTTTGTGGAGCAAAAGGAACACTTATACACTGTTGGTGGGAGTGTAAATTAGTTTAACCATTGTGGAAGACAGTGCGGCGATTCCTCAAAGATCACTCATCCCAGCAATTGCATTACTAAAGCAATTGCATTACCTAAAGGAATATAAATCATTCCATCATAAAGACACACGCATGGGTACGTTCACTGTAGCACTGTTCACATAGCAAAGATATGGAATCCACCTAAATGTCCATCAGTGGTAGACTGGATAAAGAGGATAGTACATACACACTATGCAATACTATGCAGCCGTAAAAAAGAATGAGATCATGTTCTTTGCAGGAACACAGATAGAGCCAGAGGCAATTATCCTTAGCCAACAAAGACAGGAACAGAAAACCAATTATTGCATGTTTTCACTTATAAGTGGGGGCTAAATGATCAGAACACATGGACATATAGAGGGGAACAACACACACGGGGGCCTATTGGAAGGTGGAGGGTGGGAGAAGGGAGAGGATCAGGAAAAATACCTAATGGGTACTAGGCTTAATACCTGGGTAATGAAATAATCTGTACAATAAATCCCCATGACACATGTTTACTTATATAACAAACCCAAACATGTGAAATAATAGTTCTTTTAAAAATATTGTTAATAATACAAAAAAAGCATTATGTTTAAAAATTGCATCAAGCATGATTAAACAGTTGAATCCTATTTTTAAAGTGTCTACATATGAAATAGTTGTCAGCAGAAATTTGGAAAACCCTAGGAACTGAAGCCTGGAGATATTTAACTGGATGCTTCAACTCTGAGTCACAACAGACATAGATAAATCCCTTGTGTCTATAGTTTAGTCATTCAGGTCAAACCGTCTAAAAAAAAAAGTGAGGAGAAAGAAGGGATGGGGGGGCAGGAAAAGCCATAAAGAAGAAATCAGGTATTGTTCTGACTGGGTTTCCTACGTTTATGAGGAGTCACTTTCACCTGGCTGTTTTAGGACAGCGTGGCATTAGGGTTTTCAATGAGAATATATATGCAAGGTGCGGGCTACTTTGCTGTGGTAGGGAGCTGGGAACCCAGGATGGCGAAGGGCTTTGAGGTTAGGGAAATCTGCATTCTAATCCTGAGTGGTCATGGCAGGTGACTGACCATCCCTGAGACTTCTGTCCATAAAAAGAAGATAACACCTTGGAATTATACCACTGGAACCTATGAGGGCAGGCGGTTTGTCTGTCTTCCTCTCTCCTTGTTCCATCCCCGGGGGCTTAGAACTGAGCGTGGCACATAGTAAGCATGTAATAAGCAATAAATATCACCTGTTGGAAAAAAAAAAAAAAAAACAACAACCTAGTGCTCAGTGTGGGGATGTGGCAGCAGCCTTAGGTCTTCTCAGCCTTCTCTGAGTGTGAAGCCTCTACCTTTCCAGCTGAGACATGAACAACTGGGGCCGGATAATTTTCAGCAGTGCCAGACCCAAGGCAGAACCTCTGTCCCACAAGTCGGGGCTGAGTGGAAGAAAGAAACCATTTCTCAGCCTCACTTGCCTGGAACTTAGCCTCAGCAATAGGTAGCTGAGGGCTGCAAGAGGAATGGGGATGTCCTGCCCCTCCAGAGACGATAATCCTTTGAGGAGCTGGGTGAGGAGCAAACCTCGTATTCTTGGCTATACTTCTGTGGGTGGATTTTCCATCTCATCGAGCTAGGATGGGAGAGGGAAAGAGTGGGTCTTGGCACAAATATTATGTTGCTATTCTTACTGAGGTTTAGTAAATTTTCTTTTTTTTTTTTTTTGAGACGGAGTTTCGCTCTTGTTACCCAGGCTGGAGTGCAATGGCGTGATCTTGGCTCACCGCAACCTCCGCCCCCTGGGTTCAGGCAATTCTCCTGCCTCAGACTCCTGAGTAGCTGGGATTATAGGCACGCGCCACTGTGTCCAGCTAATTTTTTGTAATTTTTAGTAGAGACGGGGTTTCACCATGTTGACCAGGATGGTCTCGATCTGTTGACCTCGTGATCCATCCGCCTCGGCCTCCCAAAGTGCTAGGATTACAGGCTTGAGCCACCGCTCCCGGCCAGTAAGTTTTCTTGAATCAATGTTTCTTCATTTGCTGTATGACCTTAGGATCATTTCCAGAGCTTTTAATTTTTATTTTTATAAAAATAATTTTTACCGGTTTTGCTAGGAAGTAGATCTGCAGAACTTCTCATGCTGCTGTGCTTGGAAGTGGAATCTCATTTCTAAAGTGATCTGCCTCCAGACGGGCCATTAGTCCCATTCTCCAAAGCCAGCGATGTCCTATATAGGAAATATATTATCCAGAGGAATGTAACTGCAGATTTTCTGTGCAACCTGCATGACATTGTTGCTTTATATGATTCCCTCTAGTTATGTATTATTGACTCTGGGAACTCACAATGCAGGTCTTTCAAACTAGAGATGACTTCAGAAAAAAAAGCAGAGTCTGCTCGGTGGCCTTGCTTGGGGCTGAGCAGTTAGGGGGTGAACATGACCTCTGGCTCACTAACGTCTGCGGCATCTCCTGCTCTGCCTCTTCAGCTCCTGTGGCTTTGCTGATGTCCCCTCTTGACTCTGGGGATCCACAATGCCTATGGCTCAAGGATGCAGTGAGGGTAAATACCTCACACACAACTTATGAAAGCTCATCTTACATCATCTTATTTTATTTTTTTAGGTTATGTCAAAATGTGGAGGATTAAAATAGTCCAAGGGATGGTCTCAAAGAGTCCCTGGTATCAAAATGGCTGCAGTGGGAACACCAAGTCAACAATGCGGCAAACGTGTTCCAGGATTTTTTGGTGGCCTCTAGATTTTGGTGGCTTGGACGAGGGAGGGGAGGGATGAAGGAATGCGTGCTGACGAGGCGTTCAGGTGCCCTGTGAAGAGGATGAGTTTCAGGGAATTCAGGAGAGTCAGGAAGAAGGAACCAAGGCGCACATCACCAACACCACACAACGCAGAGTTCACAAATGCAAGTGGGATGGGTTTTGAGAATTATGCCATCCAGGAATTCTCAGTGATTCCTCGCAGTCCGTGACAAATGTCAGAAGACAGTAGTATCTTAGCTCTTCTGTTAAGAAAACCTTTTAATATAACTTTTTACATATTATAAATATTTCTAGGAGTGCTGGAAGAGGAGAATATAACATATACCATGCAGTATTCCATAGAACCTGTTAATGTGGAGAACTACTGAAAAAAATGTAATGAGTGAAATAATATTACTTTATTTATTTACTGCAAAAAACCAAACTACCCATCAGTTACTCTTGAATTAGAATAGACCGGATGTTACCCTCCTGAGAACGGTTGTATCCACTTGGAGGGCTCAAGCCTTGAGTTTGACACACACTGCTTTGGACCGTTTGTATTTCTTTGTTCCTCAAATGCAGACTCCCAGGAGGTCAGACTTTCAGAAGGAGAAAATGAGGAGGTGCAGGCATTCTATCACTCACTGCTTTCTTTAATTCGAATGTACTGTGTGTCCTGTTATGTTGGGTGTTTCAGTGACATTTTATCAGCTTAAGTATGCACGGTCTCTTCGCTTTCTGGCACTAAACAGAGAAATATCTAGAATAAGTGAGTATTTTCTTGAACGTTCTGCTTGTATATAATGGAGTAAGTAGATTAAGAGAATTACATTGGATTTCTGTAGCTGGAGTAGAGATGCATTAACATTTGTTTGGAGATCTTAGTTCTTCTCAAACATAGTTCATCTATTGAAATAAAAACACTTTCAGTTGATAGTCTAATATATACATATACATACATCCATTATGCATATACAAACATATACAAATATATTGCAAATATGTGTGCATGTCTGTAGGCTAAGAAAGGCCAACAGTTTCTAAGTGACTACTAGTTAATTCACAGCTAAAATATCGCTGTCACCGTTTTTAAGTTTTGTAACGCTTGGTAGCTACACGATAGGTACTGTGCATGGAAAGGTCATGCAGCACGCTTCATTCTGTAGTCGTGACAGTGACTCAGTAAAGTTACAGGATGACAATGTGAAAATAATGAAAACTGAAAACTCTGCAGTCCATTCAAAGCACAATTGTCAAACTGGGATGTCTTGTGTGGTTCTTGAAAATTTTAGGGAAACGTTAGGAATCCTTTTAATGATGAATTCATGGTAAAGTAGCCAACATTCTCCTATTCCTGGTTCTCTGAAAGGTCATTTGTCAATCTATTTTTATTTTAAAATAATGTGTGTACAGCATATACTTCATTAGGAAGGACATTCAGAGAGGTTTCTAGATGAGAATAAAATGAATTCAGGCATTTATTCAGAATGAGGCCAGATGTTTTCCCAGGAGTCTTGCATTCCTAACCACAGGCCAGTGTCTGCCAGATTTGAGTGTTACGTCTCAAAAACTAAACGCCCTGGGCTTAATGCAAATTAAATTAGAATGAGAGAAGTAATTATCCAGGACGTACTATGGCCAAGTAAAGAAATGAGATGACTGCCCTTCAGACAACGAGGTGCTGCTGATCTGCTATTAACAAGGTAAGTTCCCTGAGATATTTTTCTGGGGCTGCAGTCATGAGGGGCAGTTCTGAGCTAGCCATGTCTTCTCGGGCCTGCCGTTCCTTTTTTCCTAAAGGTACACTTGAGAAAACAGCTGGATGGGCTTAAGGAATAACTTCCTCTCCAAAAACTGCCTAACAGGAGAGGCGGCTTAGTGCATCTACAAAAATAAGCATTGGCCTATGTGCTGAAAATAGTTCTGCGAGGTGGGAGGGCAGGGGGAGGCCACGCTGATAAAATGTAGGGCAATCTTGGTCAAACAAATCATGTATTGGGCCGAAAACATTTTCTGTGTTTCTCTCTCTTCTGACTTTTCTGTTTGTTTGTGTCCATAGGAATTTGGCAGAGAAGGGAGACTGAGGAGAGAGCAGCTGATGATATAGTGCATTTGCTTAATGTTGATCATTTATTTATCAGAGCAAGTACTGATCTCACATCCTGAAGATTTACTGCGCAGTTGAGCAGGGT
This sequence comes from Leontopithecus rosalia, assembly GCA_028533165.1. NCBI lineage: Eukaryota > Metazoa > Chordata > Mammalia > Primates > Cebidae > Leontopithecus > Leontopithecus rosalia. The sequence goes on from CM052669.1 coordinate 31,639,228, forward strand.
GGAGGAGACTCAAGCGCATTCTGGTGGAAACCCATCACAACGCTGAAATCTGAGGCTGGATCTAATTCCCGTGTAAATCAAGCTTACTCTGGCTGTGGCTTTTTGTGCAGTGGGGAGACATGGCTTTGTCTGGGTTATATTTGAACCACACTGTATCATAATAACAAGCCAGGATTCAACTTCCTCTGCAAGAAGGCATTCGTTCTCAGACTCAAGGATAGAATTTTAGAGCTGGAAAAGATATCTGGTTTGAGTGCCTGATTTTATACATAGGAAACTGAAAGACTTGCCCAAGGTCACGCAGACGTTAGCATCCCTCTCTAGATAACACAATAGCTTTTAGTACCTTGGGAGACATTACCTTTTAGCCAGACTGTGCAAAATATCAGTTTTGAAAGAGCTGAGCTTTCTTTGGCTTTGATTCTCATTTGAACAGTTTCTTTAATGCCTGTTTTTTTAATCGAACAAGGATGAACACATCAATCAGATTTCTTGAATCTTTTAGCCCTGCACAACACACTAGGCACCTTGAAGCAGTTACAAATCTCCAACGATATGGCCATCGGACTTCTCTTCTGATAGTGTAAACATGACATAGTGTTCAAACATGACATGCAAACCATCTGAGTTTGTTGTGGGACGCATGTACTCCTAAGATGTAAATTTATATGTGAATAGTTAAGGATCCCTCAGAAAATGCAATTGCATATGTTTATAAGTTTATACTCCTCCTTTGCAATCTTCCACTCTTCTTAGTTCTTATGAACTTGAGCACAGTAGAATCTGGTGAGAACCTCTGCTCAATTTTTTGTATATGAAGTAAGTGTTCATGAACTGTCTGCTGTGCACCAGACCCTCAATTTTACCATATGAGATTGTGAGACTCAAGGCCGAAATGACGGGAGTGTGTCTTCCAGAGAAATCACATTTTAGAGCAGGAAGGGACAGTCAAGATCATGAGGCCACTCATGCAAGATGCAGACATGGGACCAGAGTTTTAGTATTCAGCCTGCATTCCATTCCACCACACCTGTGTCTCCCTTTAGTTTGTATCTTCTTACAGGAGACAGTGATTTTGTGAGTGATCATTTAAACGACAGCTTTAGGATAGGTTCTATTGACTTGGATAAAAGGCATCTTGTCCTTGATAAGTTGGCATTTCAATATGATTTGTAGGCATGTTTTAGAAAACTAAAGACCTACGTATAAAAGTGAAAAAAATGATAATTTATATGAATTTGGTATTAGGAAGACAGTAATAGCATCTTGTTAATACATTTCCAAAGAGGATAAAAAAATAGAGAATCATCAGTGTGAGCCTGTTTCGCTGAGAAAATGAAATTTAGGTTGTGATCCTTCAGGTCTTGCCACGTGGTCTTGCCGCTGAATGTGGGTGGAAAAGCCTTTTAGCATGGGAGGAGACTTACCTGCTGTCTTACTTAGCCCTTATTTCATAGATGAGAATAGGGAGCCCCATATGAGTTGTGACTGACTCAAGATGACATGGCCATTTAGTGGCAAAGCACATTGTTCCAAGCCTCTGATGTCCATTCAGCTGTCAACCCATACAGTCAAATATTCCAACACTGTCGAAAATGTGAGCTACCTGTACATGGACTTGACCATTTTGGTCCGAATCAAAGGAGCTCTGTAATAGTCCTGATGTTAGAGGGTGAATTCGAAACTTGAAATCTCTGGGTGCCTCCTTCAAGTCCCAGATCCTTGTTTCTTGTCAGACTACCTTTACTGAAACACTCGAAACTTTTAAGTAATATTGACTGCATTTAATTGTTCTGCAGAGTTTAGTCAGATTCCTCCATAGAGAATGTGAATCCCAGCAGGTATCTTGACCAAACTACAATCTTTGCCTAATCTAAGCTTTCATTTAAAGTTTTTCTATAAAATATGAATTTGTGAATGGGAGTTGATGGCTGGAGGCTGGAGAGTTTCAGGATATTGAATGAGCTGTCACATTACCATAACCTGATTTAGATTCCCCAGAAGGCAATTGTGACTGGAATTTTCTGGGCTGAAATGATGATGGGAGAGTTTTACCTAGAGAGGTTGTGACAGACTTAGCCTGAGGAGTGACTGTGAGGGCAATGAACTGTGACTGAAGGTGAGATTCATGGGGATGTAAAGGAATGCTTTGGGGTGGGGGCTACATTATGGGGAAAAAGGGAGAGTTAAATTTGGAATTTTGAGGGCATAGAACATTTTAGGATCAGAATTACTTGTAGTGAGTGGATGTATTGAATCACAAGTGATGAATTTTTGAAAATACAGTCACACATCAGCCATTGCAGTAAAGTAGCTGAGGTTTTTTAAAACAATGAAACCATTCTAGAACTTTTTAGGAGCAAACACTTAAATCTCCAATGCTAAGGTCAATCTTTGGTCTACACCTTAAAATTCCAAACTAAGGGGAGAACTAGTTAGTGGTAGATCTCTTGGAATTGAATTATCTCAGGCAGTGGCTCAGGAAGCTTTCTTGTTCATAGGGAAATTCTTGCAGGGAATTCACAATCTTCCTTGCTTTAATCCACTTCTGCTGGTTGTAAGGAGTGCATCGACAATGTTCCTTAGTATTTACTTGCTCTGCTGTCCCCAAGGTCACTTGTTCTGTTTCACAAATGTGGCATTGGCTCAGGGCTGCCTCACTGTGTCATCTTTATTGGGCAAATGAGATACAGAGAAGCCAAATTTCCCTGAAATCTCAAGCCCGCCAGGCCTGGAGAAACAGCTAACAGTGTGTGAGGGCTTATACTATGCCCAAAGCTTTTACAAGGATTAACCAACTGAGGTCTCAGGATTCCCCTTGGTAGCCCCCCGCTCTGAAATGAGCAAAGTTAAAAAAATTGCTGCAGGCGACTGCCACTCAGGTAGGATATATGGTAGGTCTGAGATTTAAAGCCGAGCTATCTTTTTTTTTTAAATTGTGGCAAGACCATTTAACATGGTATTTACCCTCTTAACAAAATTGTAAGTGTACGATCAAGTATTGTTAGCTATAGGCACCATGTTGTACAGCAGACTTCTAGCACTTAATCAGCTTGCATGGCTAGAAATTTATACCCATTAAATAGCAACTCCTCACCGCCCCTTCCCTAAGCCCATGGCACCTCTATTCTAGGCTGTGCTTCCATGTGTTAGAATATTTCAGATTGATCATCTATGGTATCATGCAGTGTTTGTCCTTCTGTGCCTGGCTTGTTTCACTTAGTGCAGTGCGTACCAGGTTTATGAATGTTGTTGCATACGACAGGATTTCCCTCTATTAGTCCTATCCCATTGTATGCATATACCACTCTTTCTTTATCCAATCCTCTGTCCCGGGCATGAGTGGTATGATTGCACAGCTCCTAATTACATCCAGTACCAGCTTTCCTGAATCCTTTCACCTGCACCTAGCTTCTGTTTCTTCAAGAAGTTTTGGATAGGAAATTGCTTCCCCTCCCTTCAGAAATGGGAGTAATGGTTCAAATCACATTTGTCTTATTTTCCCACGTTGCATCATACCCTGGAATTATTAATTTCATTGTAGGCATTTCCTTATTAACAATTGAGTTTTCTGAGCTGTGTCCTTGAGTAGCTTAATTTACAAAGGATCTGCCAGTAGGTTCTCTCCCACCCTTAGACTGAAAATACCAAAATTAAACCAAAGACAGGTGATAGAAATGGGGGTGGGGAATTTGAGTTTGCTCCAAAAATGTTCTAAAATGGAATTGTTTCATTAACACCTCAACTACCTGATACATGTGACTGTACTTTTTAACTCACGGTTTTTTGTTCAATGTGCCCTCCACATGATCTCATAATCTTGAGATTGCCTATCCGCTCATATTTCCAAGTGAAGCTCGCCATTATTGGTTCTAGAATTAGTTCATTCTTCTTATCTCTACAGTCAATGTCTTTGAAGAATAAAGACTAAAAAACAAAAAAGGGAGAACAAATACCAGAAGATATTAAACATATTCATGTCCCAACTGGTCATTCTAAAGCAAATAAATTAAGCCACATGTAGCTGCTTTTCATTGCCATCGAGAGCCATGGGTAGTCCATGGTTTTCTCTGCAGTCTAGTCTGAAAAATAAATGCATATAACTATGTTATTGAGTAAGAGACCCAGATTAGATTTTATTCACTCACATTCATTTATTTGTTTGATACATTTACTAAATTTCCAGCCTGACTTGTGCAGGGCAGTTCATGCTCAAAATGTACAAGTCAATGCCAGCTGTAATGCCTTGGAGCAATTGGGTAAGATTACAAACAGGAAGTTATCGCTGCAGTTTTTATTGGTTTACTTTTGTAGCTGGGCAGCAGAGTAAGGTGGGGAGTAGGATTTCCTCAATTTAAGAACAATTGTATGCCAATATCTTATTTAAACATTGGCTATTTTAGAGCCAATATGGAGCCCAGCACATATTTTCTTCCGCAGAAACAATGGCACACACGTCCATCAGGCTCGCCAGGTGGGATCACGGAAACGGCAGCTGTGCAATGTTGTTGTGTGGATATTGTTGCCTCCACTTTTGAGTCCCGGTAGCAGCGAGGAGGAGGGCAGTAAGAAACCCAAAAGGAAGAGGATAAGAAAGAGGATGGAGTGGAGCCTGTAGTGTTACAGGTAACATGATCCAACCTCGACCCTGGGTAAGTCCCTCTACCTCTCTAAGCCTCAGTTTCCTCATCTGTGAAAGAAATATAACCTAATCTTCAAAAGCATGAAATATCAGGAAAAGTGTCTGGTCCCTCCTTTCCAGGGTATGAGGGTAGCTCCAAGCAGTTGAAAATAGGAAACTGACATTCTTAAAACCCTTCTGCAACTTCTCCATTTTCCAGTGTCTCTAGACTTCTCCATTGACATTAAACAAAATTAGCCCATTGCCTAAAATTACCTTTCACCAAAATTACCTACCTACCCTTTACAGCTTTTCAAAACTCTGACTAACTCAGGATTGTTGATCTCAGCTGGGTATCAGGAGGAAGGCAATCTGATTGAACCAACCCACACAGGTGCGTGAAGCATCTGACAGTCTCTGAACTCTCCTATACTTAATTGCATTTTTTTGGGGGGAAAAAAAGCCTTCTACTTATTATCCAGAAAGCATATACCAGTGATGTGATTTTAGCCAGAGTGCCAAAGTGTAGTCAAAACTTCAGGCACAGTGGGGGGAAGATATTTTTGGGCTGGGGAAGGTCAGCTCGTTCTGTGCATCTGTCCCTGGCCAGCTCCATGCTGCCTTGCCTTTTTCACAGTATCTTTCCTTTCTTTACTTCTGAACCTCCAATTCCTCTCATGCTTTTTGCCTACCCAGAATGGCTTTTTTTGGCAGCCACACCAGGGATCCCAGAGGTGAGGAGCTGACGGGAGGAAGGGGCATTTGCACAAGCTGTTCATTTTTCTGAGTCATTTCTAGGTTGGGGTTGTTTCTACTGGCATTTTGGATACTCTTTATAATGCTGTGATAATAGCTATGTGGTTGTTTAGATGTGAGTCTCATAGAAATATTCACTGATAGTGAACATATAAATTAGTGGAACCTCTAAAGATTCTCCAGTGGCCTTAGAAGTAAGTTTTGTAAGAGTGATTGTCTTACAAATATTTTTACCAGATGGCAAACCTTTTGTATTTGAATTGGTATGGCTCTTGGGGACTTATTTTCTCTTCTTCCTTAATTTTAAATACAAGAAAACCAAATCCCAGAAAGGTAAACATAAAGCCTGTATAGTTACTCTTGTTCTCATTTTGAGAACAGATGTGGGATGACAGTGATGAAGTTGGTCCATATTGTCTATACCGACTTGAAAGCAGGTTCCTCCCTAGATGTCAAGCTTCAAGAAAAGGTTGGTGGGTCAAGGAAATCAGACAGCTAGTTAAATGGCAAGTTGTCTGAGGTTTGAGGCAAGGGATCAGGAAGGGAAACCCCTACATTTTCATGCCCAGAGCTGTTAGCAGAAGGTCGTGATAATATCACTGAACTCCTTGCTCACAGTAGCTGTATTAGTCCGTTTTCATGCTGCTGATAAAGATACACCTGAGACTGGGTAATTTATAAAGAAAGAGAGGTTTAATGGACTCACATTTCCTCATGGTTGGGGAGGTCTCACAATCATGGCAAAAGGCAAAAGGCACGTCTTACATGGCAGCAGACAAGAGAGAATGAGAACCAAGCAAAAGGGGTCCCCTCCTATAAAACCATCAGATCTTGTGAGACTTACACACTACTATGAGTAATCATGGGGAAAACTGCCCCCATGATTCCATTATCGCTCACTGGGCCCTTCCACAATACATGGGAATTATGGGAGCTACCATTCAAGCTGATATTTGGGTGGGGACACAGCCAAACCATATCAGTAGCAGTGGCTGGAAGATGTAGAAATGGCACCGAAGGAACCCTTCTCTCACAGGGTTAATGGGAGCTCACCCCTTTTTTCACAGGGTTAATGGGAGCTCACCCCTTCTCTCACAGGGTTAATGGGAGCTCACCCCTTCTCTCACAGGGTTAATGGGAGCTCACCCCTTTTCTCACAGGGTTATTGGGAGCTCACCCCTTCTCTCACAGCATTAATGGGAGCTCACCCCTTCTCTCACAGGGTTAATGGGAGCTCACCCCTTCACTCACAGGGTTAATGCCTAGCACCACACCCTTTTGCTGCCTGACATTCCTTCTTTGTTTGCTAATTTAAAAAAATTACAATTTGTCAAAAAGGGCTGAAAATACTTCACTTCCAACCTCACAGAGTGAATGGGAGTATCAAGCAAAGTCATCTATATAATAATGTTTTAGAAACCAAGAGTGCACTCCAGTGCAAGCTGTTCTCATTATGCTGACCATTTTATAAATGGCTTTTTCACTCCATCTTTTCTCCATCCGAATTGATTAAACTCTTTTCTTCAGGCTGGCATAATTCTCAGGATGTCAATCCACTAGTAGAGGTTCCATTTTTTTTCTTTTCCTTTTTCTTCTTTTTTTTTTATGGCTGGGACTTAAATGCACTGCCAGGGGGAGTGTGGAGGTCAGAATCAAAGCTTAGTAGATTTCCAGTTATCACTGCTCCTTCACATTCCTCTGAAAAGTGCAGGTCATTGGGCAAATGCTCTTGTGCCTGCTGGGGATATCTGACCCTGAAAATAGTGAAGAAATTAAATTAAGATTTTTTTTTTATTGTGCCTCTAGCAAAAACAGTCACCAAACCAGTTAAATGTTGGTGTGACTGGCACCTGCAGTAGTAATTGGGATTCTAGGAATGTTCTTAGAACATTTGCCTTTTTTTTAAATAAAATGTTTTAATTATATTACATGATTCCTGATCTTTCACAGGGAAAAAAATTCATCGTTTTTCTTGGTGCGTCCTTGAACCTCCACTTCTCTCTTACTTGCCATTTTGAATTTAGTCAAATATTAATCATTTCAAAGAACTGCGGGAGGAACAAACTCATTTTCACTGCTGTGGCCTTTACTGTAACTTGACCTGCGCTGTCTACATTTCCGCATTATTTGAGAAGTGTATATATGTATGACCCAGTCAATTATGAAAACTACCCAAGAGTGTATTTTCACTGGCTATAGCACTTTTGGGACTATGCTCAGTTTTAAATTTTACTACTACTACTATTTTAATAAATAGTGTATTTATTAATAAATGATGTATTATTTAAATAGTGTGTATTTAATAATACACGCCAGATTTGACTTCCTCATGATTCATTTAAAAATTATCCAATTAACAGACATTGTATTAATTTTGTTTTCCAAAGTATGTGAGTCAAGACATTTAAAAACAAATTATAACCAGTCTAATGTTCTGATTAAATATGTTTCAGTGCTTTATAGAAGTAATTCACAATGTTTGTATTGACCTTGAGGATGCATATTGTAAAAATCCATCCATGTATAAATACTTTTAACAACTCGCAATCATCCTGTGGTGGGGTAGGATTTTCCAGTGCAATACTAGGTGGAATGGAACAAGGGATAGTGTGTATCATGGAGGAGGGATCAGCTGTCGGAAACAGAATCCAGGCAAAGACAAGGCAAGGGTGAAGGGCATACAGTAGCCGGGACCCAGATAGAGGGGAAGAGCCTGGGGGATACAGGGACGTGCATCAGGGAAGCAAAAATAGATCAGTTACGTTAATGAGGGAAGTAGGTCAAGACCCTTGTGATGACATCACACCACTGGAGGTGTTTTTAACCTGGCTTCAGCTATAGCGCAAGTTTAATGAATGCTATGGGGCTTCTCCCCAAACACGTACAATTCACCTGCCGTTTGTGGACATTCATGCTTTTTGACGGTGATCTATAAACCACTAAGTGTCCATAAACCCCCAACATGAAAACTGTTACTGTTTAATGCAAGATCTTTTTTACTTAGTTTTGTTAGTCCATTCTAATAACGCTATAAAGAAGTACCTGGAACTGAGTAATTTATGACAAAAAGAGATTTAATTGGCTGGTTATGCAGGCTGTACAGGAAGCATTGTGGCTTTTGCGAGGTCTCAGGAAACTTTCGATCATGGCGGAAGGTGAAGGGGAAGCCGGCACATCCGACATGGCTGGAGCAGGAGGAACAGATGGAGGGGGAGGTGCTGCACACTTGTAAACAATCAGATGTGGTGATGACTCACTCTTGCCATGACAACATCACGGGGGATGGTGACAAACCAGGAGAAACAGCCCCCATGATTCACCTCCCAGCAGGCCCACATCCAACATTGGGGATTACCACTGTACATGAGAATTGGGTGGAGACACAGACCCACACCATATCAGTAATCTACTTCTTAATTACTGCATGGCCAATGTTGAAGGTTGATTAGCCTATGCTGGATAGGTCCAGTCCTTAAGATAAATCAGGCACAACCCGAGGTTTCTGGGTCCCCTCGTGACTTCTGCAACCTCTTGCTGTTCCTTTCAGTTATTTGAAACACCCGAAACAAAACAGAACATAAAAACTCTGACGTAGAAAAAGGCCGATAGTTTCCTGAGACTGCTTGGTTGCAACCTCTTCTTTTTGAGCCTCCATTAGCAATGTGAAAAATGAGTGTTAGGAACGTGAGTGGAGTTTTGAGGATATTTTCTATTTTGTGTTATTCAGACTGATGTGCTGTTGCAGAGACCTTCATATACATTCTGGGCATTCACATGTTTCTCTACAGCCAGGCCTCAAAAAGGTCTTCAGTAACCTACATAAGCTGTGTTGTGTGATCATTCAGCCCTGGACTGCAGGAGGCCTCTCAATATGAAAGTGACAGGGTCAATATTTTGGACCTACACTTTGGTTAGATTCTAGTTTTCCTATAATCTATATTCACTTAACTGAAGCAGGAAAATGAATAATTTATTAAAAATAATTTAGATCAAGCATGCTCTTTCACTTGAGATACTTCAACATAATTGAGTGAGTGGCTTAATTTTATTCAAATATTTTTATCACCTCACATACTCTGTCTCTACTAAAAACTCAAAAAGAATTTAGCCGGGTGTGGTGGCCTGTGCCTGTAATCCCAGCTACTAGGGAGGCTGAGGCAGGAGAATTACTTGAACCTGGGAGGCAGAGGTTGCAGTGAACTGAGATCATGCCACTGCACTCCAGCCTGGGCAACAGGAGTGAAAACTCCATCTCAAAAAAAATGTTTTAAAAATGCCAAACTAGCATCTCTCTTAGGGACCTCTAGATTTCATGTGATACTCTACAGTATTCACCTGAATAAGAGGGCATCTTGTTTTTCTTAATTATCTTTCTCAAAAAGCGTGGTCACCGCAGGATCCAACCCTGTGCCTACCTCAATCCTGTAGCCATGTTCTTGTTATTATTCTTACTACTCTCACATAAATTTTCATTTCTTAAAATCTCCTTTCTTAAAACTTTATGTTCCAAGTTTCAGTCTACTTGGAACGAGGAAAAGGTTTCTCTTCTATTGAGTTGTGGTAATTTTACCAGCAACCCTCTGTGCAAAAGTTCATTTTTGGAATCATAGTTCCAAGTTCTGCTCTAGGAATAGACCCACTGAGTTCAGGTCCTGCTCTGTTTCCTAGAAATCATGTAAATTATTTAATCGCGTTAAACTCTCCTCGCATCTGGATTAAGTGAGATAATGCATGCCGAACATTTAATAGATGCAAACACTCAAAAAACAGAACCTAACACAATTACATTTGGTGAACAATTATTTCCTTAGCTTAGGCTTTGTATCATTGTTAATCTCACTTACCCATGCCTTTCGGGGAACAGACATTTCTCTTTACTTTTTGAAATAATCACTAACAGTATTTGTCAGGACTGGCTGGGATATGCCCAAAATCCCCTCAAATTTCTGTGATTTAGTAGAATCAACAAAAAGCCCTTAGCAGTTTGGCAGGGGCGTTGGCAGGGAGACTCCTTCAGAAGTCCCCCTCATCCTTGGGAGTACACGCCATCCTCAGTAGAAGTGTCAGGGGAGCAGAGGACCCAGCCTCACTCATGGGATTTTCACTGCCGGCACTAGGACGTGGCACATGTCGCCTTCCTTCCTATTTCATTAGCTCACACAGCGTCAGTCAGTTCATACCAGCATCAGTCAGCAGCCCAGGGCTGAGAGCAGAGTCCTCCGCGTGCCCAGGAGGAAAGCTGCTGAGATAGCTTAGGCAACGTCACCCTCAAAGCCTTGCATGACACGCCTATCTTCTCAATCTTACTTTTGTGTATTATTTTTGTCTTACTGTGTGTGTGTGTTTTATTGTAAACTACTTCAAATCTGTTTCATGAAAAGAGTATATGGAAAACAACCTCCTGAGATTTTTACTGGGAGGTTGGCTTTGTTGACTGTTTTGCCATTTCTACTTCACACGATTATATTATTTGAGGCTATTTTCTTTGATGCTTGGAGTCTATCGTGTTTATTAGACATAAACATCCATCGTGTTCTATTCGATGCAAGTGACTTATGCCTTGAGAATTTAACCATCTTCCAAAACTGTTCCACCAAAAACTCATCCTCAGATTTTCTAGAGTTAATAGTAACGGTTTACATTCTTTGTAAAAAAAAAAAATGAATACTTTCTGAACATAAAAACTTAATGGAAAAAGATTAATCTCCGTGGAGTGACGGTGATAATGCCCTGTTTCGTAAAACCAGTAGGCTCAATGTTCATGTAATCAGCAAAATCCAACCTATTTTAGTTGTGGATAGACACCGTGAAAAAACGAACAAGCTTATAAAACCCCCAAAGAGCATTGATTGTAAAATATGCACTTGAAGAACACCAAGAACAACTAGGAAATCCTCGCTAGCTTATGGTTTTGAAAATACAAACGATGTGGTTCAGTTCAAGAAGAGATTCCAAACATCAAATGCTTCATCTGTTTTCTTCTTTTTTGTTTTAAGCATGGATCTGTAAACATGTTCACTCTCAGGCTGTCTTATTATTTTTGCTTCCATGTGGTCAGAAACACAAGGGGAGTCTTATTTCTCAGGATATTTTGAAATGTAAGTTTCAAATCCTACTGTGAAATGGCACGGTAGAAACAGACAAAAACAAAGAGCTTATTGTAGTACCTTTTTTAAGTTTTTTTTTTTTGAAAAAAAAAACTTTAAGAATGATTGAATCATGTACTTGATTTAAATTTGGGTACTGGCCAGCCGCAGTGGCTCACGCCTATAATCCCAGCACTTTGGGAGGCTGAAGCGGGTGGATCACGAGGTCAAGAGATCGAGACCATCCTGAGTGAAACCCCATCTCTACCAAAAAATACAAAAAAATTAGCTGGGCATGGTGGTGCACGCCTGTAGTCCCGGCTACTTAGGAGACTGAAGCAGGACAACTGCTTGAATCTGGGACGTGGAGGTTGCGGTGAGCCGAGATGGCTCCATTGCACTCCAGTCTGGGCAACAAGAGCCAAACTCCGTCTCAAAAAAAAGAAAAAAAAATTTGGGTACTTTAGGAGGTAAGAGCTATTCCAAGGCATTAGGCAGTGGGCAGCTGGCCATAGTCCCCTCACCTCCTGTGTCCAGGACTGTGGCTCCTTCCACAGAGAGGGTGTGCATACAGACAGGGCGGAGTGTTTTGAGCCTGTCATGAGCAGCGTGAGGTTCTGTACAAACACTCAGAAGCCCCCGGCTTCTCCTTCTCCCTTATCCCCACACATACAGCCTGTTTACAGATGATGTGGATTTTGCCTCCGAAGCCCCTCTTGAATTGTTCCCGTTCTTTGCATGGCCACCAGCCACGTTCAAACCACCATCCAGTGTTTTCCAAAACTGCTCATACAGCATCCTGTGGACCAATTCAGTGACCCACTCTGGACCCCGCACTGATGGACTCCACTCTGCGGTTTGAGAGATCATGTAGAGACACTGCTCTCAAGGCACCCCTGCCATGCTTACCCTCTGGGATGTACCTCAGTTGTTACCTCTCTCCCAGAGGATGAAGTCTGGCACCCTCCACAGGACCTTGCCAGGCTGTCCTCCTCTTCCACCACCTGCCTCTTCTGTGCCTTCCATGACCGTATTCGCTATGTTTCTCTGCATCTCAGCTGGGCTCTCCCTTCTCACATAGTGAGGGGGCCCCGCCATCTGGGTCCTTCAACGTGTGTGCTGGGGGAGAACAGAAGGGGAGAAGAAGGATGGGAGGAAAACTGAGTACAGATTATCAGCTAGGGGCCACGCACAGTAAAATGAGCACATTAAGACATCTACTCTTCCTCAGTTGACACAGATTTCCACAGAACTTACCCGGTCCTTGAATAGGCCTCAACTGGGCAAATCCTGTAGAAAGTGTTTATAATTTGGATTGTTTCTGTCTGGAAGAGGCCATCTCTGCAGAAAGAGATCTTGGTGACAGAAGGGAAAAGGGATGACTGGGTTCCTGTGCATAATGCACTGCTGTAAATTCATGACCTGCTTTCAGAAACGCTCCCCTTTACAGCACAACTTGCATTTTTATTTTTAGGTCAAGCCCTCAATATCCTTTTTCTTGGTTTTAAGGCATGCTAGTTCAGGCTACTGTATACAAGCCCTGAATTGGGAATTGTTTCCTCACCAACCAATTCATACAGATCTGATCTCCTCAAAAAGTGACCATCACCAAACAAAGGTCAAGAATTTTTATTTGGGAATTGTGCAAATGGGATAATTGGTGAGAAGTAAGGAATGTGGGGCTGGCCCTCAATTTGCATTTGCATGGCAAGCCCATCATTTCTTGTATAGGTGTTATGTTTATTTCAGGTGACTTTACAGGGAGCTGAAGATTACTGGGAGACCTTCACAGACATTGCTACATTTAGCAAAGCGGTTGGACATTTCTTGTCCTGTGTATCATTGCCCTGATATCTCTGTGACCTGTTTTCTCATTGATGGTGGTGGCAGACCATCTGAAGCAGCCACTGCAAGGATGCCTGCTGCAGCTGGGGCCATACGCTCCACAGAGCTGGTGGGGGCCAGGAAGAGGTGGGAGTTCTGCACACTACTGAGTTGGTGGGGGAGGAGCCCCATGCTCCCAGGCACAGCTTCAGCCACCAAGCCATGGCCCCAGACCTGGGCATCCTTGTACTCTCTGGGTCTGGAAAGACTCCTGCCCTAGCAGGCTTGAAAGTGCCTGCTCCCACTCCCTGGCCTTTCCCCATTCCTAGAGCCCATGCCAGCATGGAGCAAAGTTGTGGTCAAGCCAGAGCAAAGTTGTGGCTGGCTGTGATTGTGCTCAGGGTGGTGCTAACACACCAGCCCCCTGCTGCCCCAGCCCCCCGGTGAAACTTTGGGTACCAATGAGCTCAGGGAGAATGGCCCAGTGGGCTGAGGGTGGCTTTGCATGGGCCTGTGGGGACCCCTCAGCATGGACAGCCTGGGCACTGCAGAGAGCATGTTGATGGTGGCAGGTGGTAGACAGGTTTCTAGGTGGGAAGAGGTGAGTCCCCGGTGAAATCACACCTTTAAGCCAGGGATGGGCTGAAGCCTGGGGCCAGGCTGCCAGTTCAAGGTGGAGTCCATGATCTGGAGTGAGAACTTATGCTGCTTTTCCCAGGCCCAACCATGGCCATCCATGGACCAATTAGCATGCACTTTCTCCCTCTGGAGACCATAAAAATCCTGGACTTAGCCAGACTCAGACACTCTCTGGAACAACCTACCTGCGGACAGGAACTACCCACTTTGGGCCTCCTCTACTCTCTTTGGGACAACCTGCCCATGGATAGGAGCTGCCCACTTCAGGCCTCCGCTCTGCTGAGAGGTGTTCTGTCTCTCAGTAAGGCTCTTCTCTGCCTTTCTTACCCCTAAGTAGTCCACATAAACTCATTCTTCCTGGACATGAGACAAACACTCAGGATCCACCAAATGGCTGGAGTGAAAGGAGGTATAATGCTTTCCTGGCTGGCTTGCTGAGCTGTGGGTGGTGACATACTCCCAGTCTGGGAAGGAGCTGTGGCCCTTCTGGGAGCGCAGACATGGGGACTTCCAGAGCCAGGGCTGTGACACACTGTAACACCCTCTGTGGGGATCTGTGGCTCGTGGTGCTGCTCTGAGCTTTCAGGGCCACTGTATTCCTGTTGTCCAGATGCTGGCACCCATGGCAGAAGCTGCATGTGGTACATCTGGTTCAGCCACAGCCTCACACTGAGTCAGTGCCTGTGCCAGCGCCTGGAGCTGCCTGTCACACCACAGCAGCCGATGTGTCTGGCTGTGCTCCGTGGCCAGCCCCTGTGCTCCGTGGCCAGCCCCTGTGCTCCGTGGCCAGCCCCTGTGCTCATTCACTCATACACCTCTTGTCGCTCCATGCCTGGCTTGCCTTTGGCAGGTGTGGGATTCAGGCTGGCAGCATTAGCTAAGCCTGGCCAGGCTGAGTGGGCAGAATGAGCCCAGTGCGTGTGACCAAAACTCAAACAGAGATGCCACCAGCCACAGAGGTTTCCAGCTGGTGCAGTGACACTTGAAGGATCCTGTGACATTACTTGTCCAGCATTGTTCTTTCCTCTTTACTGGGGTGCTTGTCGCCTTTCCCTGTGTGTGCTGTCAGCAACTCCAGGGAGCGGCGGCACGTCACATATGCCTATCTTAGCATCTATGACTAGATTTTATATTTGATCAAATCTCAGTAACTAATTGACGGATAAAATCGCGGTGACTTTTCAATGTGTCCAGTCAGCAATAGCACTTGGTTAGTATTCCATGTGCTGGCTGGGTGTGTCAGACTTGAAAACAGTCCCAAAGGGGGAATTTAAATCATAGTTTATTTCTTGATTATCTCATTTTTGGCATGTAATTTTAGGTTTGAGGCCTTATTACAGAAGTTATGAGGCTTAGTCTCAAATAATTCTAACCACTGAGAGCCAGAGGGATCTTAGGTAATTAGTCAAGTGAACGAATTTGGAAGTGGAGTACCTGAGAGGGGGTGCAATGGTTTCCAGTCCCAAAGCTTGCTGGTGTCTAGGATGGAATGAAGAACCTGAATCTTGATAGCTTTCTTTTTGGTGCCCTTTACGTGATATGACAATCCTTTGATTTCAGTCTGCTGCTGCTGTAGTTTTCCACCGGAGACAGCTAAAAATATAATTTTAGATTTGATTATATTTTAAAAGTATACTAATTAAAATCCAGGCCACATGGCAGAGGCTACAGAGTGGTAAGGATGATTATTATAAGTCTGTGAATTCAAAGAACAGGATCCCATTCATTCTAATACTCAAAGAGACACAGTCATTGGAGCCCATCTGCCTCTAAACTGCAGGGAATAAGAAAAAAATCTATTTTGAGGAAATGTTCCAGTTTTAAAACTTAATTACTTTTATTATTCATAATTAATTAATTTTATTATTTAAAAATTATGTCATATTTTTAGTCTATTGGGCAGTTTTGCTCTGAGATTTCCTTTACTTATTTGTAAACCAAAATGGTTCAATATTCCTTTCTTCCCCTGGGGCTTCTGACCTCAGCCTTGACATTCTCCACAAGAATAGATACTTACTCTCTGTTTGAGAGTTGTAGACCAGGACACCTGCCCTGTAAAATGTGCCTTTCTTTGGTTCTGAAATTATATCGGTTCAGTTCTTTTCAGTGTGAAAATGATCGGCAAATATAAAGCAAATTTAGAACTGAGACTTGTTTCCTCCTCGATTCCTTCATCGGGTTTTATAGAAACATGTGAAAATGACATGAAATAGTAGTCGAATATGTTGATGTTACAACATGTGGCAAGCTTAACTTTTGAAATGAGAAATCCTCAGCACATGCATTTTGCTTTCTACAAACTCCATTTAACCTTAGGCTGGTCTTATTTTCCACGCTTCCTGTCTGTTTTTGCTACTCTTTTAGAGCTCTAAGTTTTAGTCTCCCTGCATGTAATCCACTGTAATTCTTTCTGGAAGTATCACAGAAAGGGTATAAATATTGCCTTGTATTTCTTCTTTTCTGGGTTGAGTGGTTTCTTTAATATGCTCACCTCTATGGGGACATTCAAGTGCTGGGCTAAATTTTCACTATTATTAAAAAAAAGGATTTAAAAAAATGGATGAAAGCCTAAATAGCCCTCCACACAATGAATTTTGCTAATTAAAAAGCTGTGATTCTTAGTCAGTGTTAACACCTGTTGAATACCGAAGAAACATCTTAGTGTTAATTCAGGTAGTGGCACATCAGCTGATTGCAGAAATAGGTCGTGAGGCACAAACGAGAGGCAAAAATTAATTGTTACGTATTGGGTTGGTATTAATAATTATGCTAGTTTCCATCAGTTTCAAATGAGAATCATATTTAAAGTGAAAGTGTCCAGAAAAAAGTCTCAGTGGCTTTGGGGCATGATTTTTTAAGAGGATGTAAAAGGAGGATGTTTCTTTTCAACATCTATTATTTTCACTCATATTTAAAATTGTTCATATTATTTGTTTAAATCACTGGCCTTTATCTTTTCCAAGAGATAATATTCATAGGACAAGTAAACAGGTGGTACAAGTGGCCTGATAACATTTTTAAGTCTGGCATCTTCATGAGCATTTCCTCTAGATATTTATGTATTTATTTTACTTACTCTATCTATTTATAGCGCACTTTATTTCATAAAAGATTTGCTTAAGAATTATTTCATCATATAATAAAAAGGACAATATATGGTCTATATGTTTTAAGCTCTAAAGTTTTTAAGGAAGAAAAATCTATACTTGCTATCATGTTGGGTAAAACCCATCCAGTGCTTATGAAAATAAGTAACTATTAGGTATAACCACTGTAATGGTTTGGAACATATCTTTGAAGTTTTTTTTTTTTTTTTAAGATGGGGTTTCACCATGTTGGTCAGGCTGGTCTTGAACTCCTGACCTCAGGTGATCCACCCGCCTTGGCCTCCAAAGTGCTTGGATTACAGGCATGAGCCACCGCGCCCGGCTATCTTTGACGTTTTTGCACACCCAGCACTTTCAAAATATGGAGTCCAATTTCCCTCTCCTAATGTGGACTGAACATAGGGACGTGCTTCTGATGAACAGAAAATGGTGGAGTTGGTACTGGGCCACCTCTGGGTTGGGTTAGCAAAGGTGACACAACTCTGCCCCCGCCAGTCTCCTGATCTCATAGGGAAACATGCTCGGGAGCCCTGAGCCAGTATGTCAGAGGGCCTGCCACCCTGAAAACTCTTCCAAAGAGAGATTCCAGAGAGAGACACAGAAAGAGGTGCCTGAGCATCTCAGCTGTCCAGCCTCTGCTGTTTGAGTCATTACAGCCCTGGCACCAGAGAAATGAGAGGAGAAAGCGGACAATGTCCCCAGCCTGAGCCATCACCAGATCCATCCTCCTGCGGGCCCCTGAGCCAGCCGCACAGCTGAATACTCTGAAGGACCTACAGAAACGGAGAGATGGTAAATGATGGTTGTTGTTTTAAGTCACTAAGTTTTGGATGATTTGTTTAAGCACCTTAGACACCTAGGAAAACTATCACTACTGAGTTGGATAATTGCAGAGGGTTTTAAAGGCCAAAGGCATGAATGTTCCTACCCTGGCAGGGTCAAATCATCAGGAAATTGTCTTTTAAACTCAACAGATCTTCAGTGCCCCTTTGCCAGGCCTGAAAAATAATCTGATATGTATCTGATAGAGCCTCTTCAAAGCCTCTGTCAACAGCTGCTGGCTGGGGCTGGGTCAAGCCTGGCCTGGTTTAATTTCAGTGAACTACGGCTACTCACCTTCTGCTTTAGGTCCTGGCCTGTACTGATCTTTTGATCAGTGACTCTGTGTGTGTGTGTCTGTGTGTGTGTGTGTGTATTGTGTGTTTTTCCATTTTATCTGAAGAGGCTAAATAATAGTGCTGTGCTTGCTTTATATACCAAAAGAATTCCTAGGAAGAGAATATTGGTTGTCAATTGTGAGACAGTTAAAACGGATGTGAGAGAACACTGAGGAAAGGGAAGCATGAGACCAAAAGGCAAAAATTAAAAAAAAACAAAACCTGTCATTTCCCCCATTACCCACATGAATTTTAAACTAAGTTAAAAATGATATTTAGGAGTCTAAAGGCCTAACTGAATCTTTAGATTATGTGGTTGGGAATTGTCACAATTACTTATGTGGCTGTGCTATAGATTAAGTTTGTAATAATTGTTTAAAACTTAATCTAATTGACATTTGTCGCCAAATCTTATTCTCCAGGGGTAGGCTAGTCTGTGTTATGCTGTTTAATTCACTCTAAATTAAACACAAAATCATATTTCCCCCCAATAAAATTATTTATAGTATGAGTAAAGACTGTTCTACTTCCGGAGTTGTGTAGGATTTCACTGCACAGTTTTGATGCCTCCTGGGGAAAGTTCCATAGAACATCCAGGCAGAAATCCTTCCTCCCCCATCATCCGGGAATGCACGTGTTCAGGCATTAAGGAGAAAGAAAATCGGATCCCACCGCTGTCCTGGGTTGGTTCCCACGAGCAAGCAAATGTGCTGTGTTAATGACGATTAAAAATACATATATATTTGTATGTAAAAACATACGAATATATTGATCAAGAAAATACTGTATTCCCGAATTGCAAAACAAAAATATTATTTTCAATTTTATTTTTATTATTTATTTATTTTAGGAACACCATCTCCCTCTGTCACCAGGATGGAATACAATGGCATGATCTTAGCTCACTGCAGTCTTGAACCCTTGGGCTCAGGAGATTCTCTCAGCTCAGCCTCCAAAAGCTCTGGGATGACAGGTATGGACTACCTTGCCTAGCCTCGATTTTAGATAAAAAGGCTAATGAATTTATTGTAAACTACACACATCATCAACACGTTGACAGGAAATGCAGAGAGCTGAAAAGATGCACTGAATATTTGCCATTGTGGATGAGGCTGCTGGAGCACTAGGAATCCATTCATCAGGCCAAAGTGTAGCTCAGTGACTCACCTTTATGGAAGATGTGTGCTCTCCGATCGTGGCTGCCAGTGGCTGTGGAATTCCATCCTGAAGCACCTTGTTCTTCTGTCGCCATCATTCTGGAAAAGGCACAACCCACATTCCCCATTTTACTAACTCTAAAGCAGAAATGTTATGCCTTTGTCTATAATTAAAATTGTAGTCATTTTAAAAATCAAATATTGCTAAATTTTGATGTTAGAGGCATAGATGATCAATAACTGGGTTGAAGGAATACTGTCATTCATTAAGCAAAATGAAAATGTTTTCAAGATTTGTGAAATGTTTTGCTATGAGGACTCTTCACTGCAAAGCACCCACTTTGTTTAAAGCAATAAGGCAATGTGCTGGATGAACATAAAGAGATTTTCCACACAGAACCTCACAACTTATTTCGATGGTGAGAAATGCCACAAACCGTGGAAATCATGTGCTGTAAGGGTGTGTTTTATAAAAGTGGCTCGAGGAAATGCTTTGGGTATCTCTATTAATTATAGCCAATGTTCATGGATGTGTGCTGAGTACACACCCAGGCTTTTGCATTTCATTACTTCTTTGGACTCTTTCAAAAGTCCTGAGGTCTTTAAGATTATTTCCATTTCACAAATAATGATACTGAGGAAGAGGGAAGGCAAGGCAAGTGATTTTCTGGCTCTCATAGAGCCATGTTGGGGAGTCAAGATTCAAAACTCAGGCAATTGCATTCCAGGACTGCATAGTGGTTGCACACTGGATGGATGGAGTCAAGTAATTCCCTCTACTGGAGGTAGTGGTGGTGAGGATGGGGAAAGGCTGATTGCAACGAAAATAAAACACAAGCAGGGAGGCTTTCCTCCAGTTAGTTTTCAGTTTTTCTTTTATAGAGAGAGTAGGGGAAAATCCATCCTGCTTCTTCCTTGGAAATACAGATTCTGTATATGAAGACATCTTTTATAATCCCAATTTAGCAACAGCCTGGAGCTGTTCTTAACTTGGGAATGCTATGTGGCTGAGTCAGAGTGACAGTGATGAACATATTTTGGCTGACACTTTACCAAAATTTGGGTTTATTTATTTCAGTAATATTTTTCTTTAGGCAAAATATATTTGTCATGCCCTTTCTATTTATAATGTGGAAATGTTTCCTGTTTAGAATCAGATGACTCTTTGTGACAAGCCACCAAGAAACAGAAGACAGATGGTTTAGATGCCCCTTTAGCACAGTTTAAAGAACTCAGTCTCTTTGCAATGGGATACAAATCTGATTTGGGGCCTCACTCCCTGTGTACACTTTGTGTTTTTTTGAATGTTTCAGTTTGAGCAGAAGATGCCTGTGTTCAGAAAGCAGGTTCCTCTGTACACCCCTCAGCCCTGAACGTGGCTCCTAATAGAGAGGATGTGACTAAGCTGTCACATTGGGTTCTTTCCCGCTAATGGAGCTTCTCAAGATCTGAGATGAAAGCTACCACCTAGCCCCAAGCCAGAGGTCTGGGTTTCTAGTGCTATAGCTGTTCTGTTCTTTCTAATAACTCCCCTCATGGGCTTATTCAGAATCTTGTAAATGAGCCATGCCTTGTGATACATTTCTTCCATCCAGAAGATTCAAATACACTGCACATCCAAAGACGAATCGTGAATATATATATACCTAAAAAAATTTTTTTTTGAAAAAGGGTCTTTCTCTGTCACCCAGGCTGGAGTGTCAGGTGCGCTCACAGCTCATTACAATCTCAACTTCCTAGGCTCAAACAATCCTCCCACCTCAGCCTCTTGAGTAGCTGGGACTATAGGTACATTCTACCATGGCAGGCTAATTTTTATTTTTTTATTTTTTGTAGAGACACAGGATTTTTGTCATGTTGTCCAGGCTGGTCTCAAGCTTCTGGGCTTAAGTCATCCGCCCACCTTGGCTTCCAAAAGTGCCAGGATTACAGGTGTGGGCTAAAAGTATTTCTTACTTCAAAGCAGAGTTGCTACTTACCAACAGGCATGGGCTTGTGCTTCTTAGCATGAACATGTCCGAGCAGGAGGCAGATGCCTGTGGAGATTAGCTTAAGGGAAGAAAAGCATCATCTTTCTTGAGAAGGAAAATTCCTGAAGAGGAAATTATTTGGTGAGTTCTTAGGAAAAGGTTAGTCGTCCAGATGCCTCATGTGACAAATGTCAAATGCATCTCAATTACCTGGGTAAATTAGCCAGAAGTATTCTGCAGATCCGAAATCATGACCTCGCTTTATATTACTTACAGGTAAATATTGATAATCACAGACCTAGAGTACTGCTTTTTCTTAATAACGTCTTTTCCAATCTCTGGCACCGGTCGGTGTCTTCCACCTTAGGACAGTCTTGAAAATTACAGACGGCTAATTATCATCTTTGGGGATGATGTAAGGCCAAACTGTATGGAAGATTATATGAGATTCACAGAGCACTAAACAAATACGTGTCATTTCCTTCAGGGGCATTTCTTGGAGTTCAAGAGGAGATGAGTAACATCCTCAATGTGTATGTTTGAGAAGGCAGTCTTGTGAGCACATTGCTTTATGCCCATATGCACTGCACTTATTTCTCTGTTGTTGAAAACAACAGAATTACAGCATTGACTGCATGGGTACTGCTGGTGTTTCAGTATCTTGGTATATCATGAACCAGAGAGGAACTTGTTAAGTTTCAAGCGTGAGGTTGCTGGGATTTTGTGTGTGGGAGAAGGGGAGGCTTTCTTCTATGGCTTCTGAGATAGAGACGGGAAAGAAAGTCAGGGAGAGAAGAGTGAAGCCATGGGGCTCACGTGCAGGGGGTCTCAGGAACTGAAGCCTGTGGTGAGAGGTGCAGAAGAGAAAGGGACAGTCAGCACTTAATTTCCTCATCATCAGCTTAAAATTTGGTTTTCCACACTGGCTTTAATGAATGGCACCATTCAGAGCTGAGGTGGGGAGTGTCAACTTGACCTCTGCTGAACCTCTGAGGATGTGAGAGCTGCAGGGAAGGGAGCAGGTGAAGGAAATTCCATATAACCAAGCAAACAGAGTATCACACACACAATTCTCATTAACAAAATTAGGGGAAAAAACAACCTGTCTACTACAGCTACAATGTCTCAAATTTGTAATCTGTAAATGCCTTTTTTTCGAAAAAGAAATTCCTTCTCTTCTGGGACCTTATTAGATGCCAGGCCGGTGCAAGGTGTGTTATGTACATTTCCCTTTGTGTTCACGTAAGTAACTCCTTGCATTTATGAAAGCAGTGAATTAATCCTATTCCTGTGGGCCCAAGTGACCAGGCCTTCATATGGGAGAGGATCTCCTGCAGAGTCCAGAAGAGAAGGTGGTTATGTCTCTCTAGGCTCGTTGGACAAAATCAGTTAAATGGTGTTCCAAAAGCTGTGTTACTGCAGACACTGTGAACAGCAGGAAAGCCTTTCCACAGTTCAAGGAGGCTTGCTGCCTGAGATGAGAGCTTCCAGGGATGGCAAAATATCAAGTGCTTTTTTTCTATGACTACTTAGTATTAAAAAAAAAATTGCCCACCAATCCATCTCACCCTGATGTTTCAACAAATAGCCTGTGTTTTAATATTTGCATAGGAGGGATGTGCTTTAAAATGTTATAGTCTATCAGATTCTGCACTCTTTTGTATCCAAATACACAAAAGGAAGATTGAAATTCTAATGGAGAATGTTTTCTGTTAAAATCCATCCCCAATGATAAAATTAGGTAACCTTATTCTTTTCATGGACTATTTTTTTTTCCATGATCACACAGGGATTTTCAAATATATTGTCTTAAATGTCAAGTTTAACTCTTTGGTGCTATGCTAAAGACAAGACTGCAGCAATTAGGAAAGTGTTCAGATAACCACCTACGAGAGGACAAAAGGCTCAGCCTTGGAATTGAAAAGATTAAAGGACTATGCATATTTCGTCTGAAAAGAATGGTTATTTAATGATGATCTTTATATACCATGCGTGATTACTATGCAGAAATTGGCCAGTAAGTATTTCCCATCTTTATTTGAAAAGACAATAGGAAGAAATAAAATTAGGCAGCAGCACACAGGATTCAACTCAGGTGTAAGGAAGGTCCTTGACAGGGGGATTAGTATATATACGGGAGAGAGACAGAATGTATTCTCTAGTGATTACACAGAGGGAGGGGAGGCTATTGTCCACTTGCCTGTTCTAGATATGATTGTGCCTAATGGCAATGAGATCAAATTCAAACATTTATTCAGGTTTCTGACATTTTGTCTTATATATTTTGGCATGTCAAGTTATTAAACGTAATACTGAAAAGCCTTAGAGCATAGGGAATAAATTATCACCCAAAACTATTAAAAAAATCCTTGAATATATGGCTGGTTTGAAACATTCTCTTCATTATATAGGAGTCAGAGTAACCTCTGAGAGAGGATATGTGTCATTTTTATATTTTTATTTGAAATGAACATTTTTTTAATCTCTTAAAAATTTGGGAGAAATGATGAATTAATGAGTGTGATTGATTCCTTACAACAAATAACATAAACTTACTTATGGTGATATTTATATAATACATTTCAAAGTAGAATTTCTGATAACATTTCTAACTGTAGTGGAATGCTTGGAATAAACCTTAAAGGTGACATAAAACTAGATAAGACTTTTATCTTTTGGTAAATATTTTTTTCTTTTTGTAAATAACTTTTTTCTCTAAGAATAGTTTTAAATTTGCAGAAAAATGGTGAAAATAGTACAGAGAGTGCCTATAGTCTCCACATCCAGTTTATCCTACTATTAATATTGACATTCGTTTGGTATATTTGTGACAATTAATGAACCAGTATTGATATAGCATTATTATCTAAAGGCCACACTTTATTACATTTTCTCAAGTTTTTGTCTAATGTCTTTTTCTTTTCTAAGATTACA
This sequence comes from Leontopithecus rosalia, assembly GCA_028533165.1. Classification (NCBI taxonomy): domain Eukaryota; kingdom Metazoa; phylum Chordata; class Mammalia; order Primates; family Cebidae; genus Leontopithecus; species Leontopithecus rosalia. The sequence goes on from CM052669.1 coordinate 31,663,479, forward strand.
TCCAGAATACAGTACATTTGGTCTCCTGCCTCCTTAGGAGCTCTTGGCTGTGAGTTTCTCAGATGACTTTCCTTTTTTTTTTTTTTTTTGAGATGGAGCTTCGCTTCTGTCACCCAGGCGGCAGTGCAATGGCGCGATCTCCGCTCACCTCAACCTCCGCCTCCTCGCTGGGTTCAAGCAATTCTTCTACCTCAGCCTCCGGAGTAGCTGGGACTACAGGTGTGCGTCACCGTGCCCAGATAATTTTTTTTTTTTTTTTTGAGACGGAGTTTTGCTCTTGTTACCCAGGCTGGAGTGTAATGGTGCCATCTCGGCTCACCACAACCTCCGCCTCCTGGGTTCAGGCAATTCTCCTGCCTCAGCCTCCCGAGTAGCTGAAATTACAGGCGCGCGCCACCATGCCCAGCTTATTTTCTGTATCTCTTTTTTTTTTTGAGATGGAGTTTCGCTCTTGTTACCCAGGCTGGAGTGCAATGGCGCGATCTCGGCTCACTGCAACCTCCGCCTCCTGGGTTCAGGCAATTCTCCCGCCTCAGCCTCCCAAGTAGCTGGGATTACAGGCATGCGCCACCATGCCCAGCTAATTTTTTGTATCTTTAGTAGAGACGGGGTTTCACCATTTTGACCAGAATGGTCTCGATCTCATGACCTCCTGATCCACCTGCCTCTGCCTCCCAAAGTGCTGGGATTACAGGCTTGAGCCACCGCGCCCGGCCTATAGTAGAGATGGGGTTTCACCATGTTGACCAGGATGGTCTCGATCTCTTGACCTCGTGATCCACCTGCCTCGGCCTCCCAAAGTGCTGGGATTACAGGCGTGAGCCACTGCACCCGGCTGACTTTCCTTGTTTTTGATAACCTTGACACGTCTGAGGAGTAATCAGGTATCTTGTAGACTGTCTCTTACATGGGGGTGTCTGCTGTTTCGGTCATGATTAGCCTGGGATTATGGCTTCTCGAGAGGAAGACCTGAGAAGTCACGTGCCATTTCCATCACTTCATCGAGAGCACATACAATCAACATGACTTACCGCTGGTGACGACAAGGCTGATTGCCTGGCTGGGGTTGTGGTCAGTTTTCCCCACTGCAAAGTGACTCTTTTTCCCTCTTTTTTCCATACTGTACTCTTTGGAAGGAAGTTACAGTGCCCAGCCTACACTGCAGGAGGTGGGAATTAGAATCCACCTCACAGAAGGCAGAGCACCTAGGTAAAATATCTGTAATTCTTCTGCATGGGAGACATCTCTTCTTTCTCATTCTTTTATTGAATCACATATTTATATTGTTCTGGACTCATAGATATTTTATGCTTTGGGAAATAATCCAATGCCCTTTTCCTTAGTTATTGCTCTGATGGTTCTGGCTTTGGTTACTGAGACTCTTTAAGTTGACCCTGGTGGTTTTTTGACATACCCACCATTAACTTTTTTCCTTTTCAGCTTTTAAGTTCAGGGGTACACGTGCAGGATGTCCATAGGTAAATGCGTGCTATGGTGGTTTGCTGCACAGACCATCCCATGAGTCACGTATTAAGCCCAGCATCCATTAGCTTGTCTTCCTGATCCTCTCCCTCCTCCCACCCCCCACCCCCTGACAGGCCGGTTTGTGTTGTTTACCCCCATGTGTCCATGTGTTCTCATCATTTAGCTCTGACTTACAAGTGAGAACATGTGGTATTTTGTTTTCCATTTCTGTGTTGGCTTGCTAAGGATAATGGCTTCATCCATGTCCCTGTAAAGGACGTGATCTCATTCTTTTTTTACAGCTGTATGATATTCCATGGTGTATACATACCACATTTTCTTTATCCAGTCTATCATTGATGGGCACTTAGGTTGATTGTTTTTTGTCTTTACCATTGTGAATAGTGCTGTGATTGTGACATGACTGCATGTGTCTTTATGATAGAATAATTTATATTCCTTTGGGCATATACCCACTAATGGGATTGCTGGGTTGAATGATATTTCTGCCTCTAGGTCTTTAAGGAATTGCCACACTGTCTTTCACAATGGTTAAACTAATTTGTACTCCTACTCACAGTATAAAGGTATTACTTTTTCTCCACAACCTCACCACCGTCTGCTGTGTTTTGATTTTTTAATTATAGCCCTTCTGTCTTGTGTGAGATGGTATCTCATTGTGGTTTTGATTTGCATTTCTCTAATGATCAGTGATGTTGAGCTTTTCTTCATGTTTGTCGGTCAATGTATGTCTTCTTTTGAGAAGTGTCTGTTCATGTCCTTTGCCCACTTTTTCATGGGGTTGTTTTTTTCTTGTAAATGTGTTTAAATTCTTTACAGATGGTGGCTATTAGACCTTTGTCAGATGGGTATTTTGCAAATATATTTCCGCATTCTGCCGGTTGTCTGTTTACTCTGTCGATCATTTCTTTTGCTGTGTGGAAGTTCTTCAGTTTAATTAGATCCCATTTATCGGTTTTTGCTTTTGTTGCAATTGCTTTTGGCATCTTCGTCATGACATCTTTTCCTGTGCCTATGTCCTAAATGTATTGCCTCAGTTTTATTCTAGGGTTTTTATAGCTTTGAACTTTATATTTAAGTCTTTAATCCATCTCAAGTTGATTTTGTTACATAGTAAGGAAGGGGTTTAGTTTTTATTTTTTGCATATGGCTAGCCAGTTCTAGCACTATTTATTAAGTAGGACATCTTAGTAAATTTCTGACCTGTATGGTCTTATTACTGGGTTCTCTATTCTGTTGCATTGGTCTATGTATCTGTTCTTATACCAGTACCATGCTGTTTTGGTTACTGTAGCCCTGTAGTATAGTTTGAAGTCAGGAAGCATGATGCCTCCAGCTTTGTTTTTTCGCTTAGGATTGCCTTGGCTATTTGGGCTCTTTTTTGGTTCCATATAAATTTTAAGATACTTTCCCCCCCTACCTCTCTGAAGACTGTCAATGATAGTTTAATGGGAATAGCAATGAATCTATAAATTACTTTGAGCACTATGGTCATTTTCACAACGTTGATTCTTCCTGCCCATGAGAATGGCTATTTTTCCATTTGTTTGTGTCATGCTGATTTATCTGAGCAGTTGTTTGCAGTTCTCTTTGAAGAGGTCCTTCACTTCCCTTGTTAACTGTATTCTTAGGGGTTTTATTCTTTTTGTGGCAGTTGTTAATGGGAGTTCATTTGTGATTAAGCCCTTGGCTTGCCCATTATTGGTGTATAGAAATGCTAGTGATTTTTGCACATTGATTTTGTATCCTGAGGTTTTGCTGAAGTTGTTTACCAGCTTAAGAAGCTTTTCAGTTGAGATGATGGGGTTTACTAGATATAGGATTATGTCATCTGCCAACAAGTAGAGTTTGACTTTCTTTCTTTTTATTTGAATATCCTTTATTTCTTTCTCTTGCCTGATTGCTTTGGCCAGAACTTCCAACATTGTGTTGAATAGTGGTGAGAGAGGGCGACCTTGTATTGTGCCAGTTTTTAAGGGGAATGCTTCTAGCTGAGGACTGTTTTGCTTCCAATTATGTGATCACTTTTAGAGTAAGTGGCATATGGCAATGAGAAGAATGCATATTCTTTTGTTTTGGGGTGGAGAGTTCTGTAGATGTCTCTCAGGTCCACTTGATTCAGAGGTGAGTTTAGGTCTTGAATATCTTTGTTAACTTTCTGTCTCAATGATGTCTAATATTGACAATGGGCTGTTAAAGTCTCCACATTAGTGTATGGGAGTCTAAGTCTCTTTGAAGGTCTCTATGAACTTGCTTTATGTATCTGGGTGCTCCCATATTGGGGGCATATAGGATAGTTATCTCTTCTTATTGAATTGAACTCTTTACCACTATGTAATGCCCTTCCTTGTCTTTTTTGATCTTTGTTGGTTTAAAGTCTGTTTTATCAGAAACCAGGATTGCAACTCCTGCTTTTTTCTGTTTTCTGTTTGCTTGGTGAATTTTTCCCCATTCCTTTATTTTGACACTATGTGTATCTTTGCACCTGAGATGGGTCTCTTAAAGACAGCAGACTGATGTAGCTTGACTCTTTATCCTGCTTACCATTCTGTGTTCTTTGATTGGGGCCTTCAGCCCATTTACAGTAAGGTCAGTATTGTTATATGTGGATTTAATCCCATCAACATGATGCTAGCTGGTTATTTTGCAGACTTGTTGATGTGGCTGCTTCATAGTGTCACTGGTATGTCTACTTCAGTGTGTTTCTGTAGTGGCCAGGAATGGTTTTTCCTTTCCATATTTAGTTCTTCTTTCAGGAGTCCTTGTAAGGCAGGGCTGGTGGTAACAAATTTCTTCAGCATTTACTTGTCTGAAGAGAACCTTATTTCTCCTTCATTTATGAAGCTTAGTTTGACAGGACATGAAATTCTAGGTTGGAAATTCTTTTCTTTAAGAATGTTGAATATTGGCCCCCAGTCTTTTCTGGCTTGTAGGGTTTCTACTGAGAGGTCTGCTATTAGTCTGATGGGTTTCCTTTGCAGGTGACCTGGCCTTTCTCTCTGGCCATCGTTAACATTTTTTCTTTCATTTTGATCTTGGAGAAGCTGATGATTATGTATCTTGTGGTTGATCTTTTCATCGAAATATCTTACTGGAGTTGTCTGCATTTCCTGAATTTGAATGTTGGCCTGTCTTGGGAAAGTTCTCCTGGGTGATATCCTGTAATATGTTTTCTAAATTGGCTCCATTCTCCCTGTCTCTTTCAGGTACTCCAATCAGCTGTAGATTTGATCTCTTTACACAGTTCTGTATTTCTCAGAGGTTTTGTTCATTCCTTTTCATTCTTTTTTTTTCTATTCTTGTCCGCCTGTCTTATTTCAGAAAGACAGTTGTTAAGCTCTAAGGTTCTTTCCTCCACTTGGTGCAATCTGCTATTAATACTTGTGATTGAGTTGTGAAGTTGTTGTGGTGTGTTTTTCAGTTCTGTCAGGTCGCTTATGCTCCCCTCTGTACTGACTATTTTGGCTGTCAGCTCCTGCATTGTTTTCTCTGGATTCTTATTTTCTTTTCATTAAGTTACCATATCTCCTTTAGCTCAGCAAAGTTTGTTTTCATCCACATTCTGAAGCCTAATTCTGTCATTTCAGCCATCTCAGCCTCAGCCCAGTTCTGAGTCCTTGCTAGAGAGGCGCTGCAGTCATTTGGAGGAAAGGGGACCCTCTGGATTTTTGAGTTTTTCAGCCTTTTTTTGCTGACTCTTTCTCATCTTTGTAGGCCTGTCTACCTTTGGTCTTTAAGGTTGCTGACCTTTGGATGGGGTTTTTTATTTTGTTGTTGCTGTTTGTTTTTCTTTTAACAGTCTGACCACTCTGTTGTAAGGCTGATGCAGTTTTCTGGGAATCCGCTCCAGACCTAGTCGTCTCGGTTTTTCAAGTACCTGGGGGTATCGCCAGTGAAGGCTGTGAAACAACAGAGATCGCAGCCTGCCCCTTCCTCTGAAGCTCCCTCCCAGGAGTGTACTGACCTGACACCAGCCTGAACATGCCTGTAGGAGGAGGCTGGAGGACCCTGTTGGGAGGTCTCACCCTGTTAGGAGAAAGGGGATCAGGAACTCGCTTAAGGGAAGCCGAGGCAGGTAGATCATGAGGTCAAGAGATCGAGACCAACCTGGCCAACGTGGTGAAACCCTGTCTTTATTAAAAGTATAAAAGTTAGCTGGGCGTGGTGATGCATGTCTGTAGTCCCAGCTATTCTGGAGGCTGAGGCAGGAGAATCACTTGAACCCGGGAGGCAGAGGTTGCAGTGAGCTGAGATTGCACCACTGCACTCCAGCCTGGGGGCAGAGTGAGATGCTGTCCAAAGGAAAAAAAAAATGTAGTCTGGCTGCTTTTTGGTAGAGCAGCTGTGCTGTGTTGGGGACCAATCAGTTCAGTCTCTCAAAGGCCTGTAGGCTGAACTGGCTGAGAGACCCAAACAGTTAAGGTGGTGGCCTGCCCTGCCCACTGGTCACTCTGTCCCAGGGAGAAATTAGAATTCAGTCAGCCTTAGAACCTGGGTGGGGATGGTCAGAGGCCCTGGCTGGGAGGACCCACCCAGTGAGAAGAAGTGGATGTGGGCCTTATGTACAGAAGCAATCTGGCCACGCCTTAACTAAACAGCCCTGCTGGGGAATTACTTCTTCCCTGGTCAGCTTGGGAGTAATAAACTCACAGGCTGGAATGGCTGAGTTGCCCAAGCAACCAAGGTGATGGGCCTTCCCTCCCCACAGGCACTCTGTCCCAGGGAGAGATCAGAGCTCTGTCGGTAGCATATGGGTAGGCAAGGGTAGCTGGAGGCCCTGGTTGGGAGGTCCCACCCAATGAGGAGGAATGGGTTGAGGTGCCACTTAAAGAAGCAGTCTACTTTGGGAGGCTGAGTCAGGTGGATCACAAGGTCAAGAGATTGAGACCATCCTGGCCAACATGGTGAAAGCTGTCTCTACTAAAAATTAAAAAAGTAGGTGGGCGTGCTGGCATGTGCTTGTAGTCCCGGCTACTCAGGAGGCTGAAACAGGAGAATTGCTTGTACCCAGGAGGCAGAGGTTGCTGTGAGCTGAGATTGTCCCACTGCACTCCAGCCTGGTGACTTTGTCTCAAAAAAGAAAGAAGAAAAGGAAAGAAAGAAAGAAAGAAAAGAAAGAAAGAAAGAAGGAAGGAAGGAAGGGAGGGAGGGAGGGAAGGAGGGAGGGAAAGAAAGAAAAAAAAAGAAAAAAGAAAGAAAGGAAAGAAAGAAAGGAAGAAAGGAAGGAAGGAAGGGAGGGAGGGAGGAAAGGAGGGAGGGAAAGAAAGAAAGAAAAAAAGAAAAAAGAAAGGAAAGAAAGAAAGAAGGAAAGAAAGAAAAGAAAAGAAAGAGAGCAGCCTGACCACGCTCCAGCAAAGCAGCTGTACTGCACTTGGGGAGACTTCTTGTCATCGGCACCATCTGGACCCTGCAAAGCCCTCAGGCTGGAACGGCTGGGTTGACCCCGCAGCGGAGACAGCGGCCCAGTCCTCCCCACAGGGGCTGCATCCGTCTCAGGCAGGCCCCACGCTCTTGCCGGTGGCCGGCAGCAGTTCTGAGCCAGTGGGTCTTATTTCCTGAGGTGCCACAGAAGCGGAGCCTGCAGACCAACACTGCTCGGCCCCGTGGGTTCACCCCCTTTCTAGGGTACGCGCGGACCTCCAGCTTACCGGGGATCCCCGGGCAGAGTCTGTAAAACTCCCGGCTCTCTCTGTGCCTGAGAGTGCGCTGCTGTGTGCCTGACCCAGCGCCCCGGTGGGGTGGGCTCGCGAGGGGGCCTGCTGCCCTGAGGGTGGCAGGGATCCACGGGAGAAGCGTGGTTTCCCCGAGTCACACATCCGCTCACCGTTTTCCTTGACTGGGGTGGGGGTTCCTTTGACGCCATGTCACTCTGTGTGTGGACCATCGCCCTGCCCTAATTATCTTCATCCTCCCAAAGAAAGGGTCAGTCAGTCCCAGGGAGTGCCTGGACATTCCAGTCGAAGATGCTGTATCCCCTCGCCCTTTCCTTCCTCTCTGTGAGCGCCAGGGACCACAGCTGCTTCCATTCAGCAATCCCGGCCCCTCCTCCACGTGTTTTTTAAACACTCTTTCTTACCTTCTGGGACCACAGATGCCCCACACTCATCTCGTATATTTTCTGCCTCTGTCTTACAACCAGTGGTTTATCCAAGCAGCCGCGGTTCCTTTTCTTGGAGGGTAATATTAGAAATCAAGGTCTGGGGGCCAGGTATGCGCATTGCTACTGGGTGTTGTTCTTCTCAGTCCACCGAGATGAAAAAAGAAAACGTATGCACCAGGTGTACGTTGACTGCTTAAATACACTTGTCTTTACGTATTTCTACATGAGCCCATCTCTATGTGTGTTAAGCTAAATACGGGTTCATACTTAGGTCTCCAACTCCGGTCCATGACCAGACAGATCGCTGCAGCCTGCTCTCCTAGCCTGCCTGTAAACCCACACTCCCACGGCTTCCTAACCCACCATTCAGTTACCCAGTTGTTCAATTCTAGTATACATATATACCAGTATCAGAATCGTTCACCTGGACCCCGTGGGAAATAACTGTGTTAACTACAGCTCCCTGTTCATGTGAAACGCTTTTTGCCTTCAGGCTTATAGAGTCCACACATTTCCAGAGTTACTAAGGTCAGCACCTTTCCCCCTTCCTAGTCCCTTCAGTGCAGTGATTTCATGCATTTGTAATTCAATTAGATTCTTTTTCTTTTCTCTCCAGGCTGCATTCTGTCCTGATATCCACCAAACTCCCAAACAACTTTTAAAAAAATCACACACTGGGGTCTGTCGTGGGGAAGTAGGGGAGGGACGGTGGTGGGGTGGGGAGTTGGGGAGAGAGAGCATGGGGAGAAATGCCAGATATAGGAGATGGGGAGGAAGGCAGCAAATCACACTGCCACGTGTGTATGTATGCAACAATCTTGCATGTTCTTCACGTGTGCCCCAAAATCTAAAATGCAATTTAAAAAAAGAATTATGAAGTAAAAAAAAATCTGTACTCATGAAGACATTTAAAAATGGGGCAACACCCCGCTTCTGTCCTGGCAACTGCTGATCTTGCAACTGTTATTATTATAGGTTTGCCTTTTCCAGAATGCAATTTAACTGGACCAAACAACATGTAGCCTTTCAGCCTGGCTGATTTTTGAGATTCTTCCACGCGTTTTCATGGCTTGATTTTCGTTTGTTTTTACTGGTGAATAACATCCCACTGTATGAAGGCACCACAGTATGTTCATCCATTCACCAATCGAAGGACATCTTGGTTGCTTTCAGTTTGGGTGATTACGAGTTAAAGTTTCTGTAAACGTTTGCGTGCAGTTGATTGTGTGGACATCAATCTTCAAATCAGTCGGATAAATATCTAAGAGTGTGATTGATGGATCGTATGATATAACGATTCTTAGTATTGTAAAGAAACTACCAACCTCTTTTAAAAAGTGAGTGTACCATTCTGGCCAGCATTTAAAATTGTCTGATTTTTAAATTTTAGTATGGTTTATGGCGTTATCTCATTTTTATTTTAACTTGCAAGTCTCTAATGACTAACGCTGTTGAACCTGTTTTCTTCTTATTTCTCTTCTGTGTATCTTCTTTGGCATGGTTTAGACTTTTTGATCATTTTCTAATTGGGTTTTTGTTTTCTCGTTTTTGAGGTTCAGGGGTTCTTTGTATTTTTGGATACAAGTTCTTTATTTGACGCATGTTTTGTGGATATAGTCTTCTAGCATGTAGCTTGTCTTTCTGTTCTCTTCACAGCCTCTTTGGCAGGGCTTGTCAATTTTTTCTTTCATAGATAATGCTTTTGGTGTTATGTTAATAGACTGATCACCAAACCCAAAAATCATATAGATATTTTATGTTTCTTTTCCCAGAAGTTTTGGGGTTCCATATCATACTCTTAACTTCATAATCCATTTCAGTTAATTTTTTTAATGAAACATACAGGATTTGCGTGTAGGCTAATTTTTTTTGTACAATTGTTGCTGCAACGTTTTTGGAAGTGGCTACCTTTTTCCACTGAATTATCTTTTCTCCTCTGTTGAAAATCAGTTGATTTTTTCTTTTGATCGAGAAGTTACAAGAAGTACCAATGATTGCTTTCATGTATTGTAGGCTAATAACATATAGCAAACTTTTGTTAAGTAAGTAGAACATTTGTTTTAGCACTGATTAAAATGAAAGGGTGAAGAGGGACAAGGAAAGAGATATTGATAAAGAACGAAGTAAATTGGTGTCATATCTGGCTCTACACTAAGTTTGTGGAATAAAAGTGGCTTGATCCTATACCAAGTTAAGAAGAGCAAAGAAAGGAAGCATCTGAACACTCTACACATGTATTGTGAGCTGGAACTGAGTGGACAAAGGTCAGGCTGTCCGTACAGGGGCTGCACATCAGATAAACCAGCATCTCAGCTATGAAGGTTAATTTATAGGTCAACTCGACTGGGCCACAGGGTGCTTGTATATTTGGTCCAACATTAATATGGGTGTTTCTCTGTGGCTGTGCTTGGATGAGATTAACATTTAAATTGGTAGACTCAACTATGCAGATTGACCTTATCCAATCAGCAGAAGGCCTGAATAGAAGAAAATGGTGGCTTTCCCCCTAAGTAAGAAAGAATTCTTCCTCTGTGTTGACAGAAGGAAGTGGGACATCACTTTTCCCTGCCTTTGGACTTCTCAGGCCTTCAGACTTGGATTGGAAACCACACCATCTGCTCTCCTGAATCTCCAACTTGTTAGCTCACCCTGCAGATCTTGGGGCATGCCAGCCTCCATAATTCTGTGAGCCAATTTCTTATTATTACTCTCTCTCTCTCTCTTTTTTTTTTTTGTAGAAAGTGATTTATTTAGAGAGAGAGAAACAGGAGAAAGAGAGAGAAAGAAACATCTAACTCTCATACTGAGTGAGAGAATCCAGAAAGATGGAATCCAGGAGAGAAAAGCAGCTTCCACACTGAGTGAAAGGGAATAGAAAGAGAGAGATGGAGTTTACGAGGGAAGACAGGCTTCCACAAGAGAGTGTGGAAGGAGACCTCAGAGGGGATAATTACTCTTTTTATACATAAACACATCCTATCCATTCTGTTTCTCTGGGGAGCCCTGACTAGTAAGTACATCAGTTTCCTTTTAGTTTTCTGTTCTGTAAACAAACATTTCCACTTTGTGGAAGAAACACATCATCTTGGCAGAAGAGGATTCTTTTTGGTCAAAAGGCTGAGTCTACAACCAGACCATAACCCCCTCAACCCTCTCTTACCTGATATCCGGGGACAGAAAACCACAGCCATACAGGCTGGGGAAGCCCAAGTCACACACCTGAGTGCGTTTTGGTTTTCTGCCACTGACCTGCCCGGGCTGTGTTAATTTGCAGTATAGGCTAATCCAGCAAGGTTTTCCTGAATAAGTGAATCAGGCGCAGGGTTTCCACAGGGCAATGTGAGATGGAAAGTGGACCACCACCTCACCTCCCTCCTACTCTTGTGAGTGCCGGACTTGACTGATTTTAAAGTTGCCGTGAGAGAAGTTAGCCTCTGCAATTCAACAGGGTCCCAGATTTGGAGCCTTGGAAGTGAAATGTGCTCAAGGCAAAGATCCAAGTTTTCATTCTGCTTGAACGGAAGAGAGAGATTACAAGAGAAAAATGGCTGCATTGAGGACAGAAGACAGACTCCATTTCACCTCCGTCTGCCTGAGCAGTTAATTTCTTCTCAAGAGGGACATTAAGTCTTTTTACCTGGCAGACAGGCTGTGGCTGTTTCAACCCAGTGTGGGCCATGGCAAGGAATGAATGATTAGATTTTGCATGAGTCATAGAAAGACAAGGTGTGTATTATTTTCCCTTGCATTTCATCATGAAATATAGGCTCTCCTTCCACTGAGTATTTGCTTAACCAGGTCATAGGAATTCTTAATTCGGAAGGAGGAAAAGCAACGTCTGAATGTGAGGACCGCACATTTGAGAACATTTGCAGGTGATTCTGGACAGCAGGGATGGACTTGTTTACTCACTGGACCTCACCAATATCTTTGCTCGCATTCATTAATCATCCCGGCCAGTCCTCACCTTCTGCTATGACAAAGAATTATTGTGAATTTTACACTTCAGAAGAAAATTGTACATTTCTATAGATGGTGAAATGCCATTTGCTTGTATTTCAAAAACTTCAAACATAATAATTTAAATGTTGCACTATAAAATAACTAGAAATAAACTAGTGAATTTTTAGGCTTTTACTTATATTTGAATTTCTAGTCAAAAAGTAGCTTAAAAGTGTTATGGATTGGGGAGGCTGAGGCGGGTGGATCATGAGGTCAAGAGATCGAGACCATCCTGGTCAACATGGTGAAACCCCGTCTCTACTAAACATACATAAAATTAGCTGGGCATGGTGGCGCGTGCCTGTAATCCCAGCTACTTGGGAGGCTGAAGCAGGAGGATTGCCTGAACCCAGGAGGCGGAGGTTGCCGTGAGCCAAGATTGCGCCATTGCACTCCAGCCTGGGTAATAAGAGCAAAACTCTGTCCGCCCCCCCAAAAAGTGTTATGAATTGAAGAGAAGACCTACAATGTCCTCAGCTCTTGGCAAGGTTCAGACATTTTGACATTAATTTTTACATGTAGAAACACAGTTTTAATGTATCTGTTACGTTCTTATGATCGCAGAGCCTTATAGAGAATTGTTAATTTTGTTTCCTCATTTGCCAGTGATTTTCCATTTACATTGTTGTTCAAAGTTATGCTGTCCTTAAAGTAATGAAATTTACAGCAATGTTATGCTGTCCCTGAAGTAATGAAATTTACATTCTAGAGAACAGAAATATCTAGAATGAAGAGTGTTCCAATCAAGCGTGTGACCCTAAATATAACCTTGGCATAGAGTTGACCCAGCCCAGTGCCTAGTCGTAGTGTGTAATGCCTAAAACATAGCAGAGCACAGGGACTCATCAGTCAGCACCTGTTGAATGGGACTTCTTCCCTCCACCCACCCAGAATCAGTGGGAGAGCTGTAACCACTTTTTCTGCACTTACACATAGCTAGGGCACTGCAGATGTATTAGACTGGCTCACATTACAGGGAAAGGGGCTGAAGAGTTCCAGGAAAATGCTGGTGGTATTTCAGAAAAATGAGAATGTATTTTTGAATGTTAAAAATGAGAAAATGAGTTTCAGAGAAAAGGAAATCTCCCTCCTGTCACAATTGCAAGTTTTATAGCTGAAAAAATACTATTCACCAAGTTTCAATATTATGTCAGTACCAAGAAGGCTTTTCCTGCCTTGATAAAACTCTGAATTGCTCACAGCCTTACCACATATATTATAAAAAGGTAAGAAGGGATCTCCTTGTGATATTCTTTAAAAAATATCGTATATTTTCTGTATTCACCACTTTCGGTGCCAGGACTAATGAATGTGTGACTCTCTGGCTTCAATAATAAAGCTTCCTTGGTTGGTTTCTTTAATTGGTTGACTTTAAATAAAGTTACTGAGCAGCTCCAAGTATGGTTATTGGTTGAAGAAAGATATTTATCCCCTAGAAAATAAGGAGATGTCTCCTTTGTCTTCCCACACGGGAACATGTGGACCCATTCTGAGACCGATAAAGACTTAATGTCTCTGTAAAAATCCATAAAGCATTCAGAATGGAAACTATTTTTGGTTAGTAGCATATTCGGTCTCAGTTCCCGCATGTGCTTTTGCAGCATGGTTATTGGTCTTTTATTAAGAGCTAAAACTTCACTTCATTACGTTGGGGCACATTCAGAGCATGATTCCTGATTACTCAACACAGTTCTGAGATTGAAATCATTGTAGTTTCAGTTATACATGATCAAATAAATAACACTCTCACGTAACATGTTTCAGGCTGCCTCTTCATTTCCTTTCCATGCAGGCATCTGGTTTTAAATTTGGCTTCACGTCAGTCTGGAAGGGCAGTATTCAAAAGACCGGAGCCTGGCCCAGCTGCCGACCTTAGCCGGGGGATGTCAGAGCAGCAGAGCCATGGTAGGTTTGCTTTCACAGCCTTATTTAACTTTGCTTGTTGGCTCAGCTTGCTCATCAGAAACTGCTATTTCCAGCTGCACTGCAAGCTCTCCCACAGTTTAATTCTTTGCTTATTTTTTTTTTCAGAAATCCTCCATCCAAGTACCACAATCATGTGCCAGAGGATGAGGGTGACTTCACACCTCAGCTAATTCACATCTGCAAAGAGAGCAAACAATTGGCAACTGAATCCAGCCTCACTAATACCATCCTAGAAAACTCCCCGTCAGCCAATCTGGAGACTGCTGGGCAAACCCAGACTTCGTCTCAAGGATGTAGATGTGTTATAATACACAAACGCAACATTACTTGTTTACTGATTTGTCAGAGGTGCTCTTATTGAGTCTATACAGCTAATGAATTCAATTGAATCTTGTGCTAAAAAGCATCTAGTAGAAAAATTTTGTATACTTAACATTTATGCTGTTTTGATATACTCACCTTGGACATGTATGTAATAGAAATGCTTTTACCATTCATAGATTTAGGAAGTGCCCTATATCATTGTGATCTGAACTTTGTGAACACAGCAGGATCCTTGTTATTAGTGTTAGCTGATGTTAGTATTTAAAGAGATCCTCGAATAAGTTGTTAGACAGAAAAACAGAAAGATTTATTGTACACTCAGCATAGAGCAAGCACTCATCTAGACTTTGAAGAGACAACAGGCCACAAGGTGATCGGAATCTTTGCTTTCATGAAGTTTGGATGTCTCTGTGTGTTTCAGTACGTTTTGAAGGGATGACAGTCAGTAAACCGTGAAGTAAACACTTATGTATAAAATTAGTGACAAGAATCATCCAGAAAATTACAATCAGGTCATGCGGCAGGGAGGAATGGGTGTGTACTTTGGATTAGTGAAGTATTCGGGGAAGAGGCTTTTGTAGAGATATTTAAATTCATTCGGACGAGAAGTCAAGCATAGGGTGGATCTGGTACAGGAACATTCTGGGTGGGGCGAATAGCTTGTTTGAAAATCCCAAGACAGGAATGAACTTGGCCTATTCAAAGAAGACATGACAAGCCGTTTAGCAGCTGGAGAGTAGCAGGTGATAGAGAGAGGGAAAGAAAAGAGGAGAGGGAGGGAGAAGTGAAAGCAAACGTTAATTGCACTAACACTCTGAACTGTGTCAAGAGCCATGCAAGCACTTTGCATCTATGAACCCATTTCATCGTTGTAACAGCCCGAGAGGTGGGTCCTTGCACTCTCTTCATTTTGTAGATAAAGAAACCAAGGCATATACACACGTATATATGGTTTGTCTCAGGTCACCTAAGGGCGATTGGTCTTCGGACCCTCCACTAAGTAATGAGTTTGGATACCTTTCTAAGTGTGAAGAGAGTGCTGTGCCTGTGGGTTTCACCCGGAGGGCGAATCCATCTGCCTTACATTTACAACGGTCAGTCTGATTGTGATTTGGAGACGGAGGGTGGGGGGTGGCCATGTGTGGAAACAGGGAGACGGCTCGGCGTCCGTCTCCGAGGAAACATGCAGTGGAAACATGGATGTTGTGTGCATGGGTGACCACATTTGGAATATATTCTGAGACAAGCCCATAGGACTTCTTGATAGAGTCAGAGTGAAGGGTATAGGAAAGAATCAAAGATAACTTCTAGCTGTTTGACTTAAATAATTAAAAATTTGTTGATGAGTATTTATGATCATGGCGATAATACATAACATTCATAGAGTGCTCACTCTATGCACCAGGAGCTGTTTTAAGCATTTAGATATATACCACCTCACGAACTCCTCATGGCAGCCCCAGCAAGTAGGTACTATGATTATCTCCAATCTTTACAAATGAGGGAGCAGAGGTAATAAGAGACTAAGGAGTTTGCCCGAAGCCACCCAACCAGTAAGTGATGGACTTGAACTCAGTTTGAATTTATACCATGGCTGTGCGCTCAGTCTGTGTAAATGCTGCCCCATGCGGACTCTCACGTGCTATCACTTGCTGTGGTGGTCCCTGGCCTTTTTAGCACCAGAGACCAGTTTTGTGGAAGACGGTTTTTTCACAGACCAGGAGTGGGGGGGGTTGATTTCAAGATGATTCAAGCATATTACTTTTTTTTTTTTTTAAGATGCAGTTTTACTCTGTCACCCAGGCTGGAGTGCAGTGGCACAGTCTCTGGTTGCTGCCATCTCTGCCTCCCGGGTTCAAGTGATTCTCCTGCCTCAGTCTCCTGAGTACCTGGGATTACAGGTGCTAATCACCATGCCCAGCTATTTTTTTTTTTTTTAGTAGAGATGGGATTTCACTATGTTGGTCAGGCTGTTCTCGAACTCCTGACCTCAGGTGATCTGCTTTCCTCAACCTCCCAAAATGCTGGAATTACAGGTGTGAGCCACTGTGCCTGGCCACATATTACATTTATTGCACACTTATTTATTTTATTGTTACATTATAATATATAATGAAATAACTCTACAACTCACCATAATGTAGAATTACTGAGAGACGAGCTTATTTTCCTGCAATCAGACAGTCCCATCTGGGGGTGATGTATGGAAGATGGTGACAGATCCTCAGGCAATAGATTATCATAAGGAGTGGACGACCTAGATCACGTATATGTGCAGTTCACAATAGGGTCTGTGCTCTTATGAGAATCTAATGCGGCTGCTGATGTGACAGGAGGCGGAGCTCAGGCAGTAATGAGTGTGATGGGGAGCGGCTGTGAACACAGAGGAAGCTTCATTTGGTCACCTCCTGCTCACCTCCTACTGTGGCCCAGTTCCTAACGGGCCACAGACCAGTGTCATCTGTTAGGTTGTGGACCTCTAATTTACTGGTCTACTGGCCGAAGTGCTAGACTTTTCCTTGCGGGTAAGGGAGGAAGTATAGTCCTGCTGACTATGTTAATTTTGAGTTGGCCACATTTGATGTCTATATGGAGATGAAATCAGGCAATCGTACCTACGAATCTGAAGTTCTACAGAGAGTTAAGGGCTGGGGACCAAGATTTGGAAGTCATTGGCATATAAATGGCATGCAGAACCATGGGTCTGAGTGAACTCACCTGTCGAAATAGCAAGTAACACTTCAGAGGCATTTTCTATACATTGGACACAGCTCTAAAGACTTTCCATCCACTGACTGATTTTTTAAAAATAATAATTGCTTAAGTTAGAACCATTGTTTAACTATAATCAGCCTCATTTTTACAGATGAGAAAATTGAGGCACAATTTTCATTGTGAGAGTTAAAAGAGATAATTTGTTTAATACCTAGATCATAGGAAATACTCAAAAATGTTGGCTATAATTTTTAGTAGTAATCATAGTTTCTATGGAGATCTTATTCTTATGGATGTACTCCGAGCTTAGCATACCCAATAAATGAGGTATAAGCCATGCAAAGGTCTCAAGTTGGTGAAAGGAGAGCAGAACAAATGAGTTTATTATTCATTATATCCTTGTTGCTAAATTACAAGAGGAAGTGTAACTGGGGAAAGGATCATTCTAGAACAGGAGAAGCAGAAGTTGAACAAAACATGATGATTTAGGACACATTGTCCTGCCTTGCAGCTCACTATGTGGATGACTAGAACAAATATATTTCCTGTGATTACTGCAGGACAGGTCATTTTCTTATCTTGCTCCATACCCCCCAAAATTATCTTGGGTTAAGGATCTTATGGATTTTTCCTTAACCCCCCATCTTGCCATGACCAACTTTAATGTAGGTGAAATGTCACTGAGTTTACAACGGAAAAACAAAAAGTTTCTTATGTTATTCTGTCTTTCCTTCCTGGGAAATGACATGGTATGCTGGTGTCAATGGATACTTGTTCAGAGACTTTTGTTTCCCTGTCTCTCTTTTTCCCTCAAGAGTTGTTCCTGTTTCTCAGTCCATCTGGCACATCTGCAGGATAGCATCACTGCAGGTGCTCTGTTGCTAGCGCAGGATAGATTTCCCTGGGTAGCAGTGCTGAGTGACCCACGTACTTGAGTCATTCAAAACAAGACTGGCTGTATAACCCACTAGAGAATAAATCCTGTAGGAAAGAAGATTACCTCATCACCTACTGCATCTCTATTTTCTGCTTTTCCATAAACAGCTGGTAACATGAGGAGTTGCAGTGATGGAGTTCATATTTTTCCATAACATATTTGCGGTTGGGTTTGGATTTCTCAGGTAGTGAGAGTGATAGTTTTTTAAAAAAACAATTTGATGATTTGGGATTTTGAGGCTGAGTTCTTCTGACAGACACAATATTTTCTGGATTGCTCTGAATGATATTAACAAAGCATGCCAGAAAGTGGAAGAAGACTCCAGCCTCATGTGTAGGTAGTTGTATATCAATGTTAGGTGTAGCTCCAGTTTAGGTTACAGAACCTGCCTGAAGTGAAGTCAATTCTTAATTTCATTTTCAGGGTAACATTTATTTTTATTGAAATACTATACATTAATGATTTAAAGTAGTCCTCCAAAATTTCTCATTCGAAAAAGTCTTCATTCCTTACCATTGAACTTCCTGATATTGTTTGGATTCATGTCCCCACCCAAATCTCATGTTGAATTGTATTCCCCAATGTTGGAGCAGGGGACTGGTGGGGGGATGATTCAATCATGGGGGAGGATTTCCCCCTTGCTGTTCTCATGATAGTGAATGAGTTCTTACAAGATCTGGTTATTTAAAAGTGTGTATTTTAGTTTAACCATTGTGGAAAGCAGTGTGGTGATTCCTCAAAGACGTAGAACCAGAAATACCATTTGACCCAGTAATCCCATGATTAGGCATATACTCAAAAGAATATAAATCATTCTATTGTAAAGATACATGCATGTGTATGTTCACTGCAGCACTATTCAAAACAGCAAAGACATGGAATCAACCCAAATGCCCATCAATGATAGACCGGATAAAGAAAATGTGGTGCAGATACACCATGGAATACTATGCAGCCATAAAAAGGAAGGAGGTTGTTTCCTTTGCAGGAACATGGATGGAGCTGGAAGCCATTATCCTCAGCAGACTAATGTCAGAACAGAAAACTAAACAGTGCATGTTCTCACTCATAAGTGGGAGCTGAGCTATGAGAACACACGGACACTGAGAGGTGAACAATACACACTAGAGTCTATTGAGGGGCAGGGGTGAGGGGAGGGAGAGCATCAGGAAAAACAGCTAATGCATACTGGGCTTAGGTGATAGGTTGCTATGTGTAGCAGACCACCATGGTGCATGTTTACCTATGCAACAAACCTGCATGTCTTGCACATGCACCCTGGAACAATAACAATAAAAAAGTGTGCAGCACCCCTTCCTCATGCTCTTCTTCCTGTTCCAGCCATGTAGGACATGCCTGCTTTTCCTTTACTTTCCATCATGATTGTACGTTTCCTGAGGCCACCCCAGCCTGTGGAATTCTGAAGGAATTAAACCTCTTTTCTTTATAAATTACCAGTCTCAGGTAGTTCTTTATCACAGTATGAGAATGGACTGATACATTCCCAAGTCTTTCTCTCTAGAGGCAACCATATTCCATCTTTTAACTGATTCTTCTTGTACCTCGATATTCCTAAATAAATATTAGTTTTGAACATTCTCATTTAACTTGCCATTGTGAAGATGAAGGAATTAGTTCTTTAACACAAACTCTACACTACAAAAACATGTTCATTCTCCATCCTCGCAACAAGAAAGTGCTGAACATTTTGATTAAATACTCAGTTTTTATGACTCTACAGCTATTATTGAAGGCTGAGGAATATATCCATGCTTGTATGCAATGATTGTATTTCATTCCTTTATAATTTCCTTCTTAGTATTAATGTCTTCTCAAAAACAAGTTGATTATGTTTTATTTCCTTCATCAAAAATTTTAGTCATTCACATTTCTTTCAGGTATCGAATATAATACATATGAAGGTATACAAAACCCCACGTGAGAAATTTTATAAATACCAATTTTTAGTAAATACATTGATAAAATGTTTTTTGGTCACATTTCTCTTGCGGCCCATTAAAGGTAAATACCAGAAAATTTTTGGTTATTATTCCAATGAAGATTTTTTGGATTTACTCTATATTATTATATTTCTAATCAATATATTATGTGTTTCAAACTTCACACAATTACACTATGCTGCATTTTTTGTAAACCTTGCTTTTCCCCATCAATGAATTTTTGAGATTCCTAATGCATGTAGTACTAACTCATTTTATCATTATAAATATTCCATTGTGTAATCCAGTCACAGTGTATTTATTTATTACAAACCTGTACAGCATGTGACTGTACTGAATATTGAAGGCAACTGGAATATAATGGTAAAAATTTGTGTATCTAAACATCAAAAAAAGGACAGTAAAAATATTATATGAAAATAAAGCATGATACATCTCTGTAGGGAACTTACCATGAATGGAGCTTGCAGGACTGGAAGTGGCTCTGGGTGAGTCAGTGCGTGAGTGGTAAGTGAGTGAGAAGGCCTGGGACATTGCCATGAGCTACTATAGACCTGTCGGACACTGAACACTTAGGCTACACTGAGTTTCCAATTTTTCTTTTTAAAATAATTAACATTAGCTTACTGTAACTTCTTAACTTTATAAAATTTTAACTTTAAACAGCTTAAAACATGAACACATGGTACAGCTGTGCAAAAACATTTTTTATATCCTTATTCTACAAGCTTTTTCTATTTAAAATGTTTTTCATTTTACTACTTTTTAAACCTTTTTGTTAAAAATTAAGACACAAATACACACATTAGCCTAGGTCTACACAGGGTCAGGACCATGAATATTACTGTCTTTCACCTCCACATCTTTTTCCACTGGAAGGTCTTTAGGGGAAATAACACGGAGGAAGCTGTCAGCTCCTATGATAAAAATGCCGTTTTCTGGAATACCTCCTGAAGGACCTGCCTGGGGCTGTTTTATAGTTAACATTGTTTTATAAGTAGAAGGAGAACTCTCTCGAATAATGAGAAAAAATACAGTAAATGCAAAATCAGTAGCAACGTGGTTGTTTATTACATTATCAAGTATTATATACTGTATATAATTGTATGTATTATGCATTTATAAGACTGGAAACACAGTAGGTTTGTCTACACCAGCATCACCACGATCAAGGCAGCAATATATTGTGCTACAACATATGATGTCACTAGGTGAGAGGGATTTTGCAGCTCCCTTTTAATCTTATGGGACTACCTTCATACATGCAATTCTTTGTTGACTGAAATGTTGCTATGTGGCACACAGCTATATTGGAAACATCTCTAGATTACTTATAATACTTAATACAATGTAAAGGATATGTTAATAGTTTTTATACTATACTGTTTTTAAGTTTGTATTGTTTTTAGTTCTGTATTTTTATTTTTTACTTTTTTTCCCAGAATATTTTCAGTCCACAGGTGGTTGAATCCATTAATATAGAACCCACTGTATTTGGAGGGCTGATTGCACTCAACATTTAGCTGTAAGCATACTGCTATAAGAATTTTGTTACATGTCCCTCTGCACGCAAAATGAGAGTTTTTTAAAAATAGTGTTTGTACCTGGAAATAAAATCAATAAGTCATGGAGCTTGCCCCTTCAGTGTTAATAGACAGGGCCAAATAGTTCTGCTAAATAGATAAGACAATTTTAAAGCCCTCAGCACTTTATAAACATTCCAGCGTTCCTTGTCTTTACCTACAGTTGGTATAGTCAAACTCGTTATTATTTATTTATTTATTTATGTTTGCCAATCTTACTCTGTAAAATAGTTATCATTGTTTTATTTTGTATTTTCCCAGTTATTAGTGAAAATTTCTTTTCACGGGTTTATTGGCTTTGGTTTGTTTTCTTTTCCAAATTGCCTATTTGAAGGTCTTATTTGCCTTTCACTTATTAATTTTAGAGAGTTATTTATATATTTTGGCAGGGATGGGGAAAAGAAAGCAGCTTGAAATACCTCAGAACATTCTGTTCTTAACAATGCCTGCCCTCAGGAGAAACTGTTTTACCACCGCCTAACACGCTGAAGTTATATCAGAGCCTAACCTACCTAGGTAAAGGGAGATACAGCTAACCCCCTCCAGCCTCCCTGTCTCACTTAAGGGAGAAGAAAGAAACCTGAGTAGCACTGATGAAGCTCACAGTCCAGAGGCACAGTTCACGAAAGACTGAGACCTAATCGAGGGACTACAGAGCTCTCCCCTACTCACACCTTTCACCCCATCACTAAAGGCCCCTTTAGCACAATTCCTCTTACCCATTATGTCATGTCTGCCTTTCAACAAAAAATTACAAAGCATACTAAAACAAGTGGATCAATTTGAAGACTCAACAAGCATCAGAATCAGAGTTAGATATGTCATTGTATGTTTGTTAAAACCCATAGAATGTACAACACTGGGCCAGGCACGGTGGCTCACACCTGTAACCCCAGCACTATGGGAGGCCCAGGTGGGCGGATCACCAGGTCAAGAGATAGAGAGCATCCTGGCCAACACAGTGAAACCCTGTCTCTGCTAAAAATACAAAAAAATTAGCTGGGTGTGGTGGCACACGCCTGTGGTCCCAGCTACTTGGGAAGCTTGAACCCAGGGCACAGAGGTTGCAGTGAGCTGAGATTGCACCACTGCACTCCAGCTTGGTGACAGAGCAAGACTCTGTCTCAAAAACAAAAGAAAAAAGAATGTACAACACTGAGTGAATTCTAATGTAAATTACAGTGACAGTGATGTGTTGATGTAGGTTCATCAACTGTAACAAATATACCAATCCAGCAGAGGGTGTTGGTAATGAGGGGGGTTTTGATAAGGAGGGAGGTTGTGTGTGGGGATGGGGGGTAAGGGAACTCTGTACTTTCCACCCAATTTTGCTGTAAGGCTAAAACTGCTCAAATAAAGTTTATTGACTAAAATGCTCAGTAATCAACATAAATAATATTTTAATGAAATATTTTACAAGGCATTATTAATGAAAAAGTTTATGAACAAAATATCAACATTTTATGTAAAGACGAGATCGGTGTCAGCATCAATGCTATGCTGAGCAATATTGAAGCAAAAGAAAAAAATCATAATGATAGTGTTTAAAAATATTTTGGTGCTTAGTTTATTATAGTTTTTGCATTAGTGTGGATTATTAAGAAGATTGCATTAGCATATATCTTAATCAGTGAAATTTTTGGTGACCCTTACATTTCGCATGTATTCACTTCCTTCTGCTGATTCTTAGTTTAATCATCTCAAAACTGTGGATGGTAGCGATATCTATCTCATAGAATGGTGGTGGGGTGCCAGGTTTTTACCTGCTTGGCACGTGACAAATCATCAATACATTTCAACATGAATGTTAATGCTGCCACTACTTACTAGTTGTATTGTTTTTTAATACTATGGACAAATTGTTTGCTCTTGGGGAGGAAGGATGCAAAGCAACTGGCCTGTAAGTCATTTCTTTTCCAGTTACCAACGGGATGCTCCCAAAGAAGGAAATTAGGTGGCATGATTTCACTTTTGGCAAACGCGCTGAAAACCAGCGACATTTGCTATCACTAGAGAGTTCTCACCTATAGAGAGCTCCTTGCAGGATATCCCTGGTAGAGAATAAGGTAGAGATGTTTCATAACCTAAATTCTCCTGGCTCTGTGAAGCAACCACACCGATAATAGAGAGCTTTCCTTCTGGTGCTCTCCTGCAGAGTCCATCTGGAAGTCCAAAGCCTCTCTCTTCTTTGTCTATGCTTCTCGATTGTATTATTGAAATTGTTTGTAAAGGCTGGATCTTGGGTAAGATGTCTGATTTGACACACTGATTTCTTTGGTTTACTTCTCACTCAAGTTACATGTTGGTCGTGATTCAATGACAGCTTTGTTCTGGGTCCCACACATTTCCTTCATTGTACTATCTGGGCTAAAGTCTCATCCCCCATCTATGACATGCAGTTTATATGGCAGAGGGAAGGAGAAATGAGTTGTGCAATGGCTCTTAAAGCCTCCAGTTGGATATCACTTGCTTCATATTTCATGGGCCAAGTAAAATCCCACAGAAAGACTTATCTCTGTAAGTCACATGGGAATGGACGCGGATATATAGTTTCTCCTATAGAGAGGAAAGTGAACAGTTGCTAATAGTAGTGCCATATGCCACAATAGAAAGAGAAATAAACTTACTATATGAGCCATTAATAATACTGATATAAATTTCACTATTAAATGACAATTAAAATAATGGAAAGAAATACAATTTAGGATATTTAGTATACCTCATTTATCCAGCTTTCAAAGTTTTTAACATATTTATGTTTAGTTAAGTACAATACTTGGAGAGAAACACTGGTGATCTGGTATATTAAAATGTTTTAAAGTCTTATTTTTAAGCTATTTTCCTTCCCACAGTTGAAACAACTATTTTGTTTGGGTGCAGAACTCACACCTATTCATTAAAAATTAGATAATATAAGTACTATAATGTAAATTAATTTCCTATCCTTCCATAATATTTTATGTATATGAATGTACATTACAAAAGTAGGTAATACTATAGATAACATTTTTTAATCTTATAACCATATTAAGGAACATCTTTTTACATTAATAAGTTCTCTTATCATCATTTTTTTTTTTTTTTTTTTGAGACGGAGTTTCACTCTTGTTACCCAGGCTGGAGTGCAATGGCGCCATCTCGGTTCACTGCAACCTCCGCCTCCTGGGTTCAGGCAATTCTCCTGCCTCAGCCTCCCGAGTAGCTGGGATTACAGGCACGCACCACTGGGCCCAGCTAATTTTTTGTATCTTTAGTAGAGACGGGGTTTCACTATGTTGACCAGGATGGTCTCGATCTGTTGACCTCATCATGATCCACCCGCCTCGGCCTCCCAAAGTGCTGGGAATACAGGCTTGAGCCACCGCGCCCGGCCCATCAGTTTTAATAATTGGGTAGCACGATAATCTGTTACCATTCTATTGTTGAACATTTATGTCATTATCCAGTATTTATTCATTTGTCAGTTCCTCAATAAAGACACATTTGGATGCACCGAGTTAATTAGAGAAGAACTGATAGATGAAAATAAACGCACTTGACTTCATAATAGCTATTCTGAGAGAGGTAATATGACACCTCGTTGTGGTTTTAATTTGCATTGCTCTGATGATTAGTGATGTCAAGCATTTTCTTATGTGTTTCTTGGCCACTCATATGTCTTCTTTTGAAAAATTAGACACAGTTTTTGATGAGGAGATTTGAGCCGGAGTCCAGGGCTAGACTGAGTTTCCTGAGTCTAGGAACAAGGTGACTCGTTCCTCTAGGGTACTTGGTTGTCAGTGGAATGACTTGACTCTGACCCTTTTTTCTGATGTTTTATTTCCATGTCTTTATTCCTCTTTGGCCTTAAAATAAAGGAAATCCTAGCTCCTCTACCTATTTTACAGGGCATTATGTCATCAAAAAAGTAACGTATTGAAATACAAAATACTCTCACAGATATATTATTATTTGTTCCTTAAGAATGACTTTCTTAATTCTAAGAATAAATTACTTAATTTTTTTTCAGATTTCTTGGGAGAAGAAAATAATCATTTTCAAATGCCAATTAGAATTGTATGTAGACACTTTCACCTAAAATCTAATGTCTAAATGATAAATATGATATTTGATAGATAAAATAATAAACATTATAAGTAAAAGTTGATGAGCATAACAAACTTAATTCTTCAGATTTTACAAAACCCCAGGGAACTGAGGTTATTCCTTCCGGGCATAAATTCTAACCATAGTAATATAGAAACTTACAGGGTAAAAGTCATAGTAAGTTTCCATAGTAATATGAAAACTTAGAGGGTAAAAAGAGTTTGGATTTGTTGCTAGTTTCCTCCTCAGTATGTTAAAGAAATGGGTATTTTTTAAAATGTGCCTTTGTAAATGAAGATTATAATTAAGGGTTTCTAATGTAGATATTCATATACATATACATGTCTGTGTATGTGTTGTATGCAATTATAATAAGTACATTATGCCAAGATCATTTTTCATTTTATCTTATGGATGTTTTACAGGTTTTTGCTCATTCTATTTGAGATAGAAATCATGAAAAATATATTTGAGTATGTCTAAATGTTAGCGGAATAACAAAATGCAAAGACAGAAGCATTTGCATGTAGTTATGTTTTTGTAGACTCTTTAATGAAAAGATATCGGTCAGTACCATTGTCTCTTGGAGAGCATATATTTTTTAAAATAACATGAAGTATGAATTAGCTTGATTGTGGTAATCGTTTTATGATGTATGTGTATACCAAATCATTATATTGTACATCTTCAATACAAATACATATTTTATGTATAATAAAACAGACACCTCTTTTTAAAAATAATTTCTTTAAACACTTCATGGTCCTACTTACAATCAGAATGGCAAATGACAAAAGAATAGTCGAAAAATATTCGAGGGATACTTCATAGCTGGATCTGTGAAGAAAACCCCAGGATTTCACCGTGGGAAACCAACTCTGCTTTGCAGATTTAAGTAGCTAAAATAATTGTGATAATTCTGTAGTAAGCATCCCTGTGTTTCAGTGCTTATTGGAAATGAGCCTCCTCCTCATGGCTTGGGTCTGCTGGAGGAACTCCTTCGTCTGTCTTGCAGAGCCATAACCCATGGGCCTGGATACCGTTAGCTGTACCCAGGGTAAGAAGTTGGAATACTTGAGGGCACTTCATCAGATTTCTTTCAATGTATACTCAGTCTCATAAAAAGCCTTTTTAGATAACTGCATGTGAAAATTCAGACCTAGAAGTAATGCACTTTTTTTTCTTGCTCAGCTGTTCACCCACTGCACCACTGAACTGCACAGATAGATTTGCCTGGCCTTTGGACTATGATAACAGATTCAAATTAATAATTCTCCTGGCCCAAGCCTCTAGGATTTCATAATAGTGACTGTTTCTTTTCTCTTTAGTGATCTTTTGGTATACCAGTCCACAATCCCAGCAAATACAAAAATGTAACTAGAAGAAAATACACAGCAGGATTTGAAAAAGGATATCAGGATCTCTCCGTGAGAGCAAAAATACTCCCAAGAAAACCCTGAGAGAGAAATGAGGACATAAGTTAAAAAATTATTTCAGACTTGTAGAGAAGAAGACAAGCTAGTTGATTATTTTTTAAAAGTCTGAGTAACTAATGTTAGTCAAAAGGGTTAATAGAAGGTGGATAAATCTTGATAAATATAAGAAGAAGAATATGTACTATAGAGGAATGCTAGCACCACTTAGCAATTTCAGAGTGCTTTCATCTTCAAAGAGTCTTGCATGTTAACTAATTAATCCTTCCAACACCCTTGTGACGTAGACATGACAAACAAGGACAGAAGCCAGCCTGAAATGACTAAGCTACCAAACTCACTGGTTGGGGAAGAATGATGAAGGCTTGGCAATTTCTAATGAGGAGGATCCTGTCTATTAATGATAGGGATTTTATGGTTGTAATTTTGGTTTCCTTCATGTTTTCTGTTTATTAAAACCAAGCTGCAGCAGGATATTATATGTGTGCCTACGTGTGTGTGTGTGTGTGTGTGTGTGTGTGTGTGTGTACTTTTAAAGCTTGTTCATACAAATACAGAGCCCATAGTAAGATACTAAGGGAAGAACTGATCGACCTTGAGCTCAGTTAAATCTTTACTAATGTGAAATTCTCAAACAACACAAACATAAACCATCAATATTAGCAGCAGTTAGGTAGTTGTTTTGTATGATCGTAATTGACAAATGTAGATGAGAAGCACCAACTGTAAATTTCAGTGGGGTAAAGGAAATGACACATATGGGAAGCTTATTGTCTGCCCAATCTTCTGACATGCAGTTTACAAATTCTTTCTTAGTCAAGACAAGTATGCATGGACTGATGAAATGAGAGGTCTGAAAATTTTAAGTTTTTAATCACCAAGCATTCATTTCGGAAACTTACCACTGAGGTTCTAGCCGACTACAAATACATCAGGATTGTAATAAACTACCTCTTCCAACATTCTGAACTCATTCTCAGTGGCAGGTAAGAACCTCATTCCTGTTTCTCTGACATGATGACTAGTGCTAAAACTTGAATTAGTTTGAAGTAGCTTAGAGAGAACCACAGTACCTAGAAACTCTGGCTTTATACCTGGAAATATTTCTAGGTAACTTTACTCCCCAAAAGGATCTATATAATCAGCATTTCTGATAAAAAGGAGAGAAAGAAAGAATTCCCCCTGTGTAAGCGCTTGGAAAATTACCTCTAACAACTTTATGTTATTTCTGCCTTTGCAATCATAGAAATAGCACATTTTAATTGATTTAAAAATAATTTAATATTAATTAATGGAGCTTTTGTTTTCTCTTCAAGGTATTAATTTTCTTCAAGAAAAATAATTAAAAATATATATTTTATGTGCTGTATCTGTTACAAAAACCTGGGTAATGTTATCTATTAATAGAAAACATCTGTCAATGTATGCTGACAAACTTATTATAAAATAAAAGTAGGTAGTTAATACTCATAAAATTATAGGAGATTAGTTGTTCTTTTTTAGTTTTCATCAACTAGAAAATAAACTCTATAGCTTTAAGATTTAATTAAATACAGAAAATTATGTTTTAGTCATTTTATTTGTTTCATCTACAAATGTTCCCCATCCTACTTCCAACATAAATGCCTTTCCCATATAATTTGGTTTTAGTTTTAAATCTTAGTAATCAATGCCTGTAGCTAGCTTGTTAAAGACCCCAATCTGGTGGCTCACGCCTGTAATCCCAGCACTTTGGGAGGCCGAGGCGGGTGGATCATGAGGTCAAGAGATCGAGACCATCCTGGTCAACATGGTGAAACCCTGTCTCTACTAAAAATACAAAAAATTAGCTGGCATGGTGGCGTGTGCCTGTAATCCCAGCTACTCAGGAGTCTGAGGCAGGAGAATTGCCTGAACCCAGGAGGTGGAGGTTGCGGTGAGCCGAGACAGCGCCATTGCACTCCAGCCTGGGTAACAAGAGCGAAACTCCGTCTCAAAAAAAAAAAAAAAAAAAGACCCCAATCTGTTTCCCTTTCTCTGCCTGTCTGTGTGATACTGTGACACTTGTCTATTTTTCCGCTGCTGTGACACCAACGTTATCTTTCCCCAAACTCGCAGAAAAAATAGCATGCTCTCGTGACCACTCGGGAATGACACCGGCAGTGCTGTGCTGTTGGCACGCTGAGGTGATGGTGGCAGGGAGTCACCTTATTCACTTGCAGTAACAGCCATTCCATCTCAGCTTAACAGGGATAACAGTGGCGAGTCTCACTGATTAGAAACTCGCTAACATATGCATCACCCTTCCTTTCCTTTCCTTTAGGATCATCCCCATCGTGGGCATAAGGGCTAAAAGCCTTGTTGTGTTGCTCTTAAAATTGCTGCTAAGACCTTTGATAGGGTATTGGCCCACAAATGATACATGACTAAATATATTTCCAAAAAGAAGCTTGGCTGCCTTTTCTGACCACTGCTACAAGATTTTCCTTCCAATAGCTTAGGAGCAGAGAGTGCCATTGGGTTGAGCTCTCACCCTGATCCTTCTCTGCGTTACTCCACAATATTACAAGTTTCCTTTCCTCTCTCTTTTCTCCCTGTCTTTCCTTCCCCAGAAATAAGCATTAATTTTCATCTCAGTCCGTAATCTCCTTAACACTGGGTCTGGGTAACTAGGGTCATGTCTATTACTGCCCCCAATTTTTAAATATAATGCAGACTTGAAGACAATATTCATTCAGTTATTCAGTTAAACAGATGTTTGTTGAGTGCCTACTGTATGGCAATCACAGTTTTAGGCACTAATGTAACAACAGGAAATAGGAGAAACGTCCTGCCCTGGTGGCGGAAGTCGCTGGAGAGGCTGACACTGGAGGACTCTTAATGAACAGTTGTCCACTTCCGTCCGGTCACAAAATCCAATCCATCTACTAGATTCCAATCACTCACATACTTTCTGCTGTTTTTAATTTCTTTCTGCATTTTTTGTGTTGCTACCTGAGATTATTTTCCTTCTGCCACATCAAATCTATCATACAGCATGGTTACTGTAGCGTGTGACCATATATTGTATTCTTGAAAAAGGCTGAGAAAATGGATGTTAAGTGTTCTTGCAATAAAAATGACAATGTTGTGAGGTAATGCCTTGTTAATTAGCTAAATCTCACCATGCCACAATGAATATGCACTTGAAAACATCGTGCTGTGCTGTATACAATAAATACATGCAATTTTATATGTCGATTTTTAAAATTATTTAAAAATTATTCCCCTTCTGTGACACAACATATCTTTCCCCAAACTCCCAGAAAAAAAATAGCATGAGCTCATGACCATGTTTGTAAAAAAAAGAAACAATTTCTTTTTTGTATATTCTTGTCTGCTGGCAACAAATTCTCTCAGTTTTTATATGTATGGTAATATCTCTTTCTCTTTCACTTTTGAGGAATATTTTCTATAGGTACAGAATTCTTGTTTGGCTGTTCTTTTTTTTCCTTAAGCACTTTAAAGATATCACTCCTTGTCTTCTTGATTTTATCATTTCTACGAAGACATCCGCTGTAAATCTTTGTTGCTTTTTTAGAGATCATGTTTTTCTTTGGACGTTTTTAGTATTTTCTTTTGTCCCTAGTTTCAGAAGATTTTCAATAATTTGACTAGGTGTGTGAGTGTGTGTGTGTGTGTGTGTGTGTGTGCATGTGCATGTATTTCTAAGATTTGCATCTTGATTTGATTGCTGTTCAATATTTTCTCTGCCTTGTTCTCTCTCTATTCTTCTGAGACTTCAATTACATGTATGTTGCAATTTTTCTCCATGTCTCAGACATATTGTATATCACACACATACATGTGCATATGTATACTTATGTAAACTGTACATACATGCATTCACAATTTTCCTGTTATTTCATCCCTTTCTTTTGTTGTCTATGCTTCAGACTGTATTTTTTTCTCCTAACTAGTTCACTAATTCTTTCTTTTGTTGTATCAATCTGCCGTTAAACTTGTTTATCATGTCTACATTTCAGTGTCACATTTTCAACTCTAGAATTTTAATTTCACTCTTTTTAATAGATACCAATTCTCTAGTAAAATGCTCTATTATGTCATCTACTTCTGAAAAAATATTAAATACAGCTGTTTCAAAACCCATCTCTGATAACCTCGATGACTTGGTTAAATGGAGTGTTTGTTTCTACTGCTTTTCTTTGGTCGTATTTCCTGACATGCCTAGTAAATTTTTACTGAATGGCAGACGTTGTGCAGACTCTGGGTGATATTATTTTTCAAGAGATTTACCCCGGCCTGTATTAGAAACGTAGAGTTGCATCAGAGAACATAAATCTGATCAGGGAGTGCAACTCAATGCTGGTTGCAATTGTTGTACGGGTCTCCGGTTGTCTCTTACTCCTAAGGTATAGACTTCTAGGATTCCCACTGAGATCCTGAAGTATTTGCTAGAATCCCTCTTCACTGATATTCCCAGGCTTTAATTTCCATATCTTTAGCATGGTCTGTTTAGTCAGTAGAGAATAAAAATATGCTAAGCTTTTTTAAAAAAATGCCTTTACCCTGGGGAGTATCGATCAGGACTATATATGGAGGCGATTTAGGGAGCTCAAATAGGAGGTTATAGTAATCGTTTGGATGTGAGTTAATGAAGGCTGCTGGTACAGAAAGTTAGAAGCAGGAATGCACGTGAAGAGACAGATACGGAAACTCTTATGGAAGAGGAGTGGGTGACTAAGATCGTTGACTGTGTGAAGGTTGATGTGTCAACGTTTTTGAGCCTAGGGAGCTGAGATATGTCCTATGGACAACTGGAAAAGTAAGATTGTCACTTTGAAGAGATTTTAGAGATGGAAAAACACATTTGGGGTTAATAAACACATGGGTTAAGATATGAGTTTGAGATGGATGAGCGCATTGGTTGAGAACACATAATGCAAGAGGAAAGAAGGATAGAAAGGCAGAATCATAGGAGTCATATGTATTTTGGGTTGAATCTGATGACAACTTCTCTTTTCACTTAACCAGTGTGCCACCTAATATACAAGGCACAATTCCAGCAAAGGAAAACACCTTGAACTTAAATATAGACAGTATTTAGTATCATAAGGGAGCAGAGATGAAATAATCTCATGATTGTTATACTTCTAGCTCTTCTCTGCTTGTACCAGGCAAACCAAAAGTTCTATCAATGTTGTGTATAGCGATGATCAGTTCTCCAGTATTAATGAACGATCTGGTTAACTCTACTCTTATTAGAACTCTTTAGCCTTTTGAGGACTGAAATTACAAAACAACTTGTTGAAAAGTGTATATGGAAATCTTAAATCCAGGAGAGGCAAGAGTAGAGCCATGAGAATGTGCCAGTGTTGAAAGTAAATATACTCTGTGTCAAAATGCAGCGAGGGGCTAGTGGTAAGTGATAAGATAGGGAAGCTTGCTTTGGAACTCTCCTTGCAAGTGCTGGGACTGGGGTTTTAATAATATAACAATTCTTGGGGCTTTCTGACAAGGAATGCTTAAAAGCATACATCACTGCAGCAGGCTTATCAGTCCACTTCCAGGACAAACCCAGAAAGAATTTTCCTATATGAGTCTTCAGGCAATACATTTGCCTCAGCTGTCAGTTACATTTGCTGAAATAAACCAACCTCAGCGATCTTTTCAACATGTAGTAGTTTTAAGAACATATTGGAATGGAAAGGAACCCATGATTTGAATTTAAAAATACCAAATTTGGCTGGGTATTTCTGTCATGTTTTAGTGTTCTATAGCTGACACTGATAGGAAATATTTTTGGAAAAAAACAGAATCAAACAGTGGAGCACTATGTCCTTGAAATACACACTTTATGACTTCTCTCTATGCACTGTGAAAGTAAACATGTATGTTTCTATATAGTTTCAGTCCCTTGATAAGGGCATAGATTTATGGATGTTTAACTTAACAGCTGTGCCCATAAAACCCAGACTGATACAGTCTTTATATGCCTGTTATATTTGAAGACCTTGTTTAGAAAATTTTTAAAGACCTTCTTCTCTTCACCATTCGTCATGCCTCCATTTAGCTCCCTTCAGAAGCTGTGTATGTTCTTTTGAATTACAGACAAGGAAGGATTCAAAAAAAAGACTGCGTTTTCTGTTAACTGAAATGACATTCAGCCATGCAGCAACAGCCATCCTTTTGGTTTTTGTTTTTGTGATCACAGATTGGCAGGTTGGTACCAACCCGTCTAGAGCAGTGATTCTCACCTTGGCAGCACTTCGGTGTTGCCAGGAAGCTTTAAAAAGGTGAAAGTCCTGGGTCCTATTCAGAGGTTCTAGTTTCATTAGTTTGAGCTGAATCCAGGACATAGGGATTTTTAAAAACTCCCAGGATAGTTATAAAATACAACCTAGAAGAAACCTTAAGAAACTCAATTCCCCAAAGTAACTTTTAGAATTAACTACATAGAAAACCTTGCCTGGATTTTCATCTCATAAATAATACTTAATCTTAATAGTTCTAGACATAGAGACTGGCCATACTTACTCAAATATGAATTCAGTGTGGGTTTGAGAGTCAGAGTGTGAAAAACAGAGGCCTATTTTATATGTGTTACTGCTGAGCTTGCCAGATTTAGCAAATAAAAATAGCGAATGCTCAGTTTGATTTGAATTTCAGATAAACGTTGAATAATTGTTTAGTGTAAGTATGTCACGTGCAATGCTTAGGATATGCTTGTACTAAAAATTTTTTTTGTTGTGTATCTGAAATTCAAATTTAGCTGGCATCCTACATTTATTGGCGGCTCTAATTACAGGACATTCAGAAAATGTTTAGCAATTCCACTTTAATCAAAGCATTTTACTTGACTTGTAACCACTCACCTATGAAACCATTTCATATAGTTCTAATCACAGTGAAGTCACACAGAACGAGCAATCTAGCCCTTGTGGCTGAGGCATTTAACCTAATTCACTAAACCTCCTGGCCTACTTTTTCACTTAAAAAAAATCACTTTGTCTAAGATATTTATAGAAGACATCCATTCTAATTTCCTTTACCTCTTGAGTACACAGTTCGTAATTCCTCCAGCAGAGATTTATCGGCTTTCTAATACAGTTCTGGGGTAAAACCCCATGCCGAAGGGGTTCACTTCTCCAACACAAGTTGTCTCAACTGTCTTAATCTGTAGACCAATTTGCTCGACAGCCCCCAAGGAAGGAACTTGTTGACTTTGGCAGTGTTTACCTTTCCTATGAACAAATTCAACATTTTCCAGACCGGCTGGCTCTTAAAAGTCACTTGAGGGCTGGGGAAACGCTGCCTCTAGGCTGCTGCAGAATGCTCCCTGCTCTGGTCTAGGAAAATCTTTGTGCTGCTCACAGCTGCTGGTGAATAATCTATGGAGTCATGATTATTTAGAATCTGTGGAGAGGCTGTGCGGTTCCTGGAGTTAAGTTATTTTCAATAAGGAGAATGGGAGAATCTGTCAAACAAAAAGATGGAATGTTCTGGCCTTATTTAATCGTAGTATGGACTTTTCCACAGAGAAAGGAGAAAAGAACGGACTTACATTTTGTTTTCTCCTAGAGGCAAAATGTTTTTAGAAATGTCATTTTACACACCCAACGGTAACATTTAGTGTATCACACGCTTCCACATTGCTAGCTTTCTCTTAGTATGTATGGTTATGCATCTTTGTTTGGGAAGCCTGAATTGGTATCGTTATCCTTTTTCATTTGTTAAGATTAACATTTACTCTTCAGTCCCCCAGCCACCCCTCCCTGTCCCTGAGATCAAAACCCATTGAGCATTCTGGGGCAGGCTTCCTTTGCAGGCACTAAGTAGAAGCTGACATCACTGTTAATCAAGGCGTTCCAATTTATGTTTTACAGAAAGAAAGTGCAACGCATGGGCGAGGTAGGGTTTCCTCACATCTGCCCTTTCATTTCTAAAGATTCTGAGATTTAATTGAATATTCTCGTTCTGTCAGCTGTGAGACTGGAATTTTGCTGATCAAGATTAGCTTGATCTGGAAAGTATCATTTACATTTTTTTCCCCATGATATATTTTAATGCTATGTCTGGTAAGTTAAAAGCTTTATATTTATTTAATTAAAATGTTTTCCTCTAAGTAGCAACTTTGTTATCTTCGTTGTTTTTTTGTTTGTTTTTTTGTTTTAATTTGTTGAGACGGAGTTTCGCTCTTGTTACCCAGGCTGGAGTTCAATGGCGCGATCTCGGTTCACCGCAACCTCTGCCTCCTGGGTTCAGGCAATTCTCCTGCCTCAGCCTCCTGAGTAGCTGGGATTACAGGCACGCGCCACCATACCCAGCTAATTTTTTGTATTTTTAGTAGAGACGGGGTTTCACCATGTTGACCAGGATAGTCTCGATCTCTTGACCTCGGGATCCACCCGCCTTGGCCTCCCAAAGTGCTTGGATTACAGGCTTGAGCCACCGCGCCCGGCCATCTTGGTTGTTTTAAACCCAAAGGGTTAAGATCTTAGCTTCTCAACCCTTCCTCCTTGTCATGCCCCCATCCCAGAGCTTCTGCTTCCCATAAATTTGGGGAAATGTGACTTTGCTCCAGTTGGTTTCTTGTCTCTTCTATTTTCTCTTCCTATATTAAGGGTTTTGTTTCTTTGTTTTCGTTTCTGTTTGTTCTAATTTAGAGCCCTCTATCAAACGTCTGTTACCATCTAGCCTGAGTCTGGGCTTTGTAGAGTTTCCATCTCCGTTGTGATTCCCACCCTTTCTCTGCACTTCTGTATGAGAATAACTGCATCCTTCCTCTTCCAAGTCTGCTTTGTTAGTGTCTTCCTTTCCTTCTTCAGTCCCTCCTGCTTGCCCAGAAGTGCTACTAACAAAGGAATTGACCGTTCTGATTCTTCTGCTTATGTTTGCCACACAGGCCAGGTCCTGGCACCACTTTGCTCTGTCACCTCAACCGGATTGATTATGGGGTGGGAGTGGGGGTTTGGCCGATGAGGCATTCCAAAGTGTTGGAACCAAACCTCTAACACTTTGATTTAATGCTTCAGAATGAACTTGAATCTTGGCCAAACTCACCAATTATTTGGCTCAAATGCATAAACCTGAGCTGCATTTAGCTTTATGCTCCTCCCATCCCATGAACCCTGGAGTAGAATTCTCTTTGCGGGTGAAAGCCAGAGTTCATTCACTGTGGGGAGTCAGGGTAGCTCCCTTTCATGGTGTATAGTAAAGGCCAAAGGTGGGTATGTGAGAAAGGGATGCTGGAGCTTCGTCTCTTCCCTTTGCCTTACATAGGACTCCTCCTTCTATTTTTCTTCTTAAACAAAACCTATCTTCACTTAAAGTTTTAGATTTGAGTTTTCAAATGATTGCCATTGAAGTTATGCAAACATCTGAGTTTGTTCCACAGCTATGTTCATTTTTGGAAAGACAGTACAAGATACACCTTTAAGTTTTGTGTTTATTGGATAATACAGTTGGCCTTCTGTGTTCCTGGGTTCTGCATCTATGGATTGAACCAAACTATGATAAAAGCTATTCAGAAAAGGAATTGTGTGTGTTCTAAACATATGCAGACTTTTGTCTTTATTGTCGTTTTTCCCTAAACAATATCGTTTAACAACTATGTATATAGCATTTACATTAATCTAGAGATGATTGAATGTGTACAGGAGGATGTACATAGGTTATGTGCAATACTATATCATTTTATATCCAGAACTCGCACATTTGCAGATTTTCGTATCTGCTGATGTCCTGGAACCAATCCCCCACAGATACGACGGGACAATGATCTCTCCTTTGCTGTCACACAGCTCACAATGAAAGTAACACTTCCACTACCACTCAGGTAATTAACCCTCTTGAAAGCTGCTCTGTGTCCTCCTACAGGTACAGAGGAACTTAGAGTTTAGAATCCATCCTCATCCTCAAGTACCATAGCACCGCCAACATCAACTATCATTGCAGTGTTTTTTATGACAACATTTTTTACTCACGGATAATGTGCCATGATGACTATAACTGTCAAAGGGGCTGTCCCAGAGGGCACATGTCAGGTCTGCATAAACTCACAGAGTCCAGCTTCTTGCTGGTTCATGTCTGAGGCCACAGCAACTACTTTCTGCCAAATAAGTCAGCAGGGACATTCTGGCAGCTTGGAAGGGATTTTTATGTGGATGGATATTAGCAGCTTCCCAGACACAATTAAATCAGGCCAGAAACCATATTAGACACTTTTGCCAATTTTTTATTAAATCAAAGCAAACTAGGTCACTGTTTATTCCTTAACATTATTTTGGTAAAACTTAACCTAAGTCAAAGGTTAAAAGAAATAGTTGGTCTCCCTCTTCCCACTGGTACCGCCTTTGTTCTAACAAGAACATTGATTTAGGATGCCTCAGGATCACAAACTGCTTCTCAGTCCAACCTAAAATAATCCTGAGCTGATTTTGCAATTTGTTTCCAGAACAGGTTGTATAAAAGCCATGGATTTCTATAGAGAGATTAAACTTCCCTACGTAAATGCTTTGGCTCATGTGTAGAAGTCAGCAATTGTCTTTGGAACAAGTCACCTACACAACCTGGCCCAATGTGGAAACAGCTCAGATAAGAAAAACAAGCTAAAATGTTGGTTTCACTGTGGAAAACACGTATTTCTGATTCCAGTAGAAAGAGACATTTACATATGATATGCACTGTGCATAAAAGATTGAAACTGCAGAAGCCACTACTAGACATTGTGGCTTCAGGAACTTTATTTGTTGGGCAATGCAGGAGTATAAAAATGATTATGGGGCATCTTTTGTAAATGTTGGCTATGTCAACGTTGGGCGTAAAGCTGGCGTTGCCACAGAAAGAAAGCGAGGCCTAGCATGAAGCACGTTATTCTGCCCATGGATCACAGAGAGGCAGCCACTGCAGGCCAGGCAGGGCCACAGGGCACCGAGCTTCAGTCAGTTTCAGAAGACAGGAGCAAGGGCACAGCATACCTAGACCCTTCATTGGGATTTCCATGGAAAAGGTAAAGGCCAGGCAAGGAAAAGGGATTAGAACTGACTCGTTTAAATAGTGCTGGGGTTTTGGCTAGAGGGGTAATCTTTAGTTGCCTTGTACCAGGCTCTAATCTGGGAGGATTCAAGGCAGGGAATACATTACTGGCTTTGTGCGTGAGTTAGATAAGGGGTTGGTGGCATCTACAGACTCCGGACTGGCTGGTTTGTGTATGACAGACATGCTCCCAGCCCAGACGTTTGCTTAAGAAAGGGTTAGCCCTGGGAGAGGCATTCTCCCTCCTGCCAGGAGGGCTTTTAAGATGTCAAGGTATCACAAAATCCAGAAAACAAAATACATGATTAATGCATCATCTCTAGTAACTTTCACGGTATTTCCGGCACTACAAATGCTAGAATACTTCATCTTTATATTTCACAGTCACAAGCCATGTGGAACAAGGGCATGACATTCTGACTAGGCAGGAGAAAGAAAAGGTCATCTTTTAAAACAGTTCTTCATAAGATAGGAGTGTCTAGAATCCTAAGCACCCATGAGGGTGAGGAATCAAGTCCATGAAGACGCTGCACACTGTTGTATCCACTGATCAACTTAAAATACCACCAGTAATTTTAAAGCCTCTTTGTGTTCCCGTCCTTAAAAATATCCTTATCTGTACTCCCAGAGAAAACTGACTTCTGTATTTATCTTTCCTTGGTTGTTAAAAAATATATTACCTAGCATGATTGAATCCTTAAATAATGTGTAATTTAGCTTTGCATACTTTTGAACTTTATAGAAAATGAACCACAAAATAGGTGTTCTTCCCCCATGTGCTTTTTTCCCCTTCTGCTTTCTGTCTCGGGACTCACTCATGTTGATGGACCTAGCTGTCGATTCATTTTCAATGGGCTGTGGTATTTCACAGTAAAATATATCAAACTTGGTTATATGAAAATTTTCATCCATTTCCTTGTGTACATGCTTATGGGGAGGAGCTTTCAGAATGTAATCTTTAGATTAAAAGTTAGATACATCTCAAGCATTGTTTGATAATGCCAAAAGATATTCCAAATTACTTTTCATGGGTTCAGCAGTACTTGGTATTATCAGACTTCCTGATTTTTAATAATTTGGTGGGGAGGAAAACAGTGTCCCACTGTGGATTTAGCGTGCATTCTTTTTATTACTTGTGAGTTCTGGCCAACCACGTTTCCTTTTCTGTTACATACCTGCTTCTATCATTTGTTACTCTTGTAATTTACAGGACTTCTTTATATTTACGGTCTCTAATCCTTTGTCAGTACCAGGCACTGCAATTATCTTCTTTCTATTCATGGCTTTCCTTTTCTACTTTATTTTATTTATTTATTTTTTTATTTGGAGGCAGAGTTTTGCTCTTGTTACCCAGGCTGGAGTGCTATGGCGTGGTCTCGGCTCACCGCAACCTCTGCCTCCTGGGTTCAGGCAATTCTCCTGCCTCAGCCTCCTGAGCAGCTGGGATTACAGGCGTGTGCCACCATGCCCAGCTAATTTTTTGTATTTTGAGTAGAGACGGGGTTTCACCATGTTGACCAGGATGGTCTCGATCTCTTGACCTCGTGATCCACCCGCCTCGGCCTCCCAAAGTGCTGGGATTACAGGTTTGAGCCACCGTGCCCGGCCCTTTTCTACTTTATTAATGTTATCTTTGAGCAGCAGATTTTAATGTGGTCCAGTGTATTAAAGTTTTCCCTTATGATTTGTGCTTTTTCCTTTGTATTTAAGAAGTGTTTGTCTATCATGAAATAACAAAGCAGTTTATTTTGTTCTCTAACAATTTGACTTTTATAGTAAGCCTTCATCTATCCAGAACAAATTTTGGTGTGTTGCGTGATTTTTGTGAATTTTGTTTTCATTTGAATGGGCACATGCCCCAGAACTGTTTATCCAATAATTCATTCCTTCCCCACTGACTTATAATGCCACAGATGTCCCATATCACATATTTTTACATATATGGATTTGTTTTTCACATCTCTTCATTTCAACTGGTCGTTTGTCCACCTGTAGACTGATGTTATATGAATTACTATAGCTTACTAGTAATTCTTGATATCTAACATGAATTATATTGCTAACCTTCTCCCTACCCTTTTTATTTATTTATTTTTTTGAGATTGTTGGTAAGGCTGGTTTCAAATTCCTGACCTTCTGATCTGCCCACCTTGGCTGCTAAAAGTGCTGGGATTACAGGTGTGAGTTGCCCTGCCCAGCCTTATTTACTTTTTGGCAGCTGTTTTAAAAGGGGTTGAATTGTTTATTTGATTCTCAGGTTGGATGCTGTTGGTGTATAGCAGAGCTACTGATTTGTGTACATATTTTGTATCCTGAATCTTTGCTGAATTCATTTACCAGTTCTAGGAACTTTTCAGATGAGTCTTTAGGGTTTTCTAGGTACACAATCATGTCAGCAAACTGCGACAACTTGACTTTCTCTTTATTGATAATGAAGGAAGTGCAAAGTAAGAAGACAATATCAACTTTACCTTTGAATAGCAAAATAAAGCAGACTGGCTGTATCAAGCGTTGGATGGAGTGTGTATCCAGGGTTTTCTCTTACTTCAATGGTGGGAATATAAACTGGTATAACTACTTCGGAAAACAATATGCAGCCGACATTTGCATTCTACTCCAAGTTTCAATTAAAGGAAAAGCTTAGTATATGTGTCCCCCAAAACATGCACACAATAGCACCTATCATAAAGGAATAAAATGGAAATAACACAAATACACATAGACAGAAAATATATAAATTATGGTGTCTTTCCACAAAGGAATGTATTTAGTTACATGTGACAACACGGATAAACATTAGTATCATTTTGCTGAATCAATAAAGCAAGTCTCAAAAGACAACATAGTTTGATATCCTTTTTAAAAAATTCACAACCAGGTAAAACTAAACAATGTTTTTCAGGCGTCAGATATATGCAGTAGCTCATCTACATAAAGAACAAGGAGGAAATAGACATCAAATTCAGGTATTGGTTATTTTTAGAGAAAAGGCAGGTGGGATTGGGAGAATCATTTAGGAAAAAGTATTTTTGGTAGCATATTATAGCTCTAGGATTACATAGTGCTTTGGGGATTGTTGGTTGTAGAATAAAGAATAAATATATTAGTAAACAAACCCACAAACTCTATAAAGAAAGGTCCTACATCTAAGAGGATGATGATGTGTTGTGAATGAAAGATTATGACCAATACAAGTCATGAGGTATAGTAAATAAATAAGTACACATTAAATGATAAGCTTATATATAAGAGAAGAAAGTAAAGGGAAGTCT
The DNA here is from genome assembly GCA_028533165.1 of Leontopithecus rosalia. Taxonomy (NCBI): domain Eukaryota; kingdom Metazoa; phylum Chordata; class Mammalia; order Primates; family Cebidae; genus Leontopithecus; species Leontopithecus rosalia. The sequence goes on from CM052669.1 coordinate 31,704,319, forward strand.
CCACAAAACCCACTGGAAGCCCTGAATTGAGGAGCTGTGAGATCTTCTTCATGGGTAGGATTGCCTAGTAGTGGTGAGCCATCAGTAGTGATTGCTCTAACTACACTAGTACAAATAAGAGGGTTTGACTCATCTCTTTAATCAAACATTACATGCAGAGTAGTATGCAGTGATTCTGCAACTGGGTAAATGGGACCAGTTAAAACCATTGATCATCATTTTAATGGTAAGGTGGATCACGAGGTCAAGAGATCGAGACCATCCTGGTCAACGTGGTGAAACCCTGTCTCTACTAAAAATACAAAAACAAATTAGCTGGGCACGGTGGTGCACGCCTCTAATCCTAGCTACTCAGGAGGCTGAGGCAGGAGAATTGCCTGAACCCAGGAGGCAGAGGTTGCAGTGAGCCGAGATCGCGCCATTGCACTCCAGTCTGGGTAACAACAGCGAAACTCCATCTCAAAAAAAAAAAAGAGGAAAAAAAAGAATTTTACCTAATTTTTCTTCAACTTAGAGAAATCTTAAGGTTTCTTTAAATCCAATAATGAATATAAACATATAAACTTTTAAGCAAAACATCACACCCTTTCACGATTGCCTAATAAAATTTGAGATTGACGGATGATGCCCATATAAGATACTAACACGGTCCGCGCCCCTCCCAACAAACACATACACAGGGGATAAAGTGGCAATTTTTAAAAAAATCACGTGAAATCAATACCACTCATGTAAAGAGGGCAAGGAAAACAATTAAAACGTTTATGTTCAGTGAAACTGTGGTTCATACTCTTAAAGTTGATGTTAGTTTAGCTGTGAGGGTGTAAAACACAGAAAGAAAGCAGGTGAAAAAGATTATCTTTATCAGATTATCATAATCAGATTACAGTTATGTTTTTATATGTAAAGCATGGAGTGAATTAAGATTGCATAAAATACATATTGGAAATTATTTCAGTAAAGGCCCTAGACTTGAAGTCATTCTGTGATGGTGGCTTATCAGTAAAAAATTTTGGGTCCCAAATGAAATGCTCCCTTAACATTGACTAAATGATAGTAAACACACTTTGATTTATTTTTTGAGACAAGTAGTGTAGGATTTTATTACTGGATTCTAATGTGTATGAAGGATCACATGAATTAAGGAGGGTATTGTTTCTTTTTTTCTTTCTTTTTTTTTTTTTTGAGACAGAGTCTCGCTCTGTTGCCCAGGTTGGAGTGAGCGGCATGATCTCGGCTCACTGCACCCTCTGCCTCCCAGGTTCAAGCAATTCTCGTGCCTCAGCCTTCTGAGTAGCTGGGATTACATGCGTGTGCCACCACGCCTGGCTTTTGTATTTTTAGTATAGATGGGGTTTTGCCATGTTGGCCGGGCTGGTCTCAAACTCCTGATCTCAGGTGATCCACCTATCTTAGCCTCTCAAAGTGTTGGGATTACAGGCATGAGCCACCGAGCCAGGTCAGAGGATATTATTTCTTTTCACCTTGTCCTGTGCTCTGTCCCCATTCCATGAGAAATACTCCCACGTTTAGTCTGACTGAACTAAACATGGGAAGGGAAAAAGATCACTAAGGCCATAAAAACTGACGTGTCATTGAAAGTACTTGATTGTTTAAAACAGAGGCAGTTTGCATCCCATTCAAAGGTGTCATTCATTGAAATAAATTTTTTCATTATTTATCTTCAGAAAGACGAAATCAAAACTAAATTTTCTTGTTGGATAATAGATGAACAGTGGTTGATTTCATTAAATGTCCTTTTTCAAAGACAATGAACTTCAATGCAGATTTTACTGGCAATTTCAGAAAATTGTACCTTCATACACGGAGCTAATTCTCAGTAACAAGTCAGTAACCCAGACTGACTCTGTTCTAGCTTGGTGTCACACATTTCGAGGATCCTAGTTCACATAATAGGTAATATCAATTGCCTATTATGTGATTTAACATGCATCAAATCAAGAGTCAGCAATAATTCATAATCTCTGAGTTCAAATTTCTTCATCCAATTTTTCATCCCTGTAGCAATGTAGCCATGGACAGTTGATGCGTACCTTGACTCGGGGCATTCAGCCTTAAGAATCCTAGTTCACATAACAGGTAATATCAATTGCCTATTATGCGATTTAGGATCCTCAAAATGTGTGACACCAAGGGTCAGCAAACATTTTCTGTTGCTTTCTAACCTAAGTCACAATAATGACCGAAGAGAGATGCCAAAAAGCTGGCAGGCCTGGGGCATGTTGGAATGCAGGGTTACCAACTGGTGACCTTAGGACAAAATTCAGCTGATCCCAATCCTCCAAGAAAGGTAAAGGCCTGTGGACGGCATTCATTATGTCTCTCTGAGGGCATTTGAGTTTCATGCTTCTTAGTGTTTTTTGTTTGTTTGTTTTGAGACGGAGTTTCCGCTGTTGTTCCCCAGGCTGGAGTACAATGGCGCGATCTCGGCTCACCGCAACCTCCACCTCCTGGGTTCAGGCAATTCTCCTGCCTCAGCCTCCCGAGTAGCTGGGATTACAGGCACGCACCACCATGCCCAGCTAATTTTTTGTATTTTTAGTAGAGACGGGGTTTCACCATGTTGACCAGGATGGTCTCGATCTCTTGACCTTGTGATCCACCCACCTTGGCCTCCCAAAGTGCTGGGATTACAGGCGTGAGCCCCTGTGCCAGGTCGATGTTTTCTTCTTTGTCTTTGCCCTAGCTAAGACCTCTCTCTTTTTTAACTGTAGACAATCTGTTGATTTCCCCCTCAAATGTCCATGATTTGTTTTAAACTTGCTGAAAGAATGACAATTTCATAGAATTATTGCTGAGTAATTTATTTTTCCTTTTTTGCATTATAAACACCAAGATGTCGACTCCTTCTAATCTCCACAATAATATGATGAATATTTTCAATGAACTTGGAGGTGTAACTTATGTCTTGCTGTTTCAATGTTTGTGGTATCCAAGGCAATGGGTCATTTTCCTGCCGCAAGTACACTGTGAGGGAATCAGCAATCATGCCAGGTATCTCTCTTTTTTAAAAAATCTAGTTTCAGGGGTACATGTACAAGTTTGTTAAGGGTATATTGTGTAGGGCTAGTGTTTGGGCTTCTATTAAACTCATCACTTAAACAGCGAAGACAATACCCAAAAGGTAGATTTTCAACTCTTTTCTCTCTCCCCCCTCCCCTTTTTTGGAGTTCCCAATGTCTACTGTTTCCATGTTTATGTCCATATGTTCCCATCGCTTAGCTCCCATTTATAAGTGAGAACATGCGGTATTTGATTTTTCTGCTTTTGCCTTAATTAAGGGCATAAGATAATGGCTTCCAGCTCCAACCATGTTGCTGTGAAGGATGTGAATTTATTCTTTTTCTGGCTGCATAGTATTCCATCTGCACCATGTGTCTCACTTGGGCTGATTCAGACACCTGTGGCCTTTCTTGGTATCAATAATGTACTTTAAACTTGCAGTGTTTATCTGCCAAACCTCTTATCATTTGAATATCTATTTTAAAAAATTGTTTTACCTTAAAGATTACCAAGTGGAGAATAACATGAAAATCATAGGCCTTAAAACTTTCAGTATTTATGAGTTATCAAGGATCATCCTGTGGTAAGAAACAAAGCTTAACATAGTCAATATATATTTTGGTAATCGGTTATAAGATCGACCTGGTTTGTGGAATCTAATGTTTTCTAAAACTAAAAAGGCTTTAAAATTAAAACACTCGGCCGGGTGCGGTGGCTCAAGCCTGTAATACCAGCACTTTGGGAGGCCAAGGCGGGTGGATCACAAGGTCAAGAGATCGAGAGCATCCTGGTCAACATGGTGAAACCCCGTCTCTACTAAAAATACAAAAAATTAGCTGGGCACTGTGGTGTACGCCTGTAATCCCAGCTACTCGGGAGGCTGAGGCAGGAGAATTGCCTGAACCCAGGAGGCGGAGGTTGCAGTGAGCCGAGATCGCGCCATTGCACTCCAGCCTGGGCAACAAGAGCGAAACTCCATCCCCCCTCCAAAAAAAAAAATTAAATTAAATTAAAACACTCATTTAATTACCAATTTGTGATCCTCCACTCACTTTCTAAGAATACGAAATACTAACATTTCCACTTGGGCATCAGCTGAACACACAAGTCACCAGCTTTTCAAATCCCCCTTTACATATAACCTTTTCATGTTCCCAGGTTTACAAGAAAACAAACATTTATATTGTCTGGAACTGTGAAGTGGGAATTTTGCAGAAATACCTTTGATGGACTACTTTAAAATTATATACACTTAAAAAGCTGTCTCCCCATAGCTATTGTAAAATGTTGGAAAGTTGTACCGTATTTTTTTTTTTTTTTTTTGAGACGGAGTTTCCCTCTTGTTACCCAGGCTGGAGGGCAATGGCACGATCTCGGCTCACCGCAACCTCTGCCTCCTGGGTTCAGGCAATTCTCCTCCCTCAGCCTCCTGAGCAGCTGGAATTACAGGCACACGCCACCGTGCCCAGCTAATTTTTTGTATTTTTAGTAGAGACGGGGATTCACCATGTTGACCAGGATGGTCTCGATCTCTTGACCTCGTGATCCACCCGCCTCGGCCTCCCAAAGTGCTGAGATTACAGGCGTGAGCCACCGCACCCAGCCAGTTATACCATATTAAGCCTATGTTTGGCATGTGCTCTAGCCTATAGGTAGATACCTTTAGGAAATGTGTTCCCCACACCGTGAGAATAAACAGTAGGGGAGAATGAAGCAATCTTTAAAATGAAGGTAAGGAAAGTCTCCATCCTGGGTGTGACACTCTCTTGTTATGTGATATAGGCAGCATACTTTAGCTCTTCTTGACCTAATGTTCTTATTTTTGCTTAAAGGACTAGATGAACCATCATATATAAAGCACAAAGTGATTTTCCTGAAATATAGGAAATGTTTAATAAATGAAAGTAATGTATTATTGTGAAATTTTGGTATTCTGCAAGAATCCTCTTTATAATACAATGCTGACTACTCAACACGCTGCTTACTGTTTATTCTTTGTATGAGCATATTGTTTGAAATTGGTCAGTCTTTGAAAATTAAATTTACTGCCTACTTTATAAAATAACTCAGTAAGTGTTAATTAGGTATAATCATTTGGAGACTGGGTTTGAGCTAGTGGTGTTACCCATTCTAATCCCCTTAGCTTTCTTTTTCTGGAATCCCAGTAGTTTGTAAGTTATACTCATCCATTCAAAGTAACATTTACCCATTTGTGGGAAAGAACTGTTGTTCTCTTGTGAAAAGTACGTTGTGCAGCGTATGAAATTCCCAGTAAGAACAGCTGCCAGCTTGAGTGGATAAGGAAATACCTACCTGAAAAGGAGATTGTTTGATGTGACTGGTGCATCTTCCCTTCTAAGTGTCACGTCAGACAAACGATGCTATAGCTATTCTGCGTTTTTGTTGTATCCTATCTTAAAATTGACATAAAATGACATCTCTAATCCTTGTGCGCTTTGGGTTGCAGCCCTATATCTCAAAATAAAAGCCAGCAAGACATGGCAGGAAGTCTCACGAAATGTCCTCTCTCTGCAGGGATACACCCTCCCTCTAGACTGACCAGTCCACAGCTGTGGTTGATGCATTCTAAAGAGGCAGCCAGTGAAAGCTGCTCATTGCCCATCATGTAGGCCCAGCCTGGACATGTATGGATCCTTAATGTGTTGTCATGACTCACAAGAGCATTTCGGAAAAAAAAAATGTGAATTTCAAGTGTTTCATGACCTTTAATACTACAATAAGTTATTGAAATTTTTGCGGTTTCTATTGGTGAGTGGGGGAAAAAGTGTGGTGTGTGTGTGTGTGTGTGTGTGTATTATCTACATAATAAAAGAGAGCATTGTGGAGATGATTCCAAAGAGTGGGTAATGTCGATGTAATTTACACTTGGCTTTGGAATTCTGTTTGTGGTTTTTCTTTGGGCAGGCAATTTTTTTTTTTTAGGTGAGATTTTCTTTTCTTTTCTTTTTTTTTTTTTGAGATGGAGTTTCGCTCTTGATACCCAGACTGGAGTGCAATGGCACGATCTCGGCTCACCACAACCTCTGTCTCCTGGGTTCAGGCAATTCTCCTGCCTCAGCCTCCTGAGTAGCTGGGACTACAGGTGTGTGCCACCACGCCCAGCTGATTTTTTTTGTATTTTTAGTAGAGACGGGGTTTCACCATGTTGACCAGGATGGTCCCAATCTCTTGACCTCATGATCCACCCACCTCGGCCTCCCAAAGTGCTGGGATTACAGGGAGATTTTCTTTTAATTGTTTCGCTTTTCTGAGCTGCCAGCAACTCTGGGTTGGAAGTACCATAAAAGCAAACCAATCTGCTCAAGAAAGTTTGAAGTACAATCTTCATGTAAATCACCAAATAATAACACTAACGACAATGGTGATGATGTCCTCAACTAAGGTTTATTGATCGTTCACCATATACCTGGTGCTTTGATAAGTTCCTTCATTTTCTCGTCTATAGGATGAGGAGAACCATAGTATCTACATCAAGGATTTGCTGTGAAAATTTAGTACAGACAGATCAATTGAAAAGACGCTGGACATGTAAAAACACATTAGCTATTATTGCCATGCGTAAGCTCATTTAATCTTTATAACAATTCTCTACGGTTGGTGCGATCATTGACACCATTTTGCAGATGAGTAAACTGAAGGGCAGATGAAATAGCTTCCCCAAGATCAAGATCACACTAGTAAGTGGCAGAGCCAGGAATAGAACCCAGGCAGTCTGAGTCCTGATCAAACCTGTTCAGATTGTTTGAGTTTCTCTGTTTTGCTATTTTTCTTTGTTTTACTCTATTTTTCTTTATTTTACTAGCTTCATAATTCCAATAAGTTTTTAACGTCTTAGAATTATTTATATTTGCATATGATTAAAGCTCAGGAGAGCTATGATTAATTGACTCTGTGTGTTTGCTCAAGTTACTATACATCCCGGTATTTTAATCCTTAGCTGCAAAAGAAAGGAGATGAACTAAATGTTCACTAAGGATCCTCCCAATACTATGAATGTCCCATAAGCCTATAAGGTTTATACTCTCAAGCAATTTACTTGGTTTCACTTGACCTCCAGACAAAAAGAAATTGGTTTAAATTGTACCAGAAGGATTTTTTTTTTTCTGGTAAGGATGTTTTCCTGGAAATAAGGGAGTAAAAGACTGAAAAGAGAAGCTTTTAAATCTCCTTATCTAGAGCTCTGTAAGAAAAGGGTCAAGGCTACTACTTAGAATTGTCAGGAGGCTCTTATTGCCTAGAGGCTGAACACAAAGTAGGTTATAGATTTCTTGCAGCTAAATAGCTCCATTTTTTCAATGATGTTAACTCCACAGTAACTGTCAAGGTTTACAGGCCTAGTCAAATAATTAGACTGAGCACCAAGGTGTGAGCTTAGTTTCAGGAAAAGGAGGCAGACATAGGTAGCACTCACATTCCCACCCTCCTGAGACAAGGCAGATAATATCAATGAAAGGTGCTCTTTGGGCTTCGGGAAGGAAGGACATCAGTGGCCCTGCTTTGGCCCAAGGCTAAATTGTGAAATAGACTGGGTTTCCTTCAGGTCCCTCCAGCCATATCACAGGGTACTGGGGCTCTTCCCTGCAGGAAGTCCTGTGCTCCTAAGCAGGACCTGCCCTTGCCCATTGCCTGCAGCATCTACTGCTGGCCTTTCTGTCTTTCCTTCCCTCCCAAATCCATTTCCTCAGGTGTTACACTGTGGTAGGAAAGGGCCCATGATGGCTCACTGTGTAATGCCTTGAAGATAACATTAGTGCCTTCCTAGTTACCATCAATACAGAAGTCAAAAGTTTAATACTAGGAGAGAATTTTAGACAAAGATGACCTTCCTGGGTGGCAGCTTTCCTCATTAACTGAGAGAGGAGATGGCTTCTCACCCTACTCATGGGCAAGGGCAGCCTTGCCTGGAATGGGGAAAATTAGAACTCTAAAAGGAAGATCCGTTTTAGAAATTCAGGAATATGGGCAACATACTTGATTAAAATATTAGATATATTTAGTTGTTAAAAAGTTTTCATAAAATGATTTAGAAACTATATCAGCATGTGTTCCTAGATTTCTACAAGTCATTTAAATTAATCACAGTAGTGGCAGTGATAAAATAATTATAAGGCAAAAAGGAGTTAATATAATGAAGAATAATACAGTTTTATTTGTAGTGATTGAAATCTGGAGAAAATGTCTTATATGAAGTATACTCATTAATATCCTAACTACTGAGATAAATATTTTTATTTAAAATAAACAATTTTAACCACATATTTATATATTTTTTGAAAAATAAACCTCCCACATGTATGCTTTCTCCTGATTATATCAGTTGGTTCTTAAGTAAAATGGAAAGATGGTATAATTAGTCTGCATTATTTCAAAGTGAAATTTTCCCTTTTACTGAAAAACTCTTTCTTTAAGCTCAGGGTGGCTTGCAATTAATTTTCAAGGACTTCCTATCCTCTTAGAACATCTGTAATGTATTTTGAGGAAAATCATAAGAGAAGTCTTTTTTGACATATAAATGTAAGTTTCTTCTCCAATTTTATGGTATCTACTCCCACTATGTGAAGACCTGTGGCCTTTCTTGACTGTCTACTATTTCTTCGACGTTATATTACACATTACACTGCTAAATCTTCCCAATGACATTGCAAGTTAACCATTGTCGTATTTGCCTTTTGGATAAAGACATTGTAACTCATGAAATAAAGTGAGTTGTCCATGATAGCATAGGTTTTAATTGTTGAGAAGGGATTGAAGGTAAGGCATGCCTGACTTGAGTGTCCATGTCATTTTGGTTTGCAAGAAAAAGGCCCTAAAGAATGTCTCTTACTCCTGTGCTACTAAATGCTTTTTATTTTTTTAATTTTTTGAGACGGAGTTTCGATGTTGTTACCCAGGCTGGAGTGCAATGGCACGATCTCAGCTCACTGCAACCTCTGCCTTCTGGGTTCAGGCAATTCTCCTGCCTCAGCCTCCTGAGTAGCTGGGATTACAGGCACCCGCCACTATGTCCAGCTAATTTTTTTGTATTTTTAGTAGAGACGGGGTTTCACTACATTGACCAGGATGGTCTCGATCTCTTGACCTCGTGATCCACCCGCCTCAGCCTCCCAAAGTGCTGGGATTACAGGCGTGCGCCACCATGCCCCGCCCGCTACTAAATGTTTTGATACTAGCAGGGCCATGTCTTTTCCTTAGGTGTCAAAGTAAGGACCCAACTACATCCAGTGAACTAAATATTTTCTCCTTTGATTATGTAATAACAGAGGACACAATTGCTCATATCTGTTTTCCAGGAATATTTTATAATAACCATGCAAAGGTTTACAAGTGACCTTATATATATCATTTAGCTGAGAGATGCTGAGACTCATTAGCAGCAGAGAAGTCTGGGTGAACTATAATTTACCAATCAAGATACAGTATATTGCCAAGCTCGCTTTTCAGTTTTTGTTTTGTATTGCTATTAATGTCCGTCCTTAGCATCACCGTCATCTCTCAGCAGAGCCAAGCATTTGTTGAGTCCCTAGTATTCTACAGGCATTCTAAGACCCCTTTTCAAGGACTTTTCACATAGTCCCATATTTCTTGGAGACTTTGCTCATTCCTTTTTATCCTTTTTTCTCTATTCTTGTTTTCTCGTTTTATTTCATTAAGTAGGTCTTCGACCTCTGATATCCTTTCTTCTGCTTGATCAATTCGGCTATTCAAACTTGTGCATATTTCACTAAGTTCTCGTGTTGTATTTTTCAACTCCGTTAGTT
>CM052669.1:31714621-31761757 GCA_028533165.1 Leontopithecus rosalia
GTTTCTTATCATCCACCTTCTGAAGCCAACTTCAGATAATGGGACACAGTCCTTTTCCATCAGGGCTTCTTCCGTTGCTGATAAGGAGCCGCAATCCCCTGTAGGGGGAGAGGGGTTTTGATTTTGGGTATTCTCAGCCTTTTTAGGCTGTTTTTTTCCCTTTATTATGAATTTATCCATCTGTCGTCCTTACGGTTACAGATGTACATTTAGTACATTTAGTACATTTAGTACATTCTACAGGCATTCTAAGACCCCTTAGCTTCTGACATGAATATCTGAATAATCTAAACATTCTGGGTCCACTGAATGCTGAAACCAATTCTCAGGGCAAATGTGATCCTTGAAGGTAATTTAGGATTGTTCCAGCCTTCCAGAAGTCCTCCAGCCTTCACAATAGCTGGATTTCTCTTGAAATGCTACTGATTTTTGTATGTTGATTTGGTATCCTGCAACTTTACTGATTTATTACTACTAACAGTTTTTTCGTGTTTTTTTTTTTTTTTTTTTTTTTTGAGACGGAGTTTCGCTCTTGTTACCCAGGCTGGAGTGCAAACGGTGCGTGATCTCGGCTCACTGCAACCTCTGCCTCCTGGGTTCAGGCAATTCTCCTGCCTCAGCCTCCTGAGTAGCTGGGATTACAGGCACGCGCCACTATGTCCAGCTAATGTTTTGTATTTTTAGTGGAGACGGGGTTTCATAATGTTGACCAGGATGGTCTCGATCTCTTGACCTCGTAATCCACCCGCCTTGGCCTCCCAAAGTGCTGAGATTTTCGGTTTTTTTTTTTTTTTGGTGGAGTCTTCAGGTCTTTCCAAACTTAACATCATATCATCTACAGACAAGGATAATTTGACTTCTTCCTTTCTAGTTTGGATAGGCTTTATATCTTTCTCTTGTCTGATTACTCTATCTAGGACTTCCGGTACAATGTTGAATAACTGTGGCAACAGTGGGTATCCTTGTCACGTGCCAGGTTTGAGAGGAAAGGCTTTCTTTTCAGTTTTTCTCCATTCAGTATGATTTTCGTCATGAAGAGATGTTGGATTTTATCGAATCATTTTTCAACTTCAATAAAAATGATCATATAATTTTTGTCCTTCATTATATTAACACGATGTATCGCACTGATTTGTGTATGTTGAACCAAACTTGCATCCCAGGGATAAATCCCATTTGGTCACGATGAATGATCTTTTTAATATATTGTTGAATTCAGTTTGCTAGTACTTTTTTTGAGAATTTCTGCATCAATATCCATCAGAGATATTGGCCTGTAGTTTTCCCTATTTTTGATGTGTCTTCATCTGGTTTTGGTATCAGCATACCAGCCTCATAGAACAGAACATGTTTGGAAGTATTCCCTCCTTCTCTATTTTTCAGAATAGGGCTGGTATTCATTCTTTAAATGTTTGGTAGAATTCAGCAGTAAAGCCATTATGTCCTGGGCTTTTATTTACGGGGAACCTTTTTATTTCAGCTTCAATCTCATTACTTGTTATTGGTCAGTTTAGGTTTTGGATTTCTTTCTGGTTCAATTTTGGTCAGTTGTATCTGTCTAGGAATTCATCTATTTCTTCTAGATTTTCCAATTTATTGGCATATAGTTGCTCATAGCAGCCACTAATGATATTTTGAATTTCTGCAGTATCAGTTGTAATGTCTCTTTTTCATTTCTGATTTTATTTATTTGTAGCTTCTCTCTTTATTTTCTTTTTTCTTTCTTTCTTTCTTTCTTTTTTTTTTTGAGATGGAGTTTCGATCTTGTTACCCAGGCTGGAGTGCAATGGCGCGATCTCGGTTCACTGCAACCTCCGTGTCCTGGGTTCAGGCAATTCTCCTGCCTCAGCCTCCCGAGTAGCTGGGATTATAGGCACGTGCCACCACGTGCTCAGCTAATTTTTGGTAGGGACAGGGTTTCACCATGTTGACCAGGATGGTCTCGATCTCTTGACCTCGTGATCCACCCACCTCGGCCTCCCAAAGTGCTGGGATTATAGGCTTGAGCCACCGCACCCGGCCTGTTCTTTTCTTTCTTATTGAAGTACTCCCTTTAGCGTTTCTTGTAGGACAGGTCTGATGTTGATGAAATCCCTCAACTTTTGTTTGTCTGGGAAAGTCTTTATTTCCCCTCCATGTTTGAAGGATATTATTATTAGATGTTCTATTCTAGGATCAAAGTGTTTTCTTTTTTTTTTTTTTTCCTTCAGCGCTTTAAACATGTCATGTCACTCTCTCCTGGTCCATAAGGTTTCCATTGAAAGTCTGCTGCCAGACATAGGGGAGATTCATTGTTTGTTTATTTTCTCTTGCTCCTTTTAGGATCCTTTCTTTATCTTTGACCTCTGGGAGTCTGATTATTAAATTCTTTGAAGTAGTCTTCTTTGGATTAAATCTGTTTGACGTTCTATAACCTTCTTCTACTGGGATATTGATATTTTTTCTCTAGGTTTGGGAAGTTCTCGCTATTATTCCTCTGAATAAACTTTCTACTCATATCTTTTTATCTACCTCTTCTGTAAGGCCAAAGATTTGCCCTTTTTAGGCTAATTTCTAGAGCCTGTAGGCGTGCTTCATTTTTTTCTTTTATTTCCTCTGACTGTGTATCTTCAAATAGACTGTCTTCAAGCTCACTCATTTTTTCTTCTGCTTAATCAGTTCTGCTATTAAAGGGCTCTGATGCATTCTTCATTAAGCCAATTACATTCCTCATCTCCAGAATTTCTGATTGGTTCTTTTAAAATTATTTTACTCTTTTTGTTAAATGTGTCTGATGGAATTCTGAATTCCTTCTCTGTGTTATCTTGAATTAATTTGAGTTTCCTCAACTCACCCATTCTAAATTATCTGTCTAAAAGGTCACATATCTCTGTTCCTCCAGGATTGGTCCCCAGTGCCTTATTGAATTCACTTGGTGAGGTCATGTTTTCCTGGATGCTGTTGATCCTGATTTATGTTCTTTGATATCTGGGCATTGAAGAATTAGATGTTTATTGTAGTCTTCACTGTCTGGGCTTATTTGTATGTCCCTCTTTAGAAGGCTTTCCAGATATTTGAAAGAACTTGGGTGTTGTAATCTGAGCTGTGTCTACTTTAGGAGATATCCAAGCCTAGTAATGCTGTGGTTCTTGCAGACTCATAGAAGTACCACTCTGATGGTCTTGGACAAGAGCCAGGAGAATTCTCCGGATTACCAGGAAGAGACTTGTGTTCTCTTTCCTTTCTTTCTCCTGAACAGAGTCTCATTCTGTTTTCTGAGCCACCTTCCACTGTTGTCTTAATTGTAGCTGTGTCATTAATATTTATATATGAATGCCCCTAAACCTGCAAATTTTACACACTTTTTTCTCCAGAGATGTCCATGTCCTTCTGAAGTCTGTATTAAGGATCCCAGGAGCAATACATTCATGGTGAAACAAAACAAAACAAAATATTTAATCCAGGAAGTTGGGTTTATTTATTTAAGGTAGCTGAAGTTTGGTTATTTATTTGAACCAGCCCAAATAAGTGACTTGTGGCAAACCCATGATAATGTAGCCTACTACCAATGGGCTTTGATTTTTTTTAGGCAGAGTAGCAGGTCTTCAGTCACTCACCTGGTCCCATGAGCTGGATGAGAAAATCCACGATCTGCATGGTACCATCCTGTCTGTGTGGTTTTATTCACATTATAGAGGGCTCACCCTGGGCAGTCCATAGAGCTCAGGGTAAGCCCTTTATAATGTGAGTATAACCAGACAGACAGGAGCAGAGGAGAGGAGGGGAGGGAAGGGGAGGGGAACGGAGGGGAGGGGAGGGGAGGGGTGGGGAGGGACCTATGTTTCCATAGGCAGTATTTAACACTTAGTATTTTAAGAACATCTTTTTGTTTTCCCCTCTGTATTTTTGCAGCCTTATTTTAATTAATTTCTTGCTCCGCTTTCCAACTTCTTCTAATCCAGGATTCATAACTGACAGCATTGGCTCATAGACTTGGCTCTAGAAGGTAAATTTAATACAACTTGGATTCAAAACCATGTTATTTCAGTTGAAAAGCTCATATGTCTGAGCGCTCATTACATTCAGTTCACAACAAGGCTGAGAGTAGAGTTTTATGTTGTGCAGGGACACAGAGGAAACACATCGCACACACCGTGCAAATGCATTTTTGAAACAAACCAGTCAGTAAGCCTCCCTTTAGTTTATTTTAAAATCTGCTCAGGGGTGCTACTGTGATGCAAGTTTACTTTGCTGTAATTCTGGCATGATAAACTTGTATCACAGTTATTATTTTCATAAAGAGCAATTCTCTAGAAGTATTAAATAATGCCTGGAAATAAGCCTCCATCATTTTCTCATCTATTCAAGGGAGTTAATATTTGCTTAAGATAAGATATCTTTATAAATCTTCATAACATCTAAATAACTGTATTTAAAATTTTCTTCTCTCTCCCTCTCATCATTCAGTGCTGTCTATGAGCCCTCTGTGCGGTTATTATTTTCAAATTCACAAGCATTTACTTCCTGATGAGCACTTTCCTAGAAATATGCCTTGTTGACATGAACTGCTCAGGAAACAGAAAAAAATAAAAGAGTCGTGAAAAATAATATTCTTTCCTTATAAGGGAGACAGAGGGAGGAAGTAGAAAAGAAACCTTATCCATTACTACAGCCCCATTTTGTTGTTTTTAACTGATCATAGCTTATTGCCCTGAGTCCTTTTGCAAAAGGTCATCCCCGAGGTCAAGACTACCGAGATAGCCCAGGCAGCCAACCTTCAGAAAAGAGATTCTCAGGAGGGCAATTTGCTAATGGAGCAGCAAAAGTTGGTGATAGTTACAGAAGGAAAAGCAGAAGGTGACTCACAGTCCCCAGTTCACCAAGATCTGTACAAATGAAGAAGAGAACATTAATTAGCAGTAAATCGAGTAGGAAATTGAGCCAGGACCTTAAGTAATTAGACATTTCCTCTAAAACCCTCTCTCCCTGCTTCATGTTGGCTCTGCTGAGCTGCCCAGCTAAGAATTCTGACCTGCACCAGACACCGTTTTTCCTCACAATAGAATAAGGAGTGTCCTGCTACATTTACAGAGTTCCCAAGCCTATTGGGTTCTCTTGAGCTGCTGTGGCTTGGATCTAGCTGGGCAGAGAGAAAAGAAGGGAAGAGCAGACTTTCGTGTTAGCAGCAAAGCTTTTGTCATGATCCTCCAGAGACAGCTGCCCTAAATCTGAGTGCACATACATTGCTGACCATCACAAACGATATGAGGGCATGAGTCCCACCCACTTTGGAGCTGTCATAGATTTATGCTTGCTTTTACATTATTTTCGGTGCCTTTACTGGTTATGTAAGTTAAAATCTAGTGTTTTTTTTTTCCCCAAAATCCTGTGATATGATTTGAGATGAATAGACATTTTCTGAGGTGGCAATAGAAAAATGGCATTCTATCTGCTTGGTAGAAAAGAGGAAAAAAAATCATGATTCTAAGGTCAATTAACCATTTTTAGAACTAGTTTATTCATAGTCATTAGGTATATTTATATACTTGGAATAGTTCACGCTCGGAAATACTTTAGAAATCCATTTAGTTAAAAGAGAACTGAAGCACTTCAGTCAGTGATTCTAAACAGGATATTTCATTGTGACTGTTTATTTTTTTGATAGCCATTAGTGGATTTTTCCAGTTGTCTGGGAGAATTTTACTTACTAGTAGGATTTATCTTAGACATAAAGCAGTGACATGTCTCATAAATTTGTTCAGGAGTCTCCAAACCATTCGTTCATTAAGAAGTCATTAAATTCTTAATTATTCTTGGCGGTCAAGAAACCTGGCTGTCCCAAACCTGAAGCTGGCTACAGACAAAAGAGCATGCGCACTCGAGCCAGACACTTTCACCACCTCATTCCTCTCCATTCTTTCCCTGGACATAATTTAATGAGATGGTGCTTTAGCGTGTTTAGTTTGCTGTGTCCTTGAACTTGGCTTGGATGCTAACTGTGAGTCTATTTTCATGAGGGAGGGAGCAGGAAGATTAAAAGGTAGTGCTGGATGCCATGCATGGAGCTGTCTGTAATTTTATGTTTAAATGAGAAACCTGACCAGTTAATTAATTTATTTGGTTAAGTAATTTATTTTGAATAAATACATAATAACCAAAGTTAAAGTCACCTAAAATTACAGTTAACACTTGAGCAACACAAATTTGAACTGCACAGGTTCACATATGCAGACTGTCTTCTGCTTCTGCCAATAGGAGACCCAACCGTTCCTCTTCTTTCTCCTCCTCAGCCTACTCAAGGCGGATGAACCTTTATGATAATCCACTTCCACTTCGTTAATAGTAACTACGTTTTCTCTTTCTTATGATTTTCTTAATAGCTGACTTTACTGTAAGATGGGTGTGATTTTTTGTCTTGCCCTGTGATGGTCTGTGCGTTCACGGGCCACAGTTATAAAAGCATTTAAGAAGTCAAATACAGCATCTAGAATTATTCAGATCTCACAGTTGTGTGGACAACTAGAAAGTATCCCTTAGTTTTCTGAAACTTTGGTTGTATCTGAGTATATATACATATATTTAAAATAGAGAAATACAATTCATGTTAATTACATTGGAATTACAGGGAATTTGTAGAACTGTTGTTATGCCACTGGATAAAATCTTGATGTTATTATTAGAAATGCTCTATTGGTTATTATTATATTGAAGAAATAATTTGATTTATAAATAGATTCTTATTTTCTAGAAGGAGGTAAAAAAATGCATCGGATTTTTCTATGGCATAAAGCCAAGGCTGGCAATCTGTATTCTGGCCGCCTGATCATGCCTACCAGTTATTTTTATAAATAAAGTTTTATTGGAACAGAACTACATTCATTTATTCACATATCGCCAGTGACAGCTTTTGAGCTGCAATGATAGGGAAGGTTTGACAGAGACTGTGTGGCCCACAAAGCCTACAATATTAGCCATCTGGTCCTTTACATAAGAAATTTGCCAACCCTTGATTGTTAGTGATTTGAAGAAACTACATTAGGTTTGTTTCTCATAAAACATAAGGTTCAGTGTTATTTATGAATGAAATCTAAATGTCTTTAAAGGTTTAAACAATAGAAGTGGGAATTATGGTTTTCTGAAAGTGGAAAATTGAAGGCTATGTATTTTTTTTTCAAAATTTGGTGTTGTAATTTTTTTGGTGTTGTATGGATTTTTTCCTCTCTGTGCTTGTTAAAATTCTCTTTATCACTTATTTTCATGACAGACTATCTTGCTAATAATTTAAAGCCTTTAATGATGGGAGTGATTTCAATAACATTCCCTATTTCACTTTCATTTGGTTGCCAAATAAACACAAATTAAAGACTAGACTTTGATCAGAAGTTGATTCTTCAGCTTTTAGCCATGACATTTCCTGCTGGTGTAAAATATCTTTAAAGATTCCGTAGCTACAGACATCCTTTTGAACGGAAAACTAAAGCACATTCACCATCAGCTCTAAGAACATACTGCTAAACCCAGTCTAAAAGGAGTTGGCGAGCTCATACAGAGTATTAGTCAAGGCCTTTCCTGCCCTGTCAGTTCCCAGGCTGGCAAAGTGTGGCACCCACCTGGCCTTCCATTACTCCTCTTTCCCCAGTATAACACTGTGCCTTGAGAGCAGTACTCCCACATCAGGAGTACTGAGCTCCAATTACCTCTTGGGCAGGTCTCACACATATGGCTTAACCTCTCGGGTCTCGCTTTTCTCATCTGTAAAAAGGAATCTAACAGCACCACCTCTGAGGGTGAACACAAAGAATTTAGAAGTGTGGCATGTTCCTGGTGTTATCCTCCAAGTGGCATGTCAAAATAGGAAGGGTCTTTGTGAAATAACAAAATAATCTAACTTTTTGAAAAAAAAAAATTTCACGTTTCTGTAGGAATCATAATGAATGCCTCAAAATACTCTTAGAGAAATGACTCAAATACAGCACCTTGTCTTTATCTGATGGCAAAATATCTTTCTTCATCTGTGTAGGTCTCTCTCATTTCTTCCGATTTTAGGAACTAAGAAGCTCACATACAGAGTTTAAGTTTTATGTGCTTTTACTCAGGCAACACCTGGCATGTTTTGCCCGAGTTCACAAAAGAGGTTGATTCCCCGACAGAAATGGGAAGTCTAGCAAGTCAAAACATTGCCTCAAAAGCTTGGTCGAGATTAATCTGTTGTCAGACATGCATGTTTTCACCTGCAGCATCTCTCTAAAAATGCACAGGGCAATGCATTTAACTTGAGTTTGGAATAATGGAAGTAAAGTGGGATGGCAGCTCAGCCAAACAGATGAAAAGAACAACTCCTGTAGGATCTACAGTGAGCAGAGTTTTGTTTTGTTTTCTTTTTAAAATTTTACTCACCTGGTATAACACATAATATTTTTTATTGTGAAAACAGAAAGGCAAGTGTTAAAAGAGCCCAAGTGTGGCACCTTTAGAGAATGAAAAATGTGGAACATAACAAGTCATCCTGTCAGTACCTGCACAGTACCACACCTTTAAGCATCACTCAAAGGCCAGCCTCTCAATGGGTTTTACTTCCCCAAAGAATAGTTTTGATCTTCTACTATAAATTCTGCAGGACACATGAATACCTTAAGACTGTGGCGTAACTTTAAAACAAACCAGAATTGAAATGTACAATGATAAAGCTCCTAGCTAGGAAGATGAAGAGTAGAACGAAAAACTTAATTTCAAGGATCAATTTTGAAGGAAACACCAAAAAATGCTTTTAAAGACATACTTCCTGCAGCTTTTGTCTTTCCTTTTATATTATAGCAAATTTCTTTTCTCACAGTGGGATTTTAAATTAATTTATAATTATACACACTTGCAGGGGATGAGAGAGAAATGACCTAATTATAGACCAAATGGATACCCTCTGGCTCTCCTGCAATTAGAGCTACCAGAGTAATGGATGGGTTTTATTCTGCCTTGAGTGGATTCAGTGGCTGACCTGGCAGTGAGCACTGACAGGGGTTTGCAGAGTCCACAGCATAACGTCAAAATCTGTGTAAATTATTTGGAAGCAAAAATAAACAAATCGAAGTAAAATTCCAAGTGATTGTGGAATTCAAACTTCCTTTTCTCTGAGAAGATTTAAACACCGACTGTGACCATCGAGGGCGGAAAACTCAGCAGAAGGTTTTAATGCTGTCTCTCCATTTAACTAGATTTTAATTAGTTACAATTAAGTTGCCAGGGAATAACAGCTACAGTGACATTGAAGACGAAAATGCGCAGTTCTAACATAATTCCCACCGTTTCTTAGATTTCTCTTTATTGTTGTTGAGGTTTAGTTGGAAATGTTAGAGGAAGCTAAAGGTCTTAGCAGGTATCTAACAGGACCACTGAAGCACGAAATTCCTTTTTAGTAATTCTTTGGCCTTACTTTCTGTATACTCTGCAGCAAGGGAATAATTACTTTTATATTGTGTGCTCAATTCTTTCCCCTTCTTCCAGCCAAGGGGGCATTTCCCTGCCTGTTCTCTCTGTACCAACCCCAAACAGGGTACTTAACCCGAAATTTTAAAAGGGCCACAGTTTTTGGCTAGTTAACAAAAATATTTTGGCTCATATGGAACTCCTTAGACCCACATAAAACAATTAGAAAATGATATAAATGACATGTGATTGAGCTGGAGGAGAGAAAGAACCAGTAAATTACTTTTTATGAGTTGGGAGAAGTCAGAACAGAACAGAGGACTGTCTTGGTGTGTACAATGGCGACATGAGTGAACTGGTGATGTAAGGGGATGTGTGCCAAGACGGATGGTGACCATGTGTGGCTGCTGTCGGCAGAAGACAAAGCCTGAAGCTCAAGTAATGGATGATTTAGTGCCTTTTTCTGCGTTTTCTTCTACGCACAATGATATTATCTAAAGCTATCATATAATTAATATCTACATAATAAATAGTTTATAGCATCATCAGCACATTTATTGTGGTTTCATTAAACAAAACTGTCACACTCTCTTAAAGAGATTATATGTATTTTAGTGAGAGCAAGTGGTGAAATAATAATTTGTCCAGGTCTTACACTCTATCATGTAATATTATTTGTCATTAGATAGAGAAAATTACTTTCAAATGTTTACCCAAATCTTATGACTTGAAGTTTGTTACCACCAATCCTGAATTAGAAGAGGTTCTGAAAAGAGCACTAAATATGGAAAGGAAAATCTGTTACCACTGGAAAAACACACATAAGTACACACAGGCCAGTGGTACCATAAACCAATCACAAAAACAAGTCTGCATAGTAACCAGCTAACAACATGATGACAGATCATATCTGCACATATCAAGATTACCCTTGAATGTAAGTGTGCTAATGCTCTAAATAAAAGACACAGAGTGGTAAGCTGAATAAAGAAGCAAGACTCAATTGTATGCTGTCTTCAAGAGACCCATCTCACATGCAGTGACATCCACAGACTCAAAATAAAGGGATGGAGAAAAATCTACTACGCAAACAGCAAATAGGAAGAAAAAAACAGGATCTGAAATTTTAATTTCAGACAAAATGGACTTTAAATAAACAAAGATACAAAAAGATAAAGAAGGGCGTTATATAATGGTAAAAGTTTCAATTCAACAAGAAGACCTAACTATCCTAAATATATATGTACCCAACAAAGGAGCACCCAGATTCACAAAGCAAGTTCTTAGAGACTTTCATACCCCACTGGCAGTATGAGACAGATCTTTGAGGCAGAAAATTAATGAAGATATACAGGACCTGAATTTAACACTTGACCAAATAGACCTAACAGGCGTCTACTGAATTCTCCACCTGAAAACAGTAACATGTAGATTCTTCTCATTGCCACATGGCACACACTCCAAAACTGACCACATGATCAGACACTCAACAATAATCAGCAAGTTAAAAAAAAAATACCAACCACAGCACTTAACCACAGTGCAATAAATTAGAAATCAATACTAAGAAAATCCCTCAAAATTATACAATCACTCAAAAAAATGAAACTTCAGGCCAATTTTCTTTGATGAACATAGACCAAGCTTTATTCCTGAGATGCAAGATTGATTCAACAGATGTAAATGAAAAGGTGTGAGTCATCACATAAACAGAACTAATAATTATAGCAATAGATGCAAAAAAAGCATTTGATAAAATTTAACGTCCCTTCATCAAAGGAACATATTTCAAAATAATAAGAGCCATGTATGACAAACCCACAGCCAATCTCATACTGAATGGGTAAAAGCTGGAAGCATTCCCCTTGAAAATCAGCACGAGATAAAAATGCCCTCTCTCACCACTCCAATTTAACGTAGTATTGGGAGTCCTAGCCAGAGCAGTCAGTCAAGAGAAAGAAATAAAAGGTATCAAAATAGGAAGAGAGGAAGTCAAACTATCCCTGTTTACAGATGACATAATTGTTTATCTAGAAAATTACACAGGCTCTGCTTTCAATGTACAGCCTGGATTCAACTGGTTCTCATTGCTTCCTCTGCTAGTACCCTACCCCAAATCACCACCATCTCCTACCAGCATATTCCAAAATCACATTCTTGGCCTGTTCCCTGTAAAAAATTACATTCAAACATCGTAGGTGTTAAAATCACATTCTACAAAGTCCTACTTGATTTGACCTCAGCTGTCCCTTTGGCTGCCTCTCCTATTCCTCAGACACATGGAGCTCACTTCTGCCCCAGGGACATATGTGTACTTCTATTCTTTCTTTCACAGGATCATTAAGTATTCTTCTCAAATGTCACTTCTTCAGGCTCTTCTGGGCCACATTCTGTGGGCCCTGCAGCATCTCTCCCCTACTTACAACCCACACATGAAGGACACAAGCTGTGGCTGGTATGTCTGTGTCCATACTTAGATTATTTTTCTTCATAAAATTTACTATTGCCTTTCATTATACATTTAGCAGTCTATTATTTATTTCTTATTTCATTTTTGTTTCATGCCTTATAATCTAATCTCTAAAATAAAATGAATTCACGAAGTTCTACCACCTGGAATACAGCCAGGCACATAGCAGAATCTCAAGAAATAGTAGAGACACTAATTTGTTGTAATAATTAATTCACACACCTTAATGGTTGTGGTGGTCTATTATGGGCATATTCATAAAGGCACTCATTCACTAGTCAAGATATGTCTTTACTGGCCCCTGAATTGCCGCAGTACTCCCAAGTACCACAAATGAGAACACAGTTTTCCTTCTTCCTTCTTCATGATAATCTGAATTGCTTTTTGCAGAGAATAGTACGTAGTTTCGTGTTGCTTGAGTTGCTAGATAGATTGGTATATTAAAAAGTTTGGGTTCCTTTACAAAATATCATAGACTAGGAGGTATAAACAACGGACATTTATTTTCCACAGTTCTGGAGGCTGGAAAGTCCAAGATCAAGGTGCCTACATATTTGCTTCCTGGTGATGGCTGTCTTTCTGCTTAACGGATGCTTGCCTTGCCATATCCTCACACAGCAGAGAGAGAGGAGGGCTCTGGTCTCTTTGTCTTTTCATGAGGGCTCTGATTCTATTACGGGCGCTCCACCATCATGACCTCATCTAAACCTAATTTCCTCTGACAGGCCCTGCCTCCAAAAATCATCACACTTGAGACTAGGGATTCAACACATGAATTTTGGGGAAAAATGCAAACTTTCAGTCCATAGCAATTTTCTTTCTTAAAAACTGTAGTATGCAGTTTGGAGGAAAGTGGTCTTCCATTCAGTTTACTAATTTCTTGTCAAAATAAAATAAAATAATCAATTATGCTAAAGTCTTGGAACAGTCACAAAATAAGCTAATATAATGAAATGGCTAGGCTAGCTAAGGTAAGCATTCATTGCTAGGAAAACTGAAGTTTTCTGATCTATCTAGGATGTGTGCTGTACTGGGCCACTAATTCCTTTAGGTTAATATAATCGCTTTATGCTACAACTGAGAAATGGGGTTAACCAAATTTCTTAAAACGATAAGTATTTGTTATTTGTCATAAAATTATTCTGGAATGGAGGGGATTGATTTTAAAGATGTTATTTATCTTAATTACACATTGTAATTTATGGTACATGTTATTTATGCTCCCTCAAATGGAAAGCGTTGTTGAAAAGTAAACAGTTAACTGTGGCTTAACACATACATCAAATGTCTCTGTTTTAGACTCCTATAATTACAGCTATTGGAAGAAATGAAGATGGTGGGATTTTGACAGTGTTCTGATGCTGCATTATTTTTTCCCCAAAATGTTTTTGTATCTAAAAAACTGGAACTATAGTCACCCTAAACTTCTTATTCTGTAAGCAGTAGAAACAGCAATGACTTGAATTTTTACTTCCTTCTAACGTCATCTATTTATGAGTGATTATTGTAAAATTTTAGTGTATGTCATTACTTGGTAGTATTGTTAAAGATACAAATGCCGGCCAGTCGTGGTGGCTCACACCTGTAAGCCCAGCACTTTGGGAGGCCGAGGCGGGTGGATCATGAGGTCAAGAGATCGAGACTATCCTGGTCAACATGGTGAAATCCCGTGTCTACTCAAAATACAAAAAAAATTAGCTGGGCATGGTGGCGCGTGCCTGTAATCCCAGTTACTCAGGAGGCTGAGGCAGGAGAATTGCCTGAACCCAGGAGGCGGAGGTTGCGGTGAGCCGAGATCACGCCATTGCACTCCAGCCTGGGTAACAAGAGCGAAACTCCGTCTCAAAAAAAAAGATACAAATGCCTTATTTCCTCCCACACCACCTGATTTAATAAGTGTCAGAAAGAAGTAGAACGTCTTTATTCCTAACTGTTCTTTTGGACAGCCACAGTTTTCAGATAGTTCATAAGGCATATATTGTAAAGAAGATAATCATACAAAGCAAAAGGGAACTATAGTCACTGCAAGGAACGGGACAAACATAGAGATTTAAATGACAGCTTTAATTAAAACCAAATGGAACAACGTAAAATGTAAAAGAGTAATAGAGATGAAGAACAATCAAGGGACTTAGCAACTCCAGAGAGGCAACAAAAAAGCCGGTCGGACATTTCAGAAAACCAAGTGGGTAAAGCGGAAGCCTATCCATCCACACAATGTTCACAAGTGTCTATTGTGTTTCTGATGTGTGGTAGAAACAACAGAGCCCAACTGGGCACAGTGGCTCATGGCTGTAATCCCAGCACTTTGGGAGGTTGAGACAGGCAGATCACTTGAGGTCAGGGGTTCGAGACCAGCCTGGTCAACATGGCTAAACCTCGTCTCTACTAAAAATACAAAAATTAGATGTGTGCGGTTGTGTGCACCTGTAGGCCCAGCTACTCGGGAGGCTGAGACATGAGAATTGCTTGAACCCGGGAGGCAGAGGCTGCAGTGAGCCAAGATCACACCACTGCACTCCAGCCTGGGTGACAGAGTGAGACTATGTCTCAAAAAAAAAAAAGTAAACAAGACATCTTAATAAAAAGAGTATGAAAAGAGTTAGATGAAAGAACATACAGTTATTGAAATCAATGCAAATGGAATACGTTATTAAAATAAATGGGCTTTTAGATTGATAGAAAAAAATAGTTTAGATGTATTCTGTTTCTAAGACATGACTTGTCAAACAAAAGTGAAAGAGTTATGTTGCAAAGGTAGGATCGGCCAAGCTACACTATGCAAATGAAAACCAACAGAAAGCAGATAAGCAATCTTAACGTCAAAGAAGAACTCAAAGTAAAACAATGTTATCTTAGGGTAAGTTGTATGAATTGCAACAGAGATGAGAACACATATACTGCTATGAGCCTAAAATATTATACCCTTAATTATTCCTGGTTATTCGATTGGTAATATAACTATGTTATATCTTCTTAATATGAGATCTTGGTTCTCTTAAAATATATATGTTACTGCTATAAACAAGATCTCATATTAAGAAGATACAACGTACTTATATTACCAATCAAATAACCAGAAATAATTATAAATTAATAATTCTTGCCATTTTCAAAATCGATGCTCACATGTGATAAATTGAAACTTTTATACCTTTTAAAGCATTATCTAAAAATTTTAAATTAGTTAAATTATTTTTAAGGCAAATAAAATTAGTGGTAAATATGACTTTCTTCAAATTACAGGCACTGTTCAATTTCATCTGCCATTGAACAGTGCCTATAATTTGAAGAAAATTCAAATTTCTTCAAGTGGTTTGTGGACACAAGTTGAAAAATAACTGTTGTGTAGCATTCAAATAATACAGACAAGTACATTAAGAAACATGCAAAGAACTACTTCCTTAAAAAAACACGTTATTTTCAAATATTTATGAGACGTTTACAAAAGTTGCCAATAAGGAAAACATGAAAACATAGGCCGGGCACAGTGCCTCACACCTGTAATCCCAGCACTTTGGGAGGCTGAGGCGGGTGGATCATGAGGTCAAGAGATCGAGACCATCCTGGTCAACATGGTGAAACCCCGTCTCTACTAAAAATACAAAAAAAAAAAAAAGCTGGGCATGGTGGCGTGTGCCTGTAATCCCAGCTACTCAGGAGGCTGAGGCAGGAGAATTGCCTGAACCCAGGAGGCGGAGGTTGCGGTGAGCCGAGATCACGCCATTGCACTCCAGCCTGGGTAACAAGAGCGAAACTCCGTCTCAAAAAAAAAAAAAAAGAAACAACAAACATTTTTTAATGTATAGTATGAAACACACAAAATTGCCATTTTCAGAAAACGCATGCTGCTGAAGGTTGGCAAGTTCACCCAGAACAACCTACACAAGTGCACAGACTGGGTTCTCTAACATTGCAGCTGCCAAAATGTTTTCATTTGGAACGTAACTAAGCCATTTGTAAATTTGTAGCAATGGGACGGTGTGCAGTGTGAACTTGGCCTTTGTTTTCTGTCAGTCTGTGTTCTCTGTGTGATTCTAGATTTACTCCATTTTGTTTTTGCCAGCAAATCTCTTCCTTTCTTTTTCTATATTAAAATTCTTCATAACAAATTCGTTTGAATAAACAGCTTCTCCTACAAGTCAACTCCGGAATGTAGAAACGACAATTTGTTGATTTAAAAAAGAAAAAAGCAATTATATATAGGTGAAAAATACTGATTAAAAAGGAGATTATAATAAAACTGATAACTATAATCTGTACATGGAAAAAATCTTAGCACCTAGCAAGAAAAACCTTAGTACTTAGGAAGACAACCACATAAAAATTCATGTTCTAACACCAGGAATTATTTTATAGAGAGCTCATTAATAAAAAGAAAATGTTAATTTGAATTGTGGGCTGATATATTTGCACATGTGTGCATTGTAAATATAAAATATACAGCATTAAAAATAAAGTGATAGAGTTAAAATGAAAATCCACAAACAAAACACACAATAAACCACTCCTAAATAGAATTAAAAGCTATAAATGGGAGAAGATGTGAAAGAATTCCGGCAAATTCTCTTGCCCTTTGTTTCTTTGTTTCATTGTTGTTTGTTAGTTTTTTCACACAGAGTCTCATTCTGTTGCCCAGGCTGGAGTGCAGTGATGCCATCTTGGCTCACTGCGACCTCTGCCTTCCAGGTTCAAGTGATTCTCTGGCCTCAGCCTTCTGTGTAGCTGGGATTACAGGCTGCAACGCCTGGCTCATTTTTGTATATTTAGTAGAGATGGGGTTTAGTAGGGATGGGGCCGGGCTTGTCTTGAACTCCTAGCCTCTGGTGATTCACCCACCTTGGCCTCCAAAAGTGCTGGCATTACAGGCATGAGCTACAATGCCTGGCCACCCCTTGACATTAAGAATGGATGCCATCAAGTCTTCAAGAAACAGGTAAGTACTATGATATTAAGGTAATATTGACAGCTTTTCAATTTCCTGAGGCATGATACCTCTAAACATTACTAAGATAATGCAGAAAAGTATAAACTATTCTCACACATGAATTAGATAAAAACATTTCTAGAAAATATTAGCGTGCTCAACCACATAGCGAGTTTAAGGAATATTATATCAAAAAGTCAGTATAGGAGTCAACTTTGTGGGGGATAGGCACGGACTAACAGATGGGATATATGGCAGTCGTTGGAAGATTACGAAAATGCTTTTATTCCCAAGCTGGATGGAGATTTCTTGAGAGTTCTTGTTGTCATTATGTCTTATAACTTACATATATTACTTTTCTTGTGTGCTTCAAATAATCGAGTAAAAAAAACAAAAGAAGAGAGTTTACTGAGCCCAAGAATGTGATGCTTATTAAGCACTGGCAAATGTAGTAACGTGATTCTTCATATTAGTGAGACAGAGGACAAAAATTCATGGCCATTATGACAAATTAGAAAATTAATGGACATAGTTCAGTGCTTGGTCTCTTAAAAGAAGAAACAGCCAAAAGACTAAAATCTATGAAGATGAGCATAGAGAAGACTATAGCATATGATCATCATGGCCCCTCAAACCGTTAAATAAAAGGCAAACTTTTCATTTAATATTGTTAGGACAGCAAGCTAATCATATTTGATAAGCCATACTAGATTGTTATGTCATTGTTTTACCTAAAATAACAATAATGTGATTAAAAACAAAATACAAAATAATCCATAGAGTACTGTACGCAGATTGGTGAAAATGTGATCATTTTCCTGTGGGGCAGACCTTTCCACGCATGGCCAACTACAAAACTACAGGGAAAATTTTCATAGGTTGCCAACATCCATAACAATAAAACCTTATATAAAAACCAGAAGGAGAGCATTAAAAAAATTTCAGCATGTCAGAAGACTGCTATAAACGATATTAGAAGGAAAACAACACATTTGAAAAAAATAACACACTTCTAGTGAATACCATAGGCAAAGAACTAATTCTGATATGTACAAATCAACAATAAAAAAAGAAATACCTTAGTGGAAAATTGAGCAAAAGTATAGCATGAAATTTTTTAAAATGGACAATAAACTGATAAAAAAAAGGTGTCCACTTTCAGAAGTTAGCAAAGACATGCAAACTTTAAAAATTAAGATGGTATTTCCCATCTGTTATATTTTCAGTCTAAAATCAATACTAATAATATAAACAGGATGTTGGAAAGCAGGCAAACTTCTTTTTTAAATTGATTAAAGTTTTCTAAAGAGCAAGTTATAGTACTGTATACATGCTCTTTAATCCAGCAACTCTATTTGTAAGAATTTCTCAGGCGGGACGCGGCAGCTCACGTCTGTAATCCCAGCACTTTGGGAGGCCAAGACAGGTGGATCACGAGGTCAAGAGATCTAGACCATCCTGGTCAACATGGTGAAACCCCTTCTCTACTAAAAATACAAAAAAATTAGCTGGGCACGGTGGCACGTGCCTGTAATCTCAGCTATTCAGGAGGCTGAGGCAGGAGAATTGCCTGAACCCAGGAGGCGGAGGTTGCGGTGAGCCGAGATTGTGCCATTGCACTCCAGCCTGGGTGACAAGAGTGAAACTCCATCTCAAAAAAAAAAAAAAAAGAATTTCTCTTAGGAAAAAATAACCCCAAACCCCAAATGCATGAGTGTGTTAGCAGGATAGTTATGATAGAGTTCAGATAGATAGATAGATGCATTTTTATGCATATATTAAGTAATTATAAACAATCTAAAATTTCAATAAGAACAGTTTGGTAAATAAATTACCTTACATTCATGCCTAGTACATAGTCAATCGGTGTGGATTAGCAAACAAATTATAAAACAGAATGCCCAATATGATCCCATCCTTATATAAAACGAAAAGTGTCTCAAATATGTTATATTTGTCATCATATATATCACATTAAATATGAGATTATATTTATATACATGACTATATACATGACGTGTGTGTGTGTGTATATATATATAAAAACATGTATAATACACTGAATTGTGTTCTCCCACCAAACTTACAGGTTGAAACTCTAGTCCCCAGTATCTCTGAATGTGACTGTATTTGGAGATGGAGCCTTTAAAGCAAGCTTGTCCAACCCACAACCTGCAGGCTTCACATGGCCCATGATGGCTTTGAATGTTGTCCAACACAAATGTGTAGACTTCCTTAAAACATTTTGAGGTTTTTTGCATTTTTTCTTTTTTTTAGCTTATCAGCTATTGTTAGTGTTAGATTGTACTAAGAAGACAATTCTTCCAATGTGGCCCAGGGAAGCCAAAAGATTGGACACCCCTGCTTTGAATAGATGATTTAGTGAAATGAGCCTGTGAAAGTGAGCCCTAATCCAATCTCACTGGTGTTCTTATAAATTTGGGCACACAAAACACCAGAAACAGTCACACGCAGATAAAAGATCACGTGAGGACACATGAGAAGGCAGCTGTCTGCAAGTCTGTAAGAGAGGCATAGTGATTCCTCAAGGACCTAGAAATAGAAATTCCATTTGACCCAGCAATCCCCTTACTGGATATATATCCAAAGGATTATAAATCATTGTATCATAAGGACACATGCACAGGAATGTTCATTGCAGCACTGTTACCACAGCAAAGACTTGGAACCAACCCAAATGCCCATCAATGATAGACTGGACAGGGAAAATGTGGCACATATACACCATGGAGTACTATGCAGCCATCAAAAATGATGAGTTTGTGTCCTTTGTAGGGACATGGATGAACCTGGAAACCATCATTCTCAGCAAACTGACACAAGAACAGAAAATCAAACACTGCATGTTCTCACTCATAGGTGGGTGTTGAACAATGAAAACACATGGACACAGGGAGGGGAGCATCACACACTGGGGTCTGTAGGGGGGAACTAGGGGAGGGACAGTGTGGGCTGGGGAGTTGGGGAGGGATAACATGGGGAGAAATGCCAGATATAGGTGATGGGGAGGAAGGCAGCAAATCACACTGCCATGTGTGTACGTATGCAACAATCTCGCATGTTCTTCACATGTACCCCAAAATCTAAAATGCCATAAAATAGACATTTAAAAAAAAGGAGAATACCACAAGAGGTACATTTACTAAAACACAAGAAGTGTTGGCAAGGATGCGGAGAAACTGGAACTCTTGTGCATCACTGGCGGGAATGCAAAATGGCACAGCCCCTATAGAAAACGTATGACATTTCCTCACAAATTTCAAAATAAAATTACCATATGACCCAGCAAAAAAAAAAAAGAAAAAAACCTGCTGGATCTTGGAAGCAAGACCCAGACACCTTGATCTTGGACTTCCAGTCTCCAGAACTGTGAGAAAATAAATTTTTATTTTTTAAGCCACCCAGCTGTGGTATATTGTTACAGCAGCCCTAGCAGACCAATACTGTAGATTAGGTATGCATGGATAGACGTGTCATGAGTTACTTGACTGAGATATACTCTGATAAATGTGTTATTAGGTGATGATTTTGTCATTGTGCAAACATTGAGTACGGTCACACAAACCAGATGCTGCAGCCCACTACACACCTAGACTGGATGGCATAGCCTATTGCCTCTAAGCTGCAAACCAGGACAGCATGTGACCGTTTACACCGGCATCACCACAAACACACAAGGAATGTGTTGTGCTACTCTGTTCTGATGGCTTGGACATCACTAGTAATGGGAATTTTTCAGCTCCATTACAGTATTTTGGGACCTACCATTGTACATTCAGTCCTTCATTGACTGAAATGCTGTTATATCACATGAGACTGTATTCTTATTACAGACACACTGCATAATGTTTTTATATATATTTAAGGAATTGAATAATATAGCCTGCAATGTCAATACTTTTTCTAAGTAGCAATTTCAATTTTCAGTATATTTGTATAGCGATTTTTAATTATCTTGAGGTTTTGTAAGAACAAAAATAAAGCTCTTTTAATGTGCAAAAAAATTCAGTACTCAATTGATTCTTGTTTCTCTGCTGCCACATCTAGTGTAGTATCTTATGCATAAAAAGGACAATAAAACTATTGATTAAAACAGTTAAAGACCAGATTGTATTAGTTGTCGCGTTTTTGTCAAGTGACTCTTAAAAACACAATGAGCGGGCCGGGCGCGGTGGCTCAAGCCTGTAATCCCAGCACTTTGGGAGGCCGAGGCAGGTGGATCACGAGGTCAACAGATCGAGACCATCCTGGTCACCATGGTGAAACCCCGTCTCTACTCAAAATACAAAAAATTAGCTGGGCCCGGTGGCGCGTGCCTCCCAGCTACTCGGGAGGCTGAGGCAGGAGAATTGCCTGAACCCAGGAGGCGGAGGTTGCGGCGAGCCGAGACTGCGCCATTGCACTCCAGCCTGGGTAACAAGAGCGAAACTCCGTCTCCAGAAAAAAACAAAACAGAAAACAAAAAACAAACAAACAAAAAAAACAATGAGCTTTCATGGAGCTACAGTTTCTCCAGCTTTTTATTAACAAATGCCCAGGCCTGTACTTTCAGGGTGCTCTCTCTGTCCGCCTATCTAGTTGACATACTTACAGGACTTGATATTTGGCTCTTAGGTATGTTTACCTCTAGTTTTCTTTGGAGCAGTTTTAGTTCTTTACTCTTTAGAGATTCTGTTTTGGGGCTTGGTTATCGTGATTTATCTTTTTTCTCCTGACACTGCATTTTGGTCAGGCCACGTGTAGGCTTGCTGAAATGGTTCCCCGACCTTTATATTTTTTTCCCCGTGGCCCCTCATCTTATTTTCGTCTCTGAAGCTACTATGCCATATTGATAAGTGAGAATGGATGGGGCCCCAGTGTCTGACACAGATAAAGCTATCAAAAATATCCCGCAGGGGCAAGCCCCAGGTCCAAATAGGTCTTCTGAGATCTGTAGCGACACTTCAGAGTTCCTCTCCCTGAACATGCATTTAATCATTGTGCAGATGCGAGCCGTTTTCCCTTTGCCCCTAAACTCTGGATCCTGAGATCACAAATCTGTACCTCCTGCAGGCATCTATCTTTTATTAATGGAAACATCAAAATTCTGGCACAGCTTTGGCAACTCGGTTTGCAAAGGATTATTAAGCTCTTTTGAGTGTTCCAGAAAAGTAAGGTGCATGTCTGGTATCCTTAAAAGTCCTGCAGAGATGGAAACTTAGTCAGTTGCATTTTAGATGACGGCATTAATGGCTTTTGCACTTCGTGTTATTAGTAAAAGTAGTTAATAGAAGCCAAGTCGGTCTATGTGGGGTAGTGAGAGACATTACTAATTCGTAGCTCTTCGGTGTTTAGTATCTTCTATCATAAAAAGAAGTCTTGACTGTGGACCTGAAAATTTAACTGCCCCCACCCACCGATTTCCTCTATTGTAAACATTTTGTATTAATGTGGTACATTTCATAAAATTGTTAAGCCGATATTGTTGCATGCACTAAAGCTTATAGTTGGCCTTAGAAACCCTGTTGTCATACATCCTACAGGTTTTGACAAATGTATAGTGACATGTATCCACCAGAATGGTGTCATATGGAAGAGCCACTGCCCTAAAATCCCCTGCAATCAACCTACTCAAGTCTCTCCACTCCCATCTACAACCCACAGAACACAGGGCGATCACCGATCTTTTCTCTGTCTCTGCTCTTTTGCCTTTTTCAGTGTAACACATAGTGGAATCATACAGTATGTAGCCTTTTCCAACTGGCTTCCTTTATCAAGCAATATGCACTTAAGGTTTCTCCATGTCTTCTTGCGACTTGATAACTCATTTATTTTTATTGTTGAGTAATGTCCGCTGTCTGGATGCACCATGGTTTGCTTATGCATTCACATGTTGAAAGACATCTTTGTTCCTTTCAAGATTTGTATTCGGCAATGACAAATGAAGACGTTATGAACATTTGTGTGCAGGGTGTTGGGTGGACGTAGTTTTCAACTCATTTGCGTCAATACCAAAGAGCATAGTAGCTGGATCACATGGCAGGAGAATGGTCAGTTTTGCAACAAACTACTCAACCGTCTCCCACAGTGGCCGAATCATTTTGCATTTCCACCAGCAGCGAGTGAGAATTCCTGCTGCTCCACATCCTCAGCAGCATGTGGTTGTTGCAGGGTTCCTGATTGTTGCCATTTTAGTGGGTGTGTAGTGGAATGCCATTGTTGAATTAATTTTCATTTCCCGACAGACATCACGGCCGACTTGATTATGTGCTTATCTGCATCTGTAGGTCTTCTTTGATCAAGCATCTCTTCTGATTTTTTTTTGGCCATTTTTAAACTGGACTTTTTTATTATTGTTGAACGTAACTATTCTTTGTATATTTTTGGATATCACTCTTTTATCAGATACGAGTTTTGCAAATGTTTCTTCTCAACATGTGGCTTGTCTTTTCAGGGTCTTAAAAATCTGTTCTTTGTCATTCCATTAAATTAATTCATGCATCGAATAAAACAACAGAGAGGCCAGCACCGTGGCTCAGGGGCCAGACATGGTGGCTCATGCCTGTAATCCTAGCACTTGGGGAAGCTGAGGCGGGTGGATCACGAGGTCAGGAGTTCGAGACCAACCTGGCCAATACGGTGAAACCTGGTCTCTACTAAAAATACAAAAATTAGCCTGGCGTGGTGGCGCAGGCCTGTAGTCCCAGCTACTTGGGAGGCCTGAGGCAAAGAACTGCCTGAACCCCGGAGGCGGAGGTTGCAGTGAGCCGAGATTGTGCCACTGCACTCCCACCTGGATGACAAAAGAAAGGAAAGAAAAACAGGAAATTCAGATTAAATAATGACTATACCTAATATTAAACTAAATTCTGCTACTTAGAGGAAGTCATTGATAATATTTTGATATTGGCAAACTACAATCTTATATGTTTGTATGTATATACATATACAAACACATATATACCTTGTAGGCAGAATAAGCTCCCCCCCAAGATATCTGCGTTCTAGTCCCCCAAATTTATTAATATGTTATGTTACTTGGCAAGAAATAATTCAGGTTTCAGGAGAAATTAAGGTTTGCTATCAGCTGACTCTGAGATGGCGAGATTTCTCTGGATTATCTGGGGGGCCTCATATAATCACAAGGGTATGTGTAAGTAAAAGAGGGAGGCAAAGATTCAGGATAAGTGAAATTGGTGAGACTGTGCTGCTGGCTTTGATGATGAGGGAAGGGAACTCAAGCCAAAGCCTGAGAATAGCATCTACAAGTTGTGAAAGGCAAAGGAATAGGTGCCTCCCTGGAAGCCCCAGAAGGAATGTACCCCTGCTAATGCCTTCAATTTAGCAATCAGACTTATTTTGGATGTATGATCTCTGGAAATAGGAGATAATATATATATTTTTTGAGACAGGGCCTTGCTCTGTTGCCTAGGCTGGACTGCAGTGGCATGATCACGGCTCATTGCAGCTTCAACCTCCCTGGCTCAAGAGATCCACCCACCTCAGCCACCCAGGCACCTGGGACTATAGGCACACACTAACACGCCCAGCTAATCTTTGTATTTTTTGTAGACATGGGGTCTTGCTGTGTTGGCATGGCTGGTAATGAGCTCCTGGGCTCAAGCAATCCTCCTGCCTTGGCCTCACAAAGCTCTGGGATTACAGGCATGAGCTACTGCACTGGGCCTAAATTTATATTTCTTTAAGCCTTAAGTTTGTGTTACTGTGTTATAGTAGCAACAGGAAACTAATGCATATGTGTATATACATAAATATAAACATATACATGTGATTATAAAAATGAAATCATATGAAGCATCATATTTTATGATCTGCTTTTTGAGTTGATATAACATGATCATCTATTAACATCAATACATCTGTACATTACTATTTTTAGAGCTGGTGTAGTCTAAATATATAACCACACAAAAAGATCCATTTTCTAAATTATTTCTTTACCCCACACAAAAAGAATAACTCAAAATGGAAAGAAGAAAAAGAAACATGAAATCAATTGAATAATACAAGCCAGACATTTTATGTGTAATATCTCATTTACATTTTACAGTATTTCTACAAGGCAGGTTTTTCTGACATTTAAAAGATGCAACCCACAAAGCTGGTAAGTGACAGGGGCTGGTACTTAATCCACTCTGTCTGATTCCAAAACTTACAGTGGCTCCAGGACCTCGTGTTGCGTAAATGGGTACAAGTGGACTGCCGAATACTTGAGCTTTGTGTTGAGCTAATGAGGTAGGATGCAGTGCTGTTTATCGAGTTATTACTTTAATTACTAAGAATTACTTCTAATGAATAATGCATAGAATGAAAATACTTATTTATAAGATGTGGCGGTTTTAAAATATATCCCCCAACACTTTGATAATCCTTAATTCCCCTTCCCCTCAAGTGTTGACTGGATGTAGTAACTTACTTCTAGGGAAGAGAAGGTGGTGGAAGTAATGGTGAGTGACTCCCAAGATGGGGTTATAAAAGGCGTCATCTCTCCCTCCATGCTCACTTTCCTGGCTCACTGGCTTTGGGGAGAAACCAACTAACCGGTCATGAGAACAGCATGTCAAGCAGCCACGTGGAGAGATTCACACGGTAAAGAACGGAGGCCTGCTGCCAACAGCCGTGGGAGTGGGCCATCCTAGCAGCGGATGCTCCAGCCCTAGTTGAGTCTTCTGATGACTGGAGTTCTGGCCAACATGTGGACAGAAATCTCATGAAAGAAGCCCAGTCAGACCATTTAGCAAAGCTGCTCCCAAATTCACAGCTCACAGAAACTATGTAAGATAATGTCTATGAATATCTATGTTTCCAGTTTCAAGATAATTTGTTTCTTTTTTTTGTTGTTGTTTTTTTTGTATATCACATAAAAGTTTTTTTAATAGATAATTAGTACCTAAGGAGAGTTGTTTAATCAGAAAAGTTCTTACAACTCCAATATTCCTTGGTAGTATGAAATGTGATAGAAAAAGGGGAAAGATTCAAAAAAAAAGAAATAAGATCTGTAACACATTGAAGCATGGGAAAAGATTGGTATTGATGCAATTAGAAACCTTGGGTTCAAATTCAAACGATGTAAAAAAATTTTAAGAAGTAGTATCATGGATGTTCTAGGTAAAAGGCTTATTTTTAGGATGTAGTGTTTTAAAATTTTAAGACTAATTTCCCTTGCAGGCTCTATTGGTGCTTAGGTTATCTAGAGAATTCATTCATCTACTCAATTTCTCTAGCTAGGCAGCTGGGGCTCAGGCAGACTGTGTCCTTTCAACCTGCCCTCTTTTGCTAACCGGCCACCAAGTGCTGTTGATTTCAGAGCTCAGTTATTTCCAAAATCTGCCTCCTTGTCTCCTTCTGCCTGCCACTGCTCTATTTCGACACTCATCACTTACAGCTTAGACTTCACACCACTTCAGTGTGTTCTCTGTAGTGACGTCGGAGTAATCTTTCTAGAATGCAAATCTAATCTTGTCACTCCTCTAGATAAAGTTCAAATTCATTAACTTGACATAAAGATTCCCTGTGATTTGGCTTCAGACTCCATCCTGAATTTTATTTCCTGCTCTTCTCCCTCATTCTCTCTTGTGCCATCAGACCTAACAAGCCAAGGATTCTCTTCTTGCAATGTCCTTCCATACCTCTTTATGTCCCCACAGTGCAAACCCCAGCTCTGCTACTTTCTTGTGTGTGCCCGTGGGTCATGCCTTACCTTCTCTAAGTCTCAGGGCTCTCATCTATAAAATAAGGATACATATAGAAAATGATCCATAGGGTTGCTTTGACAATTATGAGATAATACATGTAAAATCCGGGGACGGGGGTCTGAAATACAGTGAGTGTTAAAGATGTAACATTCTGCTAAAAATATTTAACCTAAATATAGCCACGAGAAAACCTTCAGGCAAACCCACCATGTGAGAGATTCCACAAAAAGACAGGCCTGGACTTCCGGACAAAGTCCATGGGATACATACGCACACACACACTCACACACAATTTGAGGAACTGCCCCAAATTAGAAAAGACTCAGATATAATAACCAACTTGATTG
Organism: Leontopithecus rosalia; assembly: GCA_028533165.1. Lineage (NCBI taxonomy): Eukaryota > Metazoa > Chordata > Mammalia > Primates > Cebidae > Leontopithecus > Leontopithecus rosalia. The sequence continues at coordinate 31,741,481 of CM052669.1, forward strand.
GAACGTGGACTGGGAAAAAGAAAGCTAAACCGTTTTGGAACATCGTGGAAGCTTTAATATGGTTTTCATGTACTACTGGTTTAATGTAAATATTCTTAGGGAGGATAATGGTGTTGAGGTTATGTTGGGTAATATTCTCATCATGAAGGATGCACACTAAAATATTTAGGAGTGGTGTGTCATGGCGTCTGTAGCGTATTTTCAAATGGTTCATCAAACTTTAAATGGAAAGATACAGGTAAAGCAGCTGTGCAACATATGCAGCATACTGAGGCGGATGGGTATTCATTGTATAACTCCCTTAGCTTACCTGTAGGATTGCTATTTTCAACATGAAAAGCTGGGGAAAAGTAATATTATACATGTAGAGCACACATACAGATACATGTATATGGACTTGAATGGCGTCAGGAGCTTGAAAGAAAATCTTGTAGACAGTGGTGGAACACTCTTGCGTCACCAAAGCTCTTCCTGGTAGCGAGGTTTGGTGTTCTGTGTGGAATCACAGACAGCTATTCTTCATCAGAGTAGGAGGTGAAAAAATTTTAGGAATACTTTTTTACAACGTATTTTGAAGTTACAAACCCATTCACCAGCTTATTTAGTTTTTATTTTCATTTTCTTTTTTTTGAGACGGAGTTTCGCTCTTGTTACCCAGGCTGGAGTGCAATGGCGTGAGCTTGGCTCACCACAACCTCCGCCTCCTGGGTTCAGGCAATTCTCCTGCCTCAGCCTCCTGAGCAGCTGGGATTACAGGCATGCGCCACCATGCCCAGCTAATTTTTTGTATTTTTCGTAGAGATGGGGTTTCACCATGTTGAACAGGATGGTCTCCATCTGTTGACATCGTGATCCACTCGCCTCAGCCTCCCAAAGTGCTGGGATTACAGGCTTGAGTCACCGCGCCCGACCTCTATTTTCATTTTTATATAAAAAGTGTTGTATGATAAAAAATGATGTCTAATTCCAAAAGAGGTTTTAGTGAAATAAAATATAAGTAGAATAAAACAAAATATAAAGGGATAAGAGAGCATTTTCAATAGTTTAATCGGAAGAGGTTCCTTCTTAGTAATGCATAAAATAATGGTGTATCTTGTAGTGATAGCGGCTTAGATTGAATAAAATATAGTGAAATATTTGCAATACACAATTCTTCTTGTGTTTATTTGTGCATAGAGTAGTGAACTCATGAGTGTCATATAACAACAGAGAATAATATATTTTTGCAGAATGAATTGATGGTAATAGTGTGAAAAATACCATTAACAGTATAAATTGACAAATTGTTATGAAATTATATGCCAGGGAATATCCATGTGCTTTGGAAATTGTGGTCATTCTTATTGTGAGTGAGGCAAAATAATTAGCAAAAAACAAATAAAAAAGAAGATAAAACTACAATAGCAACTAGCCCACCATTTCTTGTATTGAACATTTTATTACAGACATTTAACACATGCAAATTGGCAGAAAAAATAGAGCAGTTTATCTCCAAGTACCTCATGTAGCTTTGATAATTACTAATATCAGTCTGATGTTCATATCTTTTGAAATGTTCAAAGAAGGGGACCTATATTCATTTACATGCATACATATATAGAAACACACAGGGAGATGCATGTTTATAAACACGTATATACCTATGTGTGTATATATGTATGTTTGCCTTTGTATTCTGTGGCCGATTTTGTTGTGAGGAAGTGAAGACCAGAGATGATGATTTGCATCAGGGCATTAAGGGAGCCTTGAGGTGTAAGATTATGACTATTCTAAGTGTACTTGTTCTTAAATGTCCTAAAAATCACAGCCAGGGAAGATAATTCTATTTTTAACACTTTGAGGACCTGCCAGACTGTCTTCCAGAATGGCTGTCCCCGTTTACATTCTCCCCAACAGTGACAAGACATCTCTTTTCTCCACGTGCTTACCAACCCCTGCTGTCTTTTGTCGTTTTGAGAATAGCTGTTCTAATAGGTGTGATGTGATATCTTACTGTGGGTTTGATTGGCATTTCCCTGATGACTAGTGACATTAGCACCTTTTCATCTACCTGTGGGCCACTTGCAAGTCTTCTTTTGAGTGGGTCCTTAGCTCACTTTTGAAAACTGGGGTTGTGTTTTTGCTGTTGAATTGTTTGAGTTGCTTGTATATTTTGGATATTAGTTTCTTATCAGATACACGGCTTGCAAATATCTTGTCCTATTCAGTGTGACACAGAAATTTCACGACTGAGTATATATTCAAAGAAACTGAAACTAGTATCTTGACGAGATATCTGAACTCATGTTTATTACAGCACTCTTTACAATAGCCAAGATATCAAGACAATCTAAGTGCCCAATGGCAGATAATTGGATAAAGAACATGTGGCAAACATATACCATGGGATGTTATTCAACCTTAAAAATGAAGGAAATCCTGTCATTTGTGATAACATGAGTGAACCTGGAGGACATTACGGTAAGCGCAATATGCCAGGCACAGAAAGAGAAATACTGTAAGTTCTCACTTACATTCTATGTGGATTCTAGAACTGTCAAAGTCACAAAAGTGGAGAGAAGAATGGCAGTTGCCACAGGGGGAATGTTGGTAAAAGGGCACAAAAAGTCAGTTCTGTGGGGTGAATACGTTCTGGAGATCTAAGACAACTGAAGTTAATAATACTGCATTGTATACTTAAAATTTGGTGAAAGAGTTTATCTTAAATGTTCTCACCATATGCACACAAAAATCATAACCACGTGAGGTGACAGACATTAAGTAGCTTCATTGTGGTAATCATTTCACAGTTTACACGTGAATCCAGACGTCACACTGTATTCCTTAAGTATATGCAATTTTTACTTCTTAATCATACCTCAGTAAAACTGGCAAAAAAAAAAAAGCAATGAAGTTAATCAGACAAAATCTCTCTTAAAAAAGAAAATTATTGGCCGGGCGCGGTGGCTCACGCCTGTAATCCCAGCACTTTGGGAGACCGAGGCTGGCGGATCACAAGGTCAAGAGATCGAGACCATCCTGGTCAACATGGTGAAACACCGTCTCTACTAAAAATACAAAAAATTAGCTGGGCATGGTTGTGCACGCCTGTAATCCCAGCTACTCGGGAGGCAGAGGCAGGAGAATTGCCTGAACCCAGGAGGTTGCGGTGAGCCAAGATCGCTCCATTGCACTCCAGCCTGGGTAACAAGAGTAAAACTCCATCTCAAATAAATAAATAAGAAAATTATTTAAATGAGTATATATGGAAAATGGAAACTGCTTTCCATTTTTATACAGTTTGAATATCTGAAATCAGCAGAAGTTATGATTCTTTGCTTGAAAATTCTGAATAAACGCACCATACAGTTCATAAAATTTTACTCTGAATTGATTTACCAGGTTTTACCTACTATTTCCACTCCCAATTCTTATCATATTTTTTTCTTATCTTCTGACTCCAATGGCAACTTTTCTATAAATTTAATTCTGGTTATCTTGATTTTTATTCTTGGCATATATTTGTATGCACCATACAGGCAGAGCTGAAACCTTGCAATTGGAATTCCTTGCAATACATATAAACCTTGCTATCTAGCTATCAATCTATCTATCTTCAGCTCTGCCCCTGTACCATACTCTATTTGGCTAATATGCATTCCTCCATCTCTAAGGAATTATTGACTTGGATGTAGCAGAGCTACTCCAATGTGAGTCCGTTTGAAAATGCTATTTTTATTCAGATTAAAGAATTTGGGATTCAACAAGTCAATAGCATATGGAGGATGTCAGGCTGTTTCACTCCCTTAGTAGTGTTTGCAGATACCCTGGGGTGTGGGATAAACTCTGTATAGATTATTCAGGTTTGACTGCACAGCACTCTATTTTAATTCCATTTTACATTAATAGCTATGCAGAATGTGTAAGAGCAGCAAGTCAATTGAACTACAAGGGATGCATTGAATCATTGATTTTCAACACTGCAGTCATAGTACTTTGCAAGAAATAAAATATTGATTAAAACAAACTAAGGCGATTTTTCTCTACTTTCTTTATTTAAAGGTATTTTATTTAACATTTGGATTTTACTAGTTAGTCGTGGTATGCAATAAATATGAGGAATATTTGAGACTATTTAGAGCACATCCAACGACCATCAGTAAGAACCTAAGAGACTTATTATATTTCAAAATTGACTTTTCCTGAAAGTTCAGCTTTTTATTGATGGGTTGCACAGAAATAATTTCCCTATTGATAGTTATTTGGCTCTGATCCTTGGCAGAGAGTGGAATTCTGCTAAGATTATATTTAAAAAAATGTTTTTAATTGTCACATAGAATCACTTATAAATGGCAATTTTTGACAGTTTCATAATGTAATGAAAAAGACTGGTCATTAACAGTATTCATATAACAGAGAAGCACATCTCTAAAGTACACAGTTTTAGAATTAAATGGAAATGTTGAGAATAAGCAGATGCCATCAAAATAATTCCAAGCATTTTAGAGAAGTTGAACAAAGGTTAAGGCCCCCAAATCATTTCAGAAATGATAGTTTCCTCTTGGCCCAATTAAGGAACCTGAATGTGGTCATGTTGTTGTGGTTCTCAGGACCCTAATTGCACATAAAATCTCCTTCCAAATCATAACACATGTGCTATTTCTAAGTCTCTTTCCATTATAAACAAAAGGCGAATTATTAAAATGTGGTGAGATTTCAGGCAGAATTGGCAGTCAGCTTAGAGGGCAATAATTTAACACTTGCACTGCGAAATTAAAATTTACCTCCACTCATTGCAATTCCACTGACCAGCAGCAGGCAGTTGTATTTTTGTTTTTATGAGAGCAGAGAGATTTAATTACTTCAGTTTAAACAGAATGGCCTACCATTGCCTGCTGACAGGGCTCTGGTGCAGGCAAATTATGGCGGATTATGTTACGGGTCCAGCGAGCTTCCTGAGGTACACCCAGGTCCCTGCTCTGAGCTGAGCTAGAGAGGGCCTGGAGGGAGTGGCTCTGGGTCTCCTGACACTCACCCTCTTGCTAAAAAGGAAGGCGCTCTGAGGACCAGATCTGCTGCTTAAATCAGCAGCCTCTGGAGACTCTTCTCTTCCCTATTGCAATTTATTGCTTTTGATGGAAGACAAGGTTTTGTGCCTTTTCTTTGTTTATACAGAGTAATAATATGGCTAAAGTGTAATTTCCTTAAAATGAGAAATATGAACGGCTAAATCTACTTTTTTTGTTGTAGGAGATAAACCATAGCTTATCTTTATTTAGGGTAGGAATGGTCAAACTCCTTCCCTGCCCCTAAACAAATAGTTATCATGGTATATTTTAAATACTCCTTTTTCCCCAGTGGCTGGCCCTAAAGCAGTGAAGACTGTCACGGTCCAGGCTGAACAATGAGTCCAGATTTCATTGCTGTTGAGTTGATACAGAATTCGGATTACTATGTCTCAGTAGAAAAATATGGAAATAATTACCATGACCACAAGCATTTGCTCATTTGCTCTGCAAATTCATACACAAAAAAACCCTTTAAGGTGTACAAACTGAAAATCTTTACACATTTACAACTGAAATGCCCAATGCTGTTATGAAATAGTACAGACGAGGGACACTATTTCCTTGTTGTTGAAGCAATCGATGTCTCATTGCTGTGTAACAGTTCAGTTGTTTCAAAGATACCTCCAAGGCCAGCTTCAGAGGCTGTGACTCGTATAGTCACTCAGGATCCCACACTTAGAATGTCCCTGCACTTGGTTTGATGCTCTGCTGTCACTGTCTTGGAATTCTTTTAATTTTCAAATGAGGAGCCCTTCATTTTCATTTTGCACTGGGGCCTGTCCTGTGTATCCCTAGTTATATACAAAGTGGTGCTGTGGTTCACAGGCTTACATTTTCTCTTCTCTTTCCTCCAAGAGTGTCGTATGGTTCTTGTCTGGGTTATGGAGTTTAGCCTATTTTTACCTTTCGGCACTGCTTCTTATGTTCCATTTTCATGGTGTTTAGATTAGAGCAGACATGAACTTCCTGTGTCTCAGCGCCGGCCATGAATCAGGCTGGGAGCTGGGACCACTGGGCTGTCAGGGGAACTGCCTGGTTCCAGCTTTAAAATAACAAGTGCTTGACAGCTTCGTTTACATAAGTGCAAAATTGTGGCTATATTCTACAATGCAGTTACATGTGACATAATAACTAGGGACTTAATTTATTTAGACTTTTTCCTTGCAATATAATTTCCAATAAATACATCTCCCAGGGGCAGGAAGACATGGCATTTCACAGTGCTCACATTTTCTTCCCTGAATTTGGACCTGCTTTTTTTTTCTTGATAGTTAACAAAGTGAACACTACACCTCATAATTTTACGTTTACCCTACTTGCCACAACCTATGTGCAGGGCTTTTGAGAATAAATGGAGTGCAGTTAGAACATGCGTCATTTCATTTTTAACGTTTTCTTTTTTCTAATAACTTTTTTCTAAGTATCCAAGGCAGCATTAATAATCTGTCAGAGTGCAATAGAAATCAGAAATTTTCTTTAAGACATGACAACAACGTAGAGAAAGTTAAGTTTAGTTTATATATGCCCTTTTAAAGTTATTTTTAAAATTGAAGGTTTTGGTTGATATGTGCAAATGAAAAAAGAGGAAGGTGAAAGTAAATAGTGGAAAACATCCCCTTCCCTCCAGAGGAAAGAACAGTCATTGTCTTGTTATTATTTAATATTTATCTAAGGGAAGAGACATCTAGGGCCAAGCACAATAGATGAAATTGTGCCAAAGATGAATACAATCCCTGCCTCGAGGTACTTTCTGCTTAGGCCTGGGTCAAGAGTGCGGCCAAGGGAAGGAAGTGAGCTGAAGAATCTAGAATTCCGCTGGGTGCCTGATGCCAAGCCACCTGTGGGTTTGGAACAATGGCTTTGGCTGGGTAGTGTTGGAGAAATTCTTCTGAAAGATTGGAAAGCTGATGGTAAGACTTGAAGGCCAACAGTCGTGATATGTGTGCACTTATGATCAGTACACAAGGATGAAGTGATTGTTAACATTGTACAAGTGCTGATTATTTAGGAAAGACGTTCTTCAGACATTGAGAAAAGGATTCTGCAGATAACCATGAAGATCTTCAGCAGAAACCTCACCAGGGGCTGGCTTCAATGAGCCAGGCTGCAGCTCCCAATCTGGTGCATCGTGCAGGACATCAGTGAATATGATAAGGGTCAACATTTCCCTACAAAGGGAACTCTGAGAAATCACCTTCTTCTCAAATTATAACCTTGAGGTTTTTATAGAAAACAAGCTGTATTAGTCTGAATAAAATCTGCCTTTACTTCCCTCTGCATCCACAACTTCTTAAAATATATAACGGATAAACATTTTGGTTGTGGGAAGAGAAATAAATCCATATACACATAAATATGCAGCTTCTTTCATGTGTATTTTATTTTTACTGGAAACCTTAATAATGAATTAGCACAAGATTTCTTATGATGCTAAACAACATGGTAAAGAAATGGTAGAAAAGGGACAATTTTTGGAACTTTTTTAATGGATAATTGTCCATGAGAGAAAATCAAAAAGTAATGTAGGAAGAGCAATCAGTTCACATCAAGGGTTGGATACTCGGCAATTCTTAATACATTCTTAAAAACTCATTCATTTTAAGTGAGAGTCACTTCTTTTTTGCTTCTAGTTCTTAAAGTAGCTGGTCATCCTGCTGTGGGTATACTACTCAGCAAGAAGTAAGAGACACCATCTTCTCACTACTTTCCTAGGTCTATGTCTTTTAAAGATTCTAATCTTCCTATCTGATTTTTTTTCTTGCACAGTGTATAGAACCAGCACATGCAGTTTCTGAGTGCATGAAAAGCAGTCAAAAAAGATACAGGTAGAACAGAGAGCCCAGAAATAAACCCTGTTGTAATTGCAAAGAGTTTTCAGTGGGAGTGCCAAGACCATTCAGTGAGGCAAGGATAGTCATTTCAGCAAATGGTACTGAGAAAACTGGATATTGAAGTGCAAAGAACAAAGTTGCACTGTAACCATACATTTCATGTAAAAATTAGCTCAAATGGGTAACAAATCTACACCAAAAAATATAGAATTCTTAGAAGAAGACATAGAAGAACATCTTTATGACAATGGACTTGGCCATGATTCATTGGACATGGCAACAAAAGTACGTGTAACAGTAACAGCAAAGTAGATACACTGGTGTATTAGTCTGTTTTCACACTTCTGAGAAAGACATACCCACGACTGGTAAGAAAAAGATGTTTCATTGGACTTACAGTTCCACATGCTGGAGAGGCTTCAGAATCATGGTGGGAGGGGAAAGGCACTTCACAGATGATGGCAGCAAGAGAAAAATGAGGAGGAAGCAAAAGCATAAACCTTTGATAAACCCATCAGATCTCGTGAGACTTAGTCCCTATCATGATTCAATTACCTCCCCTTGAGTCCCTCCCATAGCACATGGGAATTCTGGGAGATACAGTTCAAGTTAAAATTTGGGTAGGGACACAGCCAAACCATATCAACTGAACTTAATTAAATTTTGTGTCTGGAAGCTCACTATCAAGAGGATGAAAAGACAATCCACAGAATGAAAAATGATATTTGCAAATCATATATATAATAAGATAATATCCAGCATCTATAAAGAACTTCTACAACTCAGCAGTAACAATAAAACAACCCAATTGTAAAAATGGGCAAAATATCTGAATACATGGGACTCCAAAAAAGATACAAAAATGATCAGGTGCAGTGGCTTGCACTGGTAATCCCAGCTACTCGGGAAACTGAGGTGGAAGGATCTCCTGAGGGCAGGATTTTGAGAACATCTTGGGCAACATAGGGAAACCTCCCAACTCTAAAAAGAATAAAAAATTAAAACATAAAAAATAAAAAAGAAGGTATAAAAATGGCCAATACGTACATGAAAATGTACTCAATATAGCTACAAGTGAAATGCAACTCAAAATCACAATTATACACCTCTTGACATTTGTAAGGATGGCTATATCAAAAAAATTGGAAATAAAAAGTGTCGGTGGCGATGTGGGGAATTTAAAACACTTGCATATTGGGGTTGGGAATGTAAAATATTTCAGCCACTGTAAAGAGCAATATGGCAGTTCTTCAAAATATTAAGCATAGAAATAGTAGAGGGTCCAGCAATTCCACTGTTAGTTATATGTCTCAAATATTGGAAAGTGGGGATTAAACAGACACTTATATACCAGTGCTTACAGCAACATCATTCACAACAGCCGAAATGTCCATCCACAGATAAAAAAGAATCACATAAATGGACAATAGAATGCTATTCAGCCTTAAAAAGGAATGAAATGCTCACATATGTTACCGCATGGATGAACCTTGGAGACATTATGCTAAGTGACATAAGCCAGACACAAAAGGACAAATATTGTGTGATTTCAGTCATATAATGTACCTACAAGAGGCAAATTCACAGAGACAAAGCAGAGTGGTGGCTCTGAGGGCTGAGGAAAGGAGAGAATGAAGAGTTGTTGTTCAATGGGTAGGAATTTTCAGTTTGAGATGATGAGAAAGTTCTGGACAAGGATGGTGCTCACCACTGCACAACACTGTGAATGCCACTGGATTGGATAATTTAAAAGGTATCCAAAAAGATTTTTTTAAATGTAAGAAAGGATACACAGGACGTTTTTTAGAGACATTTGCTTTTTCCTGCTTTGGCAGCTCATGCTGATCGATTCACTTTTTATTGTTGTGAGTTGGAGATTGGAGCTGCTTATTGGCCATGAGACTAGGCTACCTGCTGTAACCACATTGAGTTTATTGATTCACTTACCAGTCGATAACCTACATTAAAAATAAAGTAGGTCCAGTTAAATAATTAATTTGCACACTTAAACACAGACTGCAGATTTTGACTGCAATTTTAGAACCAATTAAGTCTGTCTTCTGAAACTTTGTATTCTGCTACTGTTACCTCACTATCACCATTGGATCGAAACAATTAGATCCTCAACAACATTGTAGGTTAGACAGTAAGCTGCAGAAGAGTTGTGTATATAAAACGAGTTGATTCTAGGTATGTACATGTCCTATCTTGCCAAGGAGACAGTGACAGTACTGAGGGGGCAGGTGGCACCACTCTGGATCCCTCACAAAGCTCATCCAGTGACATACTCCTCACGCGTTTATCCCCCCACCCTTTACTGAATCATTTTTCTGTTTGAGGTGTTGAATGCAGACAGGTACAAAAGCAAAAATAAAAACTTAAAAGCAAAGCCAAAACAACCATCCCAACTTTACTGGCAGGGACAAACAATTACAGTCCTATTGATCCTTGACTAGGAACAAATATGAATGAGAGAGACTTGTTCAATCTCGAATATTTGGGTGATAGTATTTTTAGGAGATATACTTCCTAGATAGCTCCCCAAGGATGATTAAAAGGAGCCAGACAAGGGAGGGCGATGACAAGCCATACAAAAATCATGGTTCTCCTGGCCCAATGGGAGAAGGCAGCCTAAAAGCTGGAAGTATCCACCTTGCCTCCACATTCCTGCTTTCCACCAGACCCAGGTCTCACCAAGCATCTCTCTTGAATAGCCTGATAAAACACAGCTACCAAGCACACATTCCATGTAAGAGCTGTTTCAACGCTGTTTATCAAAATCGACAACAGAGCCTGCCCTTCACCCTTCCTACTCCTCGTTTAAATCCTGCTCTACCAGTGCTTTTTGTGATCTGCAGGGCCACCTGGTTAAATGTGACCAAGGAAACAGGAAAAGAAGAAGAAAGCGAAGACCCATAATCATGGATGAATGGACAAGTCAGGAAATCCCAGAGTTTTGTGCGATTTTTAATTACAGTGTTTTCTCCTGGGGCCCTGATGACCTGGGCCATATTTTTCATTCACTAATTATTTTTTCACTACATACTTCCCAAATAACCAAGAGGTCTCCCTCTCCAGAGAGAAGAATCTTGATCTCACTGTAAATAAATTAATATTTGCCTGGATCTGAGTGAACAGCTTCATTTAACAACGCACAAATATGCTCCTCCCATGATGAAAGGCCTTCAACTATGAATGTTGGGTTTTATGGCATAAATCTCATAGAAAAGCAACTTAAAGCAATTTAAAGTGTGGGTGGGCTCTGATGAAGAGTTTTTTAGAGAGGCTGCGGTATTTTTATAAATGCAGGCTCCCAGGAATAGACGTGGAATTCACACGTCGTTATTTTGAAGAAGGTCTATGTCCTGAAAATAAGTAGAAATGAACTGACGAAGGTGATACACCATGTGAATAAAAGGAGGACACCGAAATAAACACGGTCTTTGAGTTGCTGGCATAAAATGTCTGTGTCTTTTATTTTTGACCATTTATTCAATAAATGTTAGCTGAGTACTGTGCTCAGTACAAATGTGAACGAGATACCCTTCGGACTCACACAGTGTGGAGTGGGGAGAGACAGCTGCATTAATGTATACAGTACAGGATGGAATGACTGAAATGTACAAAGTGCTTACAAGAGGACAAAGCTGCTGAGAAATGATTAGTTGTTTCTAAGGAAGGAAGGTAAGGAAACCACACTGTAGGCAGGAGAGGGTGGATCTCAGTGTCATCATTAAGAAACTAGAGCAGCTTCGCCTTAAGAACACTGATGAGGAGAACAGCGATGATAACTGGGAGAGTTAATGTTTACTGATATTTCCTTCCTATAGGGGCATGCAAAGCTCAAAGCATTTCACATGTATTAACTTTTTAAAAATTATTTATTTATTTTTTGAGATGGAGTTTCGCTCCTGTTACCCAGGCTGGAGTGCAATGGCTCGATCTCGGCTCACCGCAACCTCCGCCTCCTGGGTTCAAGCAATTCTCCTGCCTCAGCCTCCCGAGTAGCTGGGATTACAGGCACGTGCCACCATGCACAGCTAATGTTTTGTATTTTTAGTAGAGACGGGGTTTCGCCATATTGACCAGGATGGTCTCGATCTCTTGACCTTGTGATCCACCCGCCTCAGCCTCCCAAAGTGCTGGGCACGTGTATTAACTTTTTAAAATCCTCACAGTACCTCGGTGAAATAGAGACTTGTGACAGTTTTCTGTTGCTGTATAGCCCAAAATTTAGTGCCTTAAAACAGTCACCAATTATTTAGTGCCTGATTCTCTGCGGGTTGGCAATTCAAGCTCGAGTTGACTGTGGGGAGGAGGCTTCATGCGGGCTCCCTCGTGAGTCCGTGGTCAGCTGCTATCCAGGTGGGTGCTGTTTGGTCTAGAGTTGCCTCAGCTATGGTAGCTTTTCTGGCTCCCTGTTATGTCTCCTTGGTCACATTTCATCTTAAGTTTTTTCATGTAGTCCTTGGTAGCTTCTTAAAAGCAGGAGTGGAAGCACAGGAGATCCCTGACGTCCGGGTTCAGAACTGGCCACGATTTCTGTTGCCTACAGCAAGTGACATGTCATAGGACAGCCCAGATTCAGGAGAGGGGAAGTAGACTGCACCTTGTGATGGAGGAGTTGTGAAGTTACGTTACAACAGGACATAGATCCAGGAAGAATACTGTGCTCATTTTCACAAGTGATCTTCCATCATGCTGTAGTTATTTCCACTTTACAGAAGAGGAAACGGAAGCAAAGGCCGAGAGACTGTGAAGCCTGTGAGCCGGGACTTACGGTTTGAGCTGCCTGACATCAGAACCTGCACTCAGCTCTGCTGCCTCTCCCTAACAATATTAACCATGCTTTTTCATCATTCTCGAAATTGTGCAATATTCAGGTGAACTCTTCTAACCTGAGATTTTCCCTCCTCATGAATGAAATAATGCCTGCCCTGACATTTTGGGTTGATATGAGGATACTGCCAACGTTTGTGTTTGTGACAGCAGACTAATTGCCCTATCTGTTAACTAGAGTAACAAACCACCCCCTAGCATTGTAGGGTCATGTAGTTTACGAGTCCAGTCATGGAGGGATTGTAATGTCCTGGATCTCAATGGGGAGATGTGTCTGTTAGTACACTTAAGATGTGTACATTTCAGTGATTGTCAATTTTACCTAAAAAGTAAACAAAACAGGCCGGGCGCGGTGGCTCACACCTGGAATCCCAGCACTTTAGGAAGCCGAGGCGGGTGGATCACAAGGTCAGGAGATCGAGACCATCCTGGCCAACATGGTGAAACCCTGTCTCTACTAAAAATACAAAAAAATTAGCTGGGCGTGGTGGCACGCGCCTGTGATACCAGCTACTCGGGAGGCTGAGGCAGAAGAATCACTTGAACCCAGGAGGTGGAGGTTGCAGCGAGCTGAGATGGTGCCACTGCACTCCAGCCTGGTGAAAGAGCAAGACTCTGTCTCAAAAAACAAACAGAAAAAGTAAAGAAAATAACTGTAAGCAGATAATAAACTCTAAGGCTATGCAGAATAAGCTGGGGAAGTGTACTGATGTCTGTAACTTACTTTGAAATAAATTTTTAAAATGATATGGGCTAATGAATGGATAGAAGGATGGATAATGGGTAGATATATGAAAAACCAAATACTGTATAATTGCAGAATCCAGATGCTTAAGATTCCCTCTAAAGTTCTTTCCTGGTAAAATCCTGGAGAACAAAAGTTTAAGTTCTGGAGTTTTGAAAATAACTTTAAAACTAGGCTAGTGGTTTGAAACTCCACTAGTTGTGTGATCTGGAGAAACTTCTAGAATGTTCTCAAACCTCAGTTCCTCCACCTGAAAACTGGAAGATATATTGACGTCTAATCTATAAACTGTGGAATAAATAAACACAATAGTTAATTGAACGTGAATATGTAAAGAGCTCTTCACATCGTGTGGCAGATCCATTGCTAAGCACTATAAAGTGCTCTACCTATATGCTCTACGGTGAATCTTCAGTAAATAGTAACTACCACGGAATGACTGAGAACATGCCTGGAGTCCTTTTCAGTTGCAAAAGTTTTCTACCAGAATATCTATAATAAATCTTCCCTGATTCATTCTTCCTAAAATGTAATAACAATATTGAACGAATAGTCGTGCATATTATTACTGTACTGTTAGCTCTTTGATTACTGATTTTAGAAGGAGAAGATATCTTACCTGACCTAGACCCTGTTGTAAAGAAAGGGTTCACAAGATGCAGAGTAACTTTGAGTGCTAAGAATTTAAAAGCAGTACATTTTTTTGGAAGAGCTATTGTATAGCAAGATGAAAAGATATTTATCAGAATCCCATTTTAAACTATAATAAAAAGGCATACAAAATATCTAGATCCAGATATTATTGGGTTTCTTTTTGAGGTATCAAAATTTGCCTTTGTTGATAGCTCAACGTGTCTGTGCATATGTGCACATGTAGTAAAAGGCATTGAAGTGCACATGTCATATGTTAGATTTCTATGATACATAACTTATATATCAATAAAGATGTTACCAAAACAGTGTTCAGCTAAGCATACAATGTAGTGAACACTATCTTTCTATTTCTCTCTCTCTCTCTCTTCCTTCCTCTCTCTCCCTTTCTTTCCTTTTATTTGAGGCAGAGTCTTACTTTGTCGCCCAGGCTGGAGTGCAGTAGTGCAATCTCAGCTCACTGCAGCCTCAACTTCCGGGGCTCAAGTGATCCTCCCACCTCAGCCTCCCAAGTAGCTGGGACCACAGGCATGCACCATCATGCCCAGCCCCACGTTTCTTCTTAGACATATATTCCTTCAAAGGTACCATGTATCTGTGAGATTCACATTTACAAGTAGTATTTTAAAGGAGACATTTATTTTCTCAGAAAATATATTTTTCTGAGTTTAATCTACTATTTTAATACTTTATCATTTTGCATTAATCTATAAGATTATTATAAATTTCTAAAAGACTCTCTGTGAAATATAACATTAATCTGTATGCATTAAAATGGAGATATAGGAAAGGGAAATTCCAATCCAGTTAAAAGGGCTTTTTGAAGTGACTGTTTTTAAACTAAAATCAATAGGCGACCCCCTAAATCATAGTAACTTGAAATATAAAAACCAATTTATAGGCCGGGCATGGTGGCTCACGCCTGTAATCCCAGCACTTTGGGAGGCCGAGGCGGGTGGATCACAAGGTCAAGAGATCGAGACCATCCTGGTCAACATGGTGAAACCCCATCTCTAATAAAAATACAAAAAATTAGCTTGGCATGGTGGCACGTGCCTGTAATCCCAGCTACTCAGGAGGCAGGAGAATTGCCTGAACCCAGGAGGCGGAGGTTGTGGTGAGCCGAGATCACGCCATTGCACTCCAGCCTGGGTAAGAAGAGCGAAACTCTGTCTCAAAACAAAACAAAACAAACTATTTATAGTAGTTTAATGTATGAATCTATTAATTGTGTTGGCTTACAATTAGTCTTTTTAAACATTTTATTTTTTAAATTTAAAATTTAATTCTATTGCTTTTTCATATACCTCAAACGCATTCAACAAATATTTATTTTAATAAAGTTAAACAAGGAAACCCTGAGAAGGAAGAAAGCCCAGAGCTAAGATAAAATAAAATGTGGTTTAATTATTAAAATATTCTACAGTAAAATGGCTACAACTGCAAGGAGGAAGGGGAAAAAGGAAATTTCTGCAAAATTCATCAGCATTAAGTGAGTCTACAAATATCACAGGATCAGTACCCCAGACAGTCAGCCTGACCTCCAGTCCTTCCCCTGGTAAATCTTTTCCAAGTTTTCCTGAGTGATGTCAATGCAAAGTTTTCCCAAACTTCCTGGAAATTTTACAAGCAATTCACTAGAGATACAAAAAATATCTGGGGCCTTAGCCAACAGCATTCCTCTATGAATACTGACTCTTGATTTGCTTTTTATTTTTGTTAATTGAGGTTGAGCAATTTTAAAGATTTACAGTTAAGGAGACAAGTGAATTGTGAAACTTACCAAATTAAAATATGAAAATGCTCATCACTTCCAGCCCCACTCTGGACATGAGGTTTTTTTTCTTATGTAGTAAGAGGCCAGATTTTTCACACAAGCGTTGCTTTAATTAACTGTAGTGTATAATAAACTCTCAGATTAAATCTGACTGGAATTTATTAAGTGAGTGTTTTGATCCAATAGGTTAATGAGAAAACCATTATTAATGTTGCTTCAAAAGAGCACACATTTCCTAAACTGAGAGGAAAGAAGGCAAAAGAAAAACTCCAGCCTTCTTTTTCTCCAAAATCCAGTCCTTTTCATTGTCAGCGCTGTGTTCACTGGTCGTTCTTTTCGTGTCCTCTAATTCCGTTATCTGGACATGTCTCAGTGTGAGTATCAAACAGGAGATCAGCTAAGCATTTGCCGCACCTCAGACAAAATCTCATTCTGGGTTATTAGACAGAGTCTGATGCTGCCGACGTCTTCTCTCTAGCTTAGCAAGCACAGCCTCCGGGAGAGGCTTTTTTTGGGGAAAGATCGCTCAGGAAAAATGCGTGTGCTTCTTGACGAGCCGTTCTAGGTTGGGTGTCCCTGAAAGTATATGGGGGTGGTGTCCCTTTAAGCACAAGGAAAGGGCAGGTCCTGCTGTTATCCTTGACCCTCTGACAAAATAGTCAGACGCTGTTTGTGAAAGAGCCAGGTAATTAAAAGTATCCCAGGGTTATGTTGAAATAGGGCAAGTAAAATACGCTCCTGGATACCGGCTCTCTTTGAGCACCAGCTCTTTTGTATTTCCTCTCTATTTTGTTTTCTCCTTTATTTCAATTTTTCGTGGCACAGTTTCCCCTCTCCCACATTGTTCTTCTCTGCCTGTCAGTTGGTAAAATGATAAGTACCCTTATTACTGCTCGTCTAGCTTGAGGCCTCTCTGGACCTACTTGCTCCTAATCCTCAAGTTACCCTCCAGCTCCTAGCTCGATTTGTTTCTCTTAATTTCAGAACAGATTGTTCATCACTAAATGTACTGTGACAGGATACAGAAATAGAGTTCCACGGGAAAATGATGGGACACTTTCGAGCATTTCAGAAGCATTTTTCTTTAGGGTGGTGTTTCTAACAGAGGGAGACGGCGGGGATGCTTCTTCGCTATCTCTATGTTGACCATACATCTCTTTTAACCCCAAACAGGCTGAGTGGATGCCTGTTGTCCTGGCTTAATTAATAATGACATGCTTTTCACTCTCAAAAGTGCTCTGAATCAGAAGGTAGACTATCATCTCACCGGTCTCTCATTGGACTGTTGAGTAACTGCTCCGTCAATACATACATTACCTTTGCTTTTGTTTACAGAGTTCACAAAGCCCTTCTCTGGGTCTTCACCCTTACTTCTGTTCTTAAATTACTATGAGTACGTCAGACTTTGGAATGGAAACGATTTGTTCCTGTCCAGAGAGTCCTCCTATCTCTAAGTGGTAGTGGGAAGCAAATGAATGCATGGGCCCTGTGTGGGGTATGGGGACTGGAAACTCTTGTGCCACTCACAAGGGTGTGTGACCTTGGGCAAATCACCACCCTCTCCGAGCCTGTTTCATTTCCTTATTGGTAATGTACACATAATAATAATTTCTGCCCTTGATTGTCATGAGAAATAAATAATAGATGATTATAGTTACGTGCTTATAGGAGTCCACATATCCATCACCCACACAGAAATTTTATTCATTATTTCTTATTTAAGCCCAATGCCTGATAGTACAACTGAAAGTGGTTTTAAAATGATAAGTATATGTTATTTTGCTTAGACAAAATGTTATGTTTAAATACTTCGGTGGCAATTAATTCATTTCCTCCAAATTGGGTTCATTCTAAGGCTGGTTCCTCAGGGTTGCAACCTGGCTGCAGCGGTTCCAGGCATCACGTCCATATCCAACAACATCCAGAGGCAGAAGAATGTGCTGACTCTTTCTTGTGTCTTTGAAAGGTAACTTCACACAGAAACCCCTCACCACATCACTCCCTCTTCCTTGGTCTGAATTACAACATGTGTTAATCCGCTTGTTTATTACTGCAAAAGAAAGAAGAGGAATGAGATCCTCAAGGTAAGTTGGCCGACAAAGCTCTCCCGCATGGAGAAGATGAGGTGTCTCATTAAATCACAGATCTGTGTGCTCACAGGAGACTGTGCGTGTGTCCTGGGTAGATGAAGTGTGGGCAGCTGGATATCCAAATTCTAGCCAAGGATGTGACATCAGATTGCTTCATGAATTGGAGAAAGCTCCATGCCTTTCCACTGACCTGTGTATAAAATGTGGCATTGACTTGCTAATAGTACAAGATCTCTTTTACCTTTAATGCTCCGCTTGGTTTAATTTTCTGAAAACCATTACAGTCCATGGACACCCTTCCTACTTTCAGAATCTACTGATGAAAGGCACGAGAAGAGTTAGAAGACTTTTGTTCAAACCCAGATTCACTGCTTAGTAATTCTAAGACTGTCATTCATTAAGGAAAAAGCTTTTTCACTTTGGGAGGCCGAGGCGGGTGGATCACGAGGTCAAGAGATCGAGACCATCCTGGTCAACATGGTGAAACCCCGTCTCTACTCAAAATACAAAAAATTAGCTGGGCATGGTGGCACGTGCCTGTAATCCCAGCCACTCAGGAGGCTGAGGCAGGAGAACTGCCTGAACCCAGGAGGCGGAGGTTGTGGTGAGCCAAGATAGCGTCATTGCACTCCAGCCTGGGTAACAAGAGCGAAACTCCGTCTCAAAAAAAAAAAAGAAAGAAAGAAAAAAAAAGAAAAAGCTTTTTGTAAACTATAAAGAATAATATAAATCCAAATGAGTGCTACAGCCCATTTGACAAAATGCTGGGATTTAAAAAACATTTTCTTGTTCAAAAGTTCAGGGTCCCTTTAGAAGGTTAGTTCGCTTGGGACTAACGAACTTGTAGAACGCTTAGGACTATACCTTGAACTTGTTCTCACATCTGCTCCTTGTTTCTTCTTGGGAGGGGATTATCTATAAGAAGAAAAATGGGGCTTTTGCCTAACCCCCTAGTCCCAACACACTCGCTGAGGACCAATTATTTTCACATTAACAAGCGTAACCCTGGAGCATGAGGATGCTGAAATGACTTGCGTACAGTGATGAGGTTGGTAAGCAGCAATGACATCACCTGCTGTTGTCAAGCCCCGGATCCTTCCACTGCTCCTTTGTGATTGTCTTTAGTGCTCAAGTTTAGGCACAGCCATTGTGAAGTGACCAAATTGCCAACACATTGCCTTGGAAGGCTTCCTATTGCAAGTGTGCAGATCACCATGAAGGGAGGGTGAGGAGTGAGGCTGGGCAGTACCATGTGGTCCTGAATATCACCATCCTCGTCTCTGGGAGAGACACATGGCAGAAGGACCATGACAGGGCTGGTGTTCGTGTTCAGCAGTCAGCTCTGAGTCCAGGTGCTTTACGTCCCTGGACCGTGAACCTTGGCTTTCTCGTGTGTGTGTGTGCGTGTGTGTGGGTGGTGGAGGCCAGCAGTAGCGTGAGTGGAATATGAAAACCAAGGAAATATCAGCTGACCTTCAGGGCTGGCATTCTCAAAGCTTAAGTTAACTGAAAGAGCCATTTCTGCAGTGTTGGTGCAGATGTGGAGACAGTTGCACAGGGCAGCCTCCCAGCTTCAGACAGTGGGTGACCAAGTAGCAGTTCGTGGAAGGACAGGGGCTGGGGAGCTGGGAACCGCCACCTGTGGATGTCACCGCGGAGGAGCAACATGGGCGAGTGGCAGCTGCTGAGAGCTGTGCCAGCTGCAGGGAGGGTGCTGCTGGTGCCACCCTGGAGTCCTAGAACTGGAGCTGTCGCAGAGGGCAGCAGCTTGAGCTCATGCTAGGGAGTTTCATGATCAAGGTTTTCAATCCTTTACTATCTGCTGTCTTTGTGGACCAAGTGCCAGATTGTGTTTTTAAATGCTTCATCTTTCATCTTTATTTCTTTCTTCAGATTTTGAATTCCTACCACTATTTTCATAAAATCATGTGTTCAACCTTTTTTTAAAATCTATCCTGGTGGGGGAGGGTCTTGAGTATGAACCTTGTTAAGAAATTAAACCGCGGGGCCGGGCGCGGTGGCTCAAGCCTGTAATCCCAGCACTTTGGGAGGCCGAGGCGGGTGGATCACGAGGTCATCAGATTGAGACCAACCTGATCAAAATGGTGAAACCCCGTCTCTACTAAAGATACAAAAAATTAGCTGGGCATGGTGGCGTGTGCCTGTAATCCCAGCTACTCGGGAGGCTGAGGCAGGAGAATTGCCTGAACCCAGGAGGCGGAGGTTGCGGTGAGCCGAGATCGTGCCATTGCACTCCAGCCTGGGCAACAAGAGCGAAACTCCGTCTCAAAAAAAA
>CM052669.1:31762257-31800679 GCA_028533165.1 Leontopithecus rosalia
GTTTCTAAGTATTTAACTAGAGGTGTTTCGGATGACCTGGTCCCCTAGTGTATATTTTAAATCGATTCAAGCACTTATGTGCTTGAATAAACAAAATTTTTATTGGATAAACAAATAAAAAATTTTTATTGGAATAAACAAAATTTTTATTTTATTTTATTAATCCCCATCTCATGCCCCATAAAATAAACAAAATTCTCATGGGGCATGAGATGGGGATAGGAAGGGAATTTAAACAACAAAACAAAAGCAACCACTCCAGCTAGATTTGCTAGTCACTGGGGCCTAGGAGGCATACAGGGCAGAAGAGAGGGTTTTGGGCCCACTCACGTTGAAAAGAGTTAATAGGAATTAATACTCTCACACAAAGTCAGGATCAAATACAAAGCAAATACAGAAGTGTGAAAAATCTTCTCATGGATACAAGGTAAAAAGGAAAAAACACTCATCTTATTCTGTGCAGCAGTGGGAAAAAGTTCTTTCCTGATAATTCTTTCCTATTACCTTGACCTCCTATAGCTTTGAGTCCCAATTTATATGTCACTGTCTTTGAATTCCAAAGCAGAGAATAACACAAACATGATCAATAGGAATTCAATAGGAAGTTATTAAAAATATAAATAAATAATATAGCAGAGCAAACATCAGCAAACACAGTAAATAGAAGACTTATACCTCCAAGAACTTCAAATAATAAAGTGATTTGAAGCTATAAACTGAACATGCTTAACGTAAAGACATCAGAGAGAGGAGTATGAGAAAAAACAATATACTATGTAGTTAATATATTTGAAAAATAACCAAATATCATCACACTGATATGTGTGTACCTATGCAACAATCCTGCAAGTTCTTCACATGTACCCCAAAACCTAAGATGCAGTAAAAATTATAATAATTTAAATATGAAAATAATTGTGGCTACATAAGATAACAGATTAGACACAGCTGGAGAGAAAATTATTGCAGTGGAAGGCAGAGCTAGAGAGGGTGAGAAATTGAGAACAGGGACTTCCAACTGAATGTTTATATTTTTTGTGTCTGGGAGAAACATTAATTGAGAGAGAATAAAGGTGCAGAAAAAGAGAAAATATCTGATGGAGCAGAGTCCCAAAGGAGGCTGGAAGGTTGAGATTCAGATACAAGTAGAAGGATTAACCTGGATCAGAAAAGCAACACCTTCCAGAGGTAAGAAAGTAAAAGTAAGCATGAGTCAGACTGCTTAAAGGCAGAGATAAAGGAAGTTATTATCTAATGACTTCACGTTATACCATGAACTAAAAATAATTTATTCAACCCATAATACCCGCAAGGTCATTTTGTTAGAGCTTCTCATATACCACCACATTGACTCTTTATTCTTAAAGACAGATGTTAAGTATTAGTATTATTTTCATATTACAAGTGAGAAAACTAAAGCCTGGCCAGTTAAGTAAGTTACTTAAGATTCCACTGCAAGTAAGTGAAAATAAAAAGCTTCAATTTCAGTCAATCTACTTATGTGAAGGAGTACAAGCAGGTTGTATGCTGAGTAGGAGAGAAATGGAAGAAGAGGGAAAGAGCATAGGGAAACTACCAGAAAGGAGCAGCAGAGACAAGGCAAGACTTGCCATAAGTAAGGATGGCCCAAATGAGGCTTGAGGACAATGCATTTTCTACAGAATCCTTCTTTAAGGATACCAGTAGAAGACGGTTGATACAAATTCTTTTTTGAGCTATTAGTAATGTTTTTGGACATTATGTCAGTATAATTTCTTTGTAGTGCAAATTTTCAGTGCCCATTGAAGCTGAAGCATACAACTCTGACACAGCTGATGCAGACATTTTTTTTCTACCCAAGATAAATTTTTCTCGTGAGACAAGGAGATGTCCCCAGAGAACACATAGATATTTCCACTGCTTTTAGTCTGCCTTCCTGTATATTCTATCTATAGTACCCACAGAACCATGGTGGAATCTCAAATCATGTGATAAAAATACAATCCCCAATTTCGCAGTAATCCATCATACTCCCCACCTGCAACTTGTTCCTGGAACAACACCAATTTCAACCAAGTGGTCACTCTCATGAGATACCAACTTGTGTTCTAACCTGTACACTTTTCTCCATGTTCTGCAGTCCTGTCTACCTCCAGCCTCCTCCTGGCCTCTACTGGTGGCCTGCCACTGGTCCCTTGGTTTCTACACTTCCTCATTTAAATTCTCAGAGCAGTTAGTGTGAACCTTTTTTAAAGAAGACTGTTTTTAAGTGTAGTTTTAGGTTCACAACAAAATTAAGAGAAAGGTGCAGAGATTTCCCAAATACCCCTCCCCCTGCACATGCAGAGCCTCCTCTCTTCTCAACAACCCCCACCAGAATGGTACATTTGTTACCACTAATGAGCCTACCTTGACACACCATTTTCATCCATAGTCCACAGTTTACATTAGGGTTCACTCTTGGTGTTGTACATGATATGCATTTGTACAAGAATATAATGACATGTGTCCCCCACTAGTATCTTACCCAGTATTGTTGTTGCCCTAAAAAATTCTCTGTGCTCTGCCAATTTATATCTCTCTACTCCTTACCCCCTGGGAACTACTGATCTTTTAACTGTCTCTATAATTTTGCCTTTTCCAAAATGTCATATACTGAAATCATACCATATGCAGCCTTTTCAAATTGCCTACTTTCTTAGCAATATGTGTTTCAAGTTCGTCCATGTCTTTTCATGGCTTGATAGAACATTTCTTCTTGAATCATACTTCATTGTCTAGATGTACCACAGTCTCTCCATTCACCCCTTGAAGATCTTGGTTGCTTGCAAGGTTGTCAATTATAAATAAAGCTGCTATTAACTTCTATTTGCAGGGTTTTGTGCAAACATGTTTTCAAGTCATTTGCATAAATATCAAAAAATGCAGTTATTAAATTATATGATAAGCATGTTTAGGGTTGCGAGAAACCTCCACGCTGTCTTCCAAAGTACCGTTTTGCATTCCCATCAGCAATGAATGACAGTTGCTCTTGCGCCACGTCCTCCTCTAGCATTTGGTGTTGTGTGTGTTCCAGATTTTGGCCATTCTAATATGTGTGTAGTGGGATCTCATTGTTTTGGTCTGTATTTCTCTAATGACATAGGATTTGGTGCGTGTTTTCGTGGGTGTATTTGCCATCTGCATATCTTCCTGGGTGACACATCCGTTTTTAGTCGGGTGGTTACTGTAAACTTTTCAGAGTATTAACTGGATCATGACATTTCCCTGATGCAAACCCTCCAGTAAATTCGCATGACGTATACAATAAAAAGCAAATTTTTCTCTGGTCTATTAACCTATACTCAGCTTACCCCTGCCGATCCCTTAGCAATGGATCATTCTCCAGACTCATCGGCTTTATTTCTGTTCCTCAAAGCCCGCTGCTTGTTCTTGCCCATGGTTGGGACTAGAATGAGGTCCTGAGGACAAGAAATACATAGCACCAAGGTGCTTACTCTCAGGGGCTGGCTCTGCGCTCACACAGTCCTGGGGCTCAGTCCTTGGGAGTAGGATGCCCAGGTGTGAAGTGCAAGGAGGTGCTCACTCTGAGGCTCCTGCATGTGCAGGGTCAGCCTGAGAGAGTGACTGCTTTTTATTAGGTTAGTGAAAAGTAATTGCTGATTTTACCATTATTTTCAATGGCAAAACCACAATTACATTTGCACCAACTGAATACATTTTAGTTTCCTAGATTATTACCGGTCATCCTGGTCCAGATCCTACCCCTGTGTATTTGCTTAAGGGGATCTACCTGTGCCTTTTCCCTGTGTGTTTTTTTTCCCTGTTGCCTTTTCCCTGTTCATTTTCTTTTGATTGGCTCCTAAATTTTCAGACCTGCTTTCAAATGCTAATCGTCATACCCCAGGACTTCCCAGACATACTCACATGCCGTGTAGAGTCACTCACGTGTTCTTTTTCCACCTATCTCTCCTTCAAACAACTATCCCCATTTGAAGTGATCTTCTCTTACAAATTTGTTTAGGTTTTTATTGTAGTTCTCCTGACAAAATGTGAGGAAGGAGAAACGGTTTGAACACTGAAAGATTCGGCTTGGGGAATCGGATTGAAATACTGACTTCATGGAAATGATTGTTTCCAATCCTGCTCCTGGAATGTGTGATCTTCCAGAACCTGAGCTGGGCTTGGGGACTAGGAGTGTATAAGTGATCATATCAAAGTTCATTCCAGCTGCAGGTGATGTAGAGAATATTGCCTGGATTTGGGCTTGGGAAGTAGGGGATGGGAGGGACTACAAAGGGGTCTCCTTTGAAAATAGCAGGATAAGAGCCAATTTTGGAATCTTCATCTTATTCTAGAGAATTTGGCTGGGCTGTGGAAGGGGATGGGGGGTATGGGAAGAAATAACCAAGTTAAGGAAACAGATGGTTACAACAGTTAAAAAAAAAAGAAAGGCTGAATATTTGAGGCCCCTCAGAACAAAAAAGTTATAAATATAACCTGCGCCTTAGAGGGACAAAAGAGGCTTAGTAGGCAAAAATCAACCTGCTATATTATCTGCGTTGGAGTTCAAGGATAGTGTGAGTGGGTGTGTGCATGTGTGTGCATGCCTGTGTGTGTGTGTGTGTCTGTGCATGTCTTGAACAACTCAAACTGTTTTTCCTCAGCTCTCACACCACAACAACAAACACAGAAGATTCCTGTGACCAAATGTTGAAGGAGTGATTCCCACACACCAAGCAAGTAATCATTTCTGCAGTAGACACCAGCTGGAAGTCCTCTGATTCAATTCTGAAGTTACCTGCCTGGTGATAGCATCAGATCCTATCTCCTTGAGAGCTGGGTCCTACAAGACTGCCTCTCCCTCACCCCACCATCAAAACTGGGGCCTCTGGATCTTCTGACTGGCTTCAAGTTAGGGCCTCATGACTCCCTCTTTAGGTTTGATTGATCAGATAACTCAGGGAAACACTTATGGTTACCAGTTTATTATGAAGGTAATTACAAAGGATGCAGATGAAGAGATGCATAGGGCAAGGTATGGGGGAAGGCCATAGAGCTCCCATGACTTCCTGGGTATGCTGCCTTCCATTAACCTCCATGTGTTCAGCTGCCTGGAAGCTGTCCCAGACTGGACCTTTTGGGATTTTATGGAAGCTTCATTAAGCAGGCACGACTGATTAAACCATTGCCCATTGGTAATCAACTCAACCTTCAGCCCCTCTTCCCTCCTTTGGCTTGGGGAGTGGGGTGGGAAGTCCCAGTCCTCTAATTAGCCCTTCCTTGTTCTTCCTGGTGACCAGCCCCATCCTGAAGCTACTATCTAGGGATTGCTAGCCATCAGTCAATCATTAGCATACAAAAAGACATCACTTAAGAGGTTCTAAGGATTTTAGGATTTGTATGCACTTGGGAAAGCGGGACTGAAGAATAATACATATTCCACAATATCACAGTGTGTCTGTGTTGCTTCCCCAGAACGTTGCTTAGACAACCTAGAGCTATATTAGGACCTTCAGAGAGCCCCAGGTGTTAAAGTAACTGTAGTGGGCCTGGCATGGTGGCTCATGCACCTATAATCCCTGCACTTTGGGAGGCTGAGGCTGGTGGATCACAAGGTCAAGATTGAGCTCATCCTGGCCAACATGGTGAAACCCTGCCTCTACTAAAAATACAAAAATTAGCTGAGCATGGTGGTGTGTGCCTGTAGTCCCAGCTACTTGGGAGGCTGAGGCAGGAGAATGGCTTGAACCCGGGAGGTGGAGGTTGCAGTGAGCCGTGGTCGCGCCACTGCACTCCAGCCTGGTGACAGAGTGAGACTACATCTCAGGGAAATAAGAGAAGACACAAACGTATGGAAAAACATTCCATGCTCTTGCATAGGAAGAATTAATATCGTGAAAATGGCCATACTGCCCAAAGGCATTTATAGACTCAATGCTATCCCCATCAAGCTACCAATGACTTTCTTCACAGAATTAGGAAAAAAGACTTTAAATTTCATATGGAACCAAAAAAGAGCCTATGTAACCAAGACAATCCTAAGCAAAAAGAACAAAGCTGGAGGCATCATGGTACCTGACTTCAAACTATACTACAAGACTACAGTAACAAAAACAGCATGGCACTGGTACCAAAACAGAGATGTAGACAAATGGAACAGAACAGAAGCCTCAGAAATAATGCCACATACCTACAACCATCTGATCTTTGACAATCCTGATAAAAACAACCAATGGGGAAAGGATTCCCTATTTAATAAGTGATATTCGAAAAACTGGCTAGCCATATACAGAAAACTGAAACTAGACACCTTTCTTAAACGTTATGCAAAAATTAACTCAAGATGAAGACTTAAATGTAAAACCTAAAACCATAAAATCCCTAGAAGAAAACCTAGACAATACCATTCAGGACATAAGCAGGGGAAAAGACTTCAGGACTAAAACATCCAAAGCAATGACAACAAAAGCCAAAATTGACACTTAGGATTTAATTAAACTAAAGAGCTTCTGCATAGCAAAATAAACTATCATCAGAGTGAACAGGCAACCTACAGAATGGGAGAAAGTTTTTGCAATCTATCCATCTGACAAAGGGCTAATATCCAGAATCTACAAGGAATGTAAACAAACTTATAAGAAAAAAACCCATCAAAAAGTGGGCAAAGAATATGAACAGACACTTCTCAAAAGAAGATAGATATTCATGCAGCCAACAAGCATATGAAAAAAGGCTCATCATCACTGGTCATTAGAGAAACGCAAATCAAAACCACGATGAGATACCATCTCATGCCAGTTAGAATGACAATCATTAAAAAGTCAGGAAATAACAGATGCTGGAGAGGATGTGGAGAAATAGAAACATTTTTACACTGTTGGTGGGAGTGTAAATTAGTTCAGCCACTGTGGAAGACAATGTGGTGATTCCTCAGGGAACTAGAACCAGAAATACCATTTGACTCAGCAATCCCATTACTGGGTATATACCCAAAGGATTATAAATCATTCTACTATAAAGACACATGCACACATATATTTATTGCCACACTGTTCACAATAGCAAAGACTTGGAACCAACCCAATGCCCATCAATGATAGACCGGTTAAGCAAAATGTGGCACATACACACCATGGAATACTATGCAGCCATAGAAAAGGATTAAGTTCATGTCTTTTGCAGGAACATGGATGAAGCTGGAAACCATAATTCTCAGCAGGCTAACACAGGAACAGAAAACCAAACACCACACATTCACCCTCATAAGTGGGAGTTGAACAATGAGAACACATGGACACAGGGAGGAAACATCACACAACGGGGCCTGTCAGTGGGTGAGGGGCCAGGGAAGGGAGAGCATTGTGAGAAATATCTAATGCAGATGATGGATTGACGGGTGCAGCAAACCACCATGGTATGTGTATACCTATGTAACAAACCTGTACTTTCTGCACATGTATCCCAGAACTTAAAGTATAACTAAAAATAAGAAAGTCCGGGTGCAGAGGCTCACACCTATAATCCTAGCACTTTAGAAGTCGGAGGCAGGTGGATTGCCTGAGCTCAGGAGTTTGAGACCAGCCTGGGCAACAGAGTGAAAACCCGTTTCTACTAAATTACAAAAAATTAGCCTGGTATGGCAGTGTGCACCTGTAGTCCCAGCTACTCAAGAGGCTGAGGCAGGAGAATTGCTACAATGTGGGAGGTGGAGGTTACAGTAAGCCAAGATCGCACCACTGCATTCCAGCCTGAGCAACAGAGTGAGACTTTAAACAAAAAGGAAAAATTTGTAGTGTTCCTAACATATGTGCCTCAAAAATTAAAACAATACAAAACTATAAGAAGTACTCCCCAAGTTTATTCATGATGAAATTTTACAGTTGAATTCTTCTTTCGATATAATTGTAAATTCACATGCACTGGTAAGAATAATACAGAGAGACCCTGCATGTTCTTTACCTGGTTTCCTTTAATGATAATATCTTGTGAAATCACAGTACATTATCACAGCCAGGAGATTGATATGAGTACAGTCCATTGATCTTGTTTTGGTTTCTCCAGTTTTACTTGTACTCCACTGCGTACACATATTCAGTTCTATGCAGTTTCATCACACGTGTGGACTGTGCATCCACCACCAGAGTCAAGATACAGAACAGTTCATCACCACCATGATCCCTTATGTTGCCTTTTTACGATCACGCTGTCGGAGGTTCCAGGGATTTGCAGGCTGATCACACAAAAGGCATGACCACGCAAGAGCAGACCACACAAGGTTTAGTAGGCAAATTACTTTATTAGGCAAGTTTGTGCATTGGACAGCTCCCTCACTGCAAAAGCCTGTCTAGAGATTAGGATATGAAGGTCAGTTCTCAGAAGGAAAGGAGGGCAAGGGAACTCCGTGGGAAGAGTGGAATTACAATTGCAAAGGGAGCGGTGTGTCTAGCTGATGTCCCTCAGAGGCAAAGAGGGGAGTCTGCAGGTCATAGAGCTTTGAAAGGCACAGTGGCTTGGGATCTTTATAATACAAGGGCTTATCTTATCTGTGACTAGCAGATGTTGGATGCAGTTTCATGGGGTATGAAAAGCAGGCAGGCTCTAAATGACTCAAAATCTGCTTATTAAGGATGTTTAAAATTGCTGAGTGTGTAAAAGTTTAAATTTGGTGCTGATGGGCTGTTGTGCTAATGGGTATCAGCCTACCACGGATAAATAAACAACCTAGGGGCCGATAGAGCCCACTCTTGGCTCATTTATGTGATACATATGCTCTGCCTTCCTGCCAGCACGTCGCCTACCTCTGTCCTTGTCAACCACTAATCTCATCTCCATTTCTATTGTTTTATTTCAGGTATGATATATAAATGGAATCATAGAGCTGGGGTCTCACTGTCACCCAGGCTGGAGTGCAGTGGCGCAATCATAGCTTACTGAAGCCTTGAACTCCTGGGCTCTAGCAATCCTCCTGCTTTGGTGTTTGAAGCAGCTGAGATGACAGGTGTGCACTGCCATGCCCAACTAATTAATTTCTTTTTGTTTTATTAGAGATGGGGTCTTGCTTTGTTGCCCAGGCCTTTTGAAATTGACTTTTTCATCCAGAATAACTCAATGGAGCTCCATCCAAGTTGCGTGCCGTGTCCACAAGCTGTTCTCTTTTGTTGTTGAGTAATATTCCATGACAAGAAGTTACCACAGATGGTTTAACCATTTGTCAATTGAAAAATATGTGGATTAGTTCCAGTTTTTTCTCCACTATTGTGAATAAAGCTATTAAGAATATTAATGTATGGATTTTACATCAAAATAAATTTCCATGTATCCAGGATACCAAGGAATGCAATTGCTAAGTTACATGGAAAATGCATATTTAGTTTTTTTAAATAAAGGAACTGCCAAACTGTTTTCCCAGGATGGGGCTACCATTTTGCAACGTATGAATGATTCAGTTTCTCTGCATCCTTGTTAGGATTTGGTGCTGTCACTACTTTTTATTTTATGCATTTTGATAAATGTGTAATGATGTCTTCTTTTCAAATTATTAATGGGCTTTTTTAAAAAGCAGTTTTAGATTCATAACTAACTTGAGCAGAACGGACAGAGTTCCAATATGCTCCAGTCACTGTAAGTACCCAGCCTCCCTCAACATCAATATTCCACACCTAAGTGATACATTTGCTACACTTGAGGAACCGATATTAACATGTTATCATCCAAAGTCCGTAGTTACATTAGGGTTCACTCTTGGTGCTGTTCATGCTACGGATTTTGACACATGTACAATGGAATGGCATGTCTCCATAATTATAGTACCATACAAAATAATTCCCCAGCCATTAAACTCCTCTACTCTATGCATATTTATTCCTCTTCTCCCCCAACTTTGGCAATACTGATGTTTTTATTGTCTCCGTAGCTTTGGCTTTTCCAGAATGTCATATAGTTGAAATCACAGCCTTTTCAGATTGGCTGCTTTCATTGAGTAATATGCGTTTAGGGTTTCTCCATGAAATTTGGACAGCGTCTTTTGAAGAGCAGAAAATTTTAATCTCAATAAAGTCAAGTTTGTCAACTTTTTTCATGGACATGCCTTTGTTTTGTCTCTAAAACATAGCACCATATTTAAGGTCACTTAAATTTTCTCTTACATTTGAAGAGTTTCTTAGCTGTGTATTGCACATTTAAGCCTATGATCCATTGTGAGCTAATTTTTGTGAAAGGTACAAGGTCTGTGTCAATATTTTTTTTGTATGTGACTATCCATTTCCAGCAACACTTGTTGAAGAGACTGTCTTTGCTCTATTCTGTTTTCTTTGCACCTTTGTTAAAGGTTTGTTGACTATGTTTATGTGGGTCTATTTCTGGGCTGTCTGTTCTGTTCCATCGATCTATTTGTTCTTTTGCCAATACTACACCATCTTGACTACAGAGCTTTCTAGTAAGTCTTGAAGTCAGATGATGTCAGTCCTCTGACTGCTATTTTTCAAAAGTTAGTTTACTGTTCTTGATCTTTTGCCTCTCCATATAAACTTTAGAATCAGTTTGCCAATACCCACAAGATAACTTGCTGGGATTTTGCTTTGGATGGTTTTGATCTATAGATCAAGTGGGAAAAACTAGCATCTTTATCTCTCCATTTACTTAGCTCTTGTTTGATTTCTTTCATCAGGACGTTTTTGTTTTCCTCATATAGATCTTCTACAATTTTTTTTTTTTTTTTTTTTTTTTTTAGAAACAGTCTCACTCTATTTCTTAGGCTGGAGTGCAGTGGCATGATCTTGGCTCACTGCAACTTCAGCCTCCTGGGTTTAAAGGATTCTCCTCCCTCAGCATCCCGAGTGGCTGGGATTACAGGTGCCCACTATCACACCCAGCTATTTTTAGTGTTTTTAGTAGAGATGGGGTTTCGCCACGTTGGTCCAGCTGGTCTCAAATTCCTGACCTCGTGATCCATCCACCTCAGCCTCCCAAAGTGCTGGGATTACTTGGTTAAGCTGTGTATTTTTGTTTATTCAACATTGGATACAACTGGCTAATACTTTGTTGAAGATTTTTGCATCTATGTTCCTGAAAGACGTTGGTCTGTAGTTTCCTTTTCTGGTAATACCCTTGTCTGAATTTGGTAATATTCATAAGGTGAGTTGGCATGTGTTTCTTCTTCTGGGAGAGATTGTGCAAAACTATTGTCAATTCTTCTTTAACTATTTGGAAAAATTCCCCAGTATTGCTGATTTAACATGAAGGTTTCATTTTTGGGAACTTTTCCATTACAAATTCAATTTGTTTTCCTTTTTTTTTTTGAGATGGAGTTTTGCTCTTTCGCTCAGGCTGGAGTACAGTGGTTCAATCTCAGTTCACTGCAACCTTTGTCTTCCAGTTTCAAGTGATTCTCCTGCCTCAGCCTTCCGAGTAGCTGGGATTACAGGCATCGGCCACCACACATGGCTAATTTTTTTTCGTGTGTGTGTTTTTAGTAGAGATGGGGTTTCACCATGCTGGCCAGGCTGGCCTTGAACTCCTGACCTTGTGATCTGCTCACCTTGGTCTCCCAAAGTGCTGGGATTACAGGTATGAGCCACCGCACCTGGCCCACAAATTCAATTTATTTAATGGTTATATGATTATTAAGATTGTTTAATTCATTTGATTGAATTTGGTAAAGTGTAATTTACCAAATTGCCAATTAATTACCAATTAATTTACCAATTAATTAATTTAAGAATTAATTAATGTTTTCTGACTTGCCTGATTTATGACTTTCAAGTTGTTTGTAGGATTCTCTTACTATTCGTTTAATTACTGGAAGACTATAGTGACAGTTCCTGATTTATTCCTGATGTCGATAATTTGTGTCCTTTTCTGCTTTGTGTTTTAATCTTTGTCAGTCTTGCCAGATGTCTATCAATTTTAGTGATATTTTTCAAATAATCTGCTATTGGTTTTTCTTTGCCTTCTCTATTGTTTAAAAATGAGCACATGGGCCGGGTGCGGTGGCTCAAGCCTGTAATCCCAGCACTTTGGGAGGCCGAGGCGGGTGGATCACGAGGTCAACAGATCGAGACCATCCTGGTCGACATGGTGAAACCCCGTCTCTACTAAAAATTACAAAAAATAGCTGGGCACAGTGGCGCGTGCCTGTAATCCCAGCTACTCAGGAGGCTGAGGCAGGAGAATTGCCTGAACCCAGGAGGCGGAGGTTGCAGTGAGCCGAGATCATGCCATTACACTCCAGCCTGGGTAACAAGAGTGAAACTCCGTCTCAAATAAATAAATAAATAAATAAATAAATAAATAAACATAAAAAATAAAATAAATAAATAAAAATGAGCACATGTAAACCACAATTAAAACTGTAATATCATTTACGATTGATTTTCAACTTCGTTGATTTTTGCTCTTATGGCTCTTACATTATTTTCTGCTTGCTTTGGGTTTATTGTTTCTCATCTTTTTCTTGTTTCTTGAAACAGGAATGTAGGTTTTGAATTGAGACCTTTACTCCTTAATGTAAGTATCTGGTACTGTAAGTTTCTCTCTCAGTACTGCTTTAACAGCATTCCTCAGATTTTAATATATTGTATTTTTATTTTCATTTAGCTCTGTGTATTTTTGCATTTCCTTTGAGGCTTTTTTATTGATGAGAGTAGTTTAGAATCGTGTTTAATTTCCAAGTGTTTGAAGATTTTTCTGCTTTCTTTTTCTTATTGACTCTTGGTTAGATTACACTGTAGTTAGAGAATATACACCAAATGACTTCAATTCCTTTATCTTTGTTGAGTTTATGACCAGGATAATTTCTCCTGGTAAAAGATTTACGGGGACTTAAAAAGAATGTATATTCTGTTATTGTTGAGTGGACTGTTTTGTAAATGCTGGTTGATGGTATCGTTCAGTTCTTCTGTATCTTTGATAATTTCCTGTCTGGTAGTTCTGCCAAGTGCTTAGAGTGCAGTGTTGGTGTCCCCAGTCATGATGAGTTTCTTTTTTAAATATGACTCATATAAATACTAAACTTACTTTACCTGTCATTGTTTTGCTGGCTCATTGCACACATACTTAGTTGGGCTATTGGATAATCAAGCACTGATCCTGGTTATAAAATCATACCGTGTACTTCCAGTTTAGAAAATTTGTTAATAAAGATAACAAACTCTGTTTTTTAATGTATTTAAAATTTTTTTTTTTTACTTTGGATAGACTATAAAAAATCTTATTTCTTGATTGTTTCCAAGTATTTGTAAAATTTTTAAATTTGTAAGAGGTTTTCAACTAAGAATATTTGGTTTTGCTGAGCATAGCCTCAGGAAAAAAGATAACATTTGAAAGTTTTTACTAGAATCTCTAAGACTTGATCATTTAGAAATGACCTGGGTTCTGATACACTGTGTAAAATTTTGTATGTACCTACATACCTGTAGGTCTAAATCAATATCCACATAGATTGTCAAACTTTGTCTCTGATTGGTATTCACAATACTTTGCCACTTGGTAAAATGTCTAAATTTCATTCAAATATCATATAACTAAATTTCACATCATTCGATTTTTGAAAGCAGTAAATTAATTGTGGTGCTTCGAATAGCAATATAGTAAACTATTGCGAGGTTAAGGAAAAATATTATCAATATTAACTTTCACGAGGAAAGTGGAGCTTATTAGACAAAATGCTTTAGAAGGGCATTCTTACAGCCTAGTGATTTAGATCTAAAGTTAACATACTTTTAATTAATAATTACTCAACCAAGTCTAATATGTGTCATTCGCTGGATACTAAATCAGCGGCTCATATAATTGTATGAGACCTGTCTTTAGATAGTAGTTAACTGCCAAAGAATGTGGCTCACCATTAGCTACTTTACTTTGGCATAGTGGTTGTTTTTAAAGTTACCCAATTATGTTTTATTTTTTTGGTTCTCCTTATGATTATTGCATGATATTTGTAAGCCCTCTGGCTAGAGTTGAGATTATTTTTTTGGCCAAGGAAAATTAGCACATCAAGTTGTACTTATTTGTGTATACTTTCTTTGCCACTTTTATTTTTGAAACATAATTTGAACAACAGAATTGGTCCTCTTGGGGATCATTCTCATTGCTATTAGTAGTATGTGCTCTAACCAGCAAAACCAGGGAGCCATGTACTCTCACCATCAAGTTCCCAGGGCTGATTTGCAAGTTTCCTGAAGGAAACCAGACATGTTTTATTCATTGGTTTTGTCATATTCTTATGTATCTCTCTCACGTCTGGTAGTTCTGATAAGTCAGTTTGGAAAGAAATATTTATTGAAATATATCATGCTCCAGTTACTTGGTTATTTAGGTAAACAGGAAAGAGGTGATTCCTGCCTTTACGTAGTTTATTGACTGGCTGGAAGAACATGCATGATATATGTAACACTAACTGATTAAGGAATCACACATATATAAAGGCACTATGAGAAAGAAGTAGAGGATAATATACAAATGAATGACTTTATCAGTAGAGTCCTCCCTGACCAAAGGACCATTAAGCTGACACTGGAATAATGAGTCAAAATGAGCAAGGCAAAGTGAAATAGAGTCTACTATTGCATTTACATATACACACTGGAAAAAAGAACATGGCCTGCTCAAGGAATTGAATTCAGTGTGGCTGGGAAAGGCAAAGACAGAGGAAAGACATGTCTGGCGAGAGAAATGGGACCAGCTGATGGCGAAACTGTGCATTGTGCCAAGGATTTTGCTCTCATTTCCCAGCCAATGCAAACTTTTGAGGAATATAACACTTGAGAAATCATAATCATATTTGCATTAATGACAATAAAATCATCATGGCTGCAGGTGAGGACTAAAGAGAAAGAACAGGGCAGAGGATTGCCCTTGATGGTAATGTAATACATGACCCTGTGCGACATTTCCCTTTTCTAAATTTCTTAATAGATAGAAAAGTTACAACCCTCCAATGCTGGGGCTCTACCTGGCCTCATCCTCAAAATAAAGAATCAAGAACTCCATTAAAAAAAAAGCTGAACCGGCCGGGCGCAGTGGCTCAAGCCTGTAATCCCAGCACTTTGGGAGGCCGAGGCGGGTGGATCACGAGGTCAATAGATCGAGACCATCCTGGTCAACGTGGTGAAACCCCGTCTCTACTAAAGATACAGAAAAATTAGCTGGGCATGGTGGCACGTGCCTGTAATCCCAGCTACTCGGGAGGCTGAGGCAGGAGAATTGCCTGAACCCAGGAGGCGGAGGTTGCGGTGAGCCGAGATCGCGCCATTGCACTCCAGCCTGGGTAACGAGAGCGAAACTCCGTCTCAAAAAAAAAAAAAAAAAAAAAAAAAAAAAAAAACTGAACCAAAATTCAGCTAAAGAAATGCAAGGAGAAACAACTATAGCATTATATTATTCTATTAGAGAAGAAGGGAAGAGTCAAATCAATAATGCAATTTTTTATTGTAAGGAACTAGAAAAGAAGAGTGAAATAAGAATATCATAACAGAGCATAAATCAATAAAAACTTCAAAAAAAA
The DNA here is from genome assembly GCA_028533165.1 of Leontopithecus rosalia. NCBI lineage: Eukaryota > Metazoa > Chordata > Mammalia > Primates > Cebidae > Leontopithecus > Leontopithecus rosalia. The sequence continues at coordinate 31,777,742 of CM052669.1, forward strand.
TAATACTGAAAATAAAACCAGGCTTAACTTACTGAGGCTTTATTTACTGAGGCTGAGAACATCGAGGGAAAAATACGGGTGAGGTGAGAGGGTGGAACCTCGGAATGACACAATGGCACAAAGGTGAATACTCTGACGAATTGGAAAAGGATTACACATATAAAAGCATTTTGTGTTTCTTACCATTAAGTGTTGCTGAACAATTGTTTCTTAACTTTAGAAATCCATTAAAAAAAATAGATGCTCAGGGTGTTAAAAGAATGTATGAACCTCAGCAGCCAGAGTTGGTAATCTCCTCCCGGGAATTTCAGAACCAATTTTTTTTTCTTCTCTGACTTTCTCTGGACTCTTTTCCCTGTATTTTCCTACTTCTCCTCCTATTTTTTTCGAATCTTTTCCTTATTCTCTCCTTTTCTGTGGTCTACTTTCTTTATTTTATTTTAGAAAGCACACATTTCCTCAGCTTAAATAATCCCAAACTCATAAATTATCTTTTTTATCTGCTTTCTTGACAATATCTCACTCAAAGCCGCATGACCCAGTCTCTCCATTATTTACTTGATTGATTTGTTGATTTTTAGCATACATCTGCCTTTATATCTGCTTTTGAAAATTAACTTCACCAAAAGGAAAAAAGAATATTTAGAGGAAAGCAATTCCTGTTGCATAAAAACACTTATCTAGGTGATCAGCTGTACATTGTAAAATCGCTGGCCTATAAAGTCAGTCTTTCTTACTCTGTGTTACAAGAATTGTCCAGTGCAGGAATTAATTAGATTAGCAAGAGGTATTTTTTCCAGTGTCTCTCTTTTTTGTGTGGTGCAAACCTGATGACCTGGGTGCCCTTTACGAACAAAGTCAAACGTCAGGATAACGTGCTGTCCCGTGTTTTACGGCTGGCAGCATCATAGTAGACAGATGCATGGGAAACTGTATCACCGAAGGCAGTTGGCTATTCCTGCTTCTGGGTAGTTCTGGAGATTCCTGAAAGCTCCTCATAAATGAGTCTTTTAATTTCACTGATCTTTTCAGAGGATCTTACTTCTCGGTACTCAGTCTCACTGGTGGTACAAGGAGGACAAAGGTGTCAGGCCACCGAAGTTAATCCCTGACTTAACCCTTCACTCTCTCAAATACTAGCCCCTGCCCTTCAGATTCAGTACTTACAGCATCATTTATAGATGTGAATGATAATTACATCCAAATTTGTAGAGTCGTTGTGAGAATTGAGTGAGTTAAATTAAATAAGAATTAAGTGAGCTTTTAGCATCCGGCACATAGTAATTATTGAATAAATTCGGCTATCATTGTTGGAGAGCTTCTTAATAGTCAAACAGTATTAAATTTAATATCTCAAGCCCTCACAGCATGTATCTTAGCTAGGTTTATTATTCTCTTCCCAGACGAGAAAAATGAGCCAAACTGATTTTTAGTAACTTGTCCATGCTCAAACAGACCATAAAAGGTACATATCGGAATTGAAGTCAGTTCGGCTTCCCTGTGCAGTTAATATTTTGCTTTAGCCTCTCAAATACCCCAGGGATATAGAACAATCACCTTACTGAGTAGAATTATCTCATTAGATGATTTTAAAAATGAATGCACATCGTACATTTTGGCTTCTTCAAATGACCAATTACATTACTGATAATTGAACCTATACAGAGGTCTATGGAAGGAAGCTTCTTCCTGTTTTTTATCTAGTGTTATTTTTTATAATCAAGATATTTTAAATGTCACAAATATTGGAAACAAAAATATCTTTGGCTTCTATTTTAGATAATAGGCCCATGAATGTTCAATGTTGCACTCCATATTGTTGGAATATATTAATTTGCCCAGTGAAAGTCTGCTCAATTTCTTTTCTTTGATATAATAACAGACTAGCAGCATTTTATTTAGTGGTTCTACTCAACTACCTGATTTAAAGTCTAATCTGTTTCTTCTAATAACCAGATGAGCAAACATTCAGGGGACAAATGAAATTACAAGTCTAGGTATTTCATCTAGCTGTAGCTGAAAATTAAGATGTTTCAATGCATCTGGGCGACTATAACTCTCTCAAGTGATTTTTTCAGTGATGTAGGAGGAAGTGGAGAAACTTGGCTAATGGTTTAGTAAACCGATTTGCACCTTCCAACTGCAGGTGTCTTCTCAAAGGTGCATCGGAGAGCAAGAATTGTATGAATGTTCTGAAGAGAATTAAAGTTCATCACCACGATCTAGAGGATGAACACCAGTGACTCCTGAAGCTCAGAATCAGTCCTCATAACAGACCAGGAGAGTACTACGCTCACGTTCTCCCATTCCCTGCCACTTGCTAATTTTATAACCTTTGCAAGTCACTTAATTTCCAAGCATCCTAACTTCCTAATTTTTTTTTTTTGAGACAGAGTCTCTCTCGTTTCCCAGGCTGGAGTGCAGTGCCATAATCTTGGCTCCTCCACCTCTTGGATTCAAGCGAACATATCAAGCTAATTTTTGTATTTTTAGTAGAGATGGGGTTCACCATGCTGGTATGTTGGTCAGGCTGGTCTTGAACTCCTGACCTCAAGTGATCTGCTCACCTTGGTCTCCCGAAGTGCTGGGATTACAGGCATGAGCCACCATACCCGGCCTTTTTCATTTTTACAACATGTATGTGTGGTGTGTGTGTGGTATGTGTGTGTGTGTGTGTGGTATGTGTGTGATGTGTGTGTGTATGTGTGGTGTGTGTGATGTGTGTGTGTATGTGTGGTGTGTGTGGTATGTGTGTGTGTATGTGTGGTGTGTAATGTGTATGTGTGGTGTGTAATGTGTGTGTGTGGATGTGTGGTGTGTGTGATGTGCGTCTGTATGTGTGGTGTGTGTGGGTGTGTGTGGTGTGTGTGTGGCATGTGTGTGTGTGGGCGTGTGTGTGGTGTGTGTGGTGTGTGTGTGGTGTGTGTGTGTGGTGTGTGTGTATGTGTGGTGTGTGTGTGGTGTGTGTGTGTGGTATGTGTGTGGAGGGAGTAGAGCTATTCAAGTGAAAAACCATCAAAGACAGTTTTAATCTGTAGCTTATGCAACTCTAGGGTATATGCCACACACTAATTATTTCTGTGAAATCACTTCTATGTGTGATTATAAATTCTAGAGACTCATATTGGGGAGAGGCTTACCTATTGCTCCTGTAAAGTGAGGCTCAAGAAAACAGACCAGACACATGTATGTGTGACGCCGCCACTGGAAAGTCCTGAACATCAAAAGATGCAGATGTGACCTACTCAGCTTGTTTGTTTCAAGATAAAATCTCATGAGAGTTCCATGTTTCAGCTCACATGCATTGGGCTATAGTTAATTAGGATTATCAACTTTTCTGAATAATTCTCAATTGAATTCTGCTTTCTAAGTTTTTACATCTCTTGAGAAACTATTTGGTTATCAATAAAGAGTCTCGTGTTTGCATGAAGCACAGTAATAATTGCTTTGTCAGATAAACAGCTTTGAATATTAGGACAACACAGTCTGTTTTTGGATTTTTTTTAAAAAGGTTATTTGAGATTTCAGTTGATTTAAGCTTGAAAACCTGGAGGTATAAAGCTTTTAACTCTAATCTCCCAAAATAGCCAACCCAATAAAATCATAACTGTGGACCCGTGCTTCCTGAGGCTTTTAACAGGTTTGCACTTGTAGGCGCCTCTGCCGCCGAACTCACTCCTTGGGTGCTATTTTATTTTTCTGAGTACACTCATAACCCTGTTTGCTCAGCAGCAAGATGTGACAGCCTGTGGACCATGCCTGCTATTTATCTGAAACACAGTAAGATGCATTGTCAGCCCCCGGGTGAAAGTTATTAGATTAGTACCAAAGCTTATGTACTTTGATTGCACTGGAAATAAAATGTGAAAAACCAGGGCTTTGCGCTCTTTCGCTTGGTATGTCTGTTTCTCCACTAATGGACCAGATTTGTATCATCTGCTGTTTCAAGTGAAGGGCCCTTTTTCCAGATTTTAGACTGCTAGGCTCTTCCCTTAGAAGTAAACGTGCTTTCACTCTTGAGGGAGCCATCTATTGGATTAGACAGAGTCTATATAGGTCAGAATGAGTAAAGGATGCCATTGACTTGGAATGCTCATCCAAGTGGGGACATTTTCATCTTCTGGTTATTTGTTGTGTGGTGAAGGGAGAAGACAATGTCAAGTCTTGACAAGACAATGTCACAAATTTTGGTGAGTGATGAACTACCTACTGAAGGTGCTTGTTCAGTATAATTTACGGAGCCCAGAAGGAGTTCTGCCTCAGCAAGACTTGTAAGACCACCGAGAATTTCTCTGTGAATTACCATTCGATACTATCTTGATTTCTTTTTTTCTCTTTTTTTTTTCTGTTTTTAAAAGTTAACCTTTATTGTGCTAAGAAGATATTGGGTACTTGCGGTGCTGAAAAAAAGTCCTTCTCCTAGGTTTTATGACTGATGGGTAGTACAAATTCATCCTTCAATTCTGCCCACTTGATCTTCTGCGTGTCTTCGCATCTGTCTGCTTCTCTTCACTCTGCCTCCACTACAGCGCTGCCACTTTGTCACTTATCTGGACTCGGGTGGAGCCTCCGGAAGACTCAATCTCTGTCTCTCAGGCCTGTTTCCAACTTATTCTCCACATGGCACCAAGGTAGTCTTTGGGAAAAGCAAATCGGATCCTATCACCTCCCTTCCCCAATTTCTATTAGAATACAGAAAAAACCCTCACAAGTCAAGGATGCAGAGTTTGTGTGGCCCTTCACTTACTTGATGACTATCCCTGGAGTGCCTGTTTGTGCCCTACGCTGTCCTAGGCAGAGGCTTTGCACTCTTGATGCTCATGTTAAATGGTGCCGAATCCTGTCCACAGCTCCAGCCTGACTTTGAGCGCCTCTCATCCCATGCACAGGGCTTGCTTTCAGTCCCTTCCCCTGGTCCTGCTCCACCATCTCCCTGCTTCTACACTTTCACGGGACCTCAGGTCCAGTGTCCCTGCTACAGGAAAGCCTTCCTTGTCTTCCCCGATTAGGTACCCTTGCAATCAATCATATGCCATCTTAGCCAAGTGTACTTCTCCATACATTTCTGCATTTGGATGTAATTATTTAACTAATGTCTCACTCCACCATTTGAAGGTAAGTGCTTTGAGGTCTGAGACTGTCATCTTAGCTGGTCACTTTATCTTCAGTGCTTATCACAGGGCCTTGTGTGCAACAACCATCAATAGACGCTTGTTAGGTCAGTGATTCCTACCCACCCCTTTGGGAATAATCCATAAACATCTTGATTTTTGTCTCACTTTGACCGCTACACCTCAATTTATGACACATACTATTTGCAAGTGATCTTATATTCTCTCAAGAAAATGGGCTGAAAAACCCCTAGGAAAAAAAGCCTGTGTAGTAAAGTGAATGGTTCCAAATAAATACACAAATATTAATAGCTTTGTCTTTATGATTGAATTTATTCTTGCCTTTCTTTTTATTTATTTATTTATTTATTGAGACGGAGTTTCGCTCTTGTTACCCAGGCTGGAGTGCAATGGCATGATCTCGGCTCACCGCAATCTCCGCCTCCTGGGTTCAGGCAATTCTCCTGCCTCAGCCTCCTGAGTAGCTGGGATTACAGGCACATGCCACCATGCCCAGCTAATTTTATGTATTTTCAATAGATACGGGGTTTCACCACGTTGACCAGGATGGTCTCCATCTCTTGACCTCTTGATCCACCTGCCTCGGCCTCCTAAAGTGCTGGGATTATAGGCCTGAGCCACCGTGGTCATCTAAGTTATAAATGTTCATTTACCTGTCTTTGAAACATTATACATTATCAGTAGAGACTCTGTCTCTTTGCTTTTTTTTTTGTAGCACTTACTACTGTCTGATACACCATAAAATTTACTTATTTATGTTCATTGTTTTGTGTCTCCCCTACCTCAGAATGCTGAGTCCTCACTGCCTAAAGCCATGCCTAGGACATAATAGATATTCAATAAATATTTATTAAATTAATTGACTAGTCATCTTTACATTATTTTATACATTTAATTTAAATTTCTATCACATGTGGGATGTAGGTGTTTTCCTATTTTTATTGGTAGTACAGAATAATTCTATATATGTGTGTGTGTGTGTGTATATATAATAGTATGTTATGAAATAAAAGGATAAATATAGAACCCTCCATCACCCAATTGAAGAAATGTCCTCATGCATCCTTATTCCCTTCCCCCAATCCTCATATTCTGTGAGCACATTTCTGAATTGATATTTTTAAAAAATATTGCCTGCATTTTCTTTTTTTTAAAATTGTACTTTAGGTTCTGGGGTACATGTGCAGATCATGCAGGAATGTTGCATGCTACCTCCATCCCCCCATCACCTACATCTGGCATTTCTCCCCAGGTTATCCCTCCCCAACCTCCCCACCCTTCCACTGTTCCTCCCTAGGCCACCCCCAACAGACCCCAGTGTGTGATGCTCCCCTCCCTGTGTCCATGTGTTCTCATTGTTCAACATCTGCCTATGAGTGAGAACATGTGGTGTTTGATTTTCTGTTCTTATGTCAGTTTGCTGAGAATGGTGGTTTCCAGATTCATCCATGTCCCTACAAAGGACACTAACTCATCATTTTTTGTGGCTGAATAGTATTCCATGGTGTATATGTGCCACATTTTCATTGTCCCATCTATCATTGATGGGTAATTGGGTTGGTTCCAGGTCCTTGCTATTGTAAACAGTGCCGCTATGAACATTCGTGTGCATGTGTCTTTATAATAGAACGATTTATAATCCTTTGGGTATATACCCAGTAATGGGATTGCTGGGTCAAATGGAATTTCTATTTCTAGGTCCTTGAGGAAATGCCACACTGTCTTCCACAATGGTCGGACTAGTTTATACTCCCACCAACTGTGTAAAAGTGTTCCTATTTCTCCACATCCTCTCCAGCATCTGTTGTCTCCAGATTTTTAAATGATAGCCATTCTAAGTGGTGTGAGGTGGTATCTCAATGTAGTTTTGATTTGCATTTCTCCAATAATCAGTGATGATGAGCATTTTTACATGTTTGTTGGCCTCATATATGTCTTCTTTTGCAAAGCGTCTGTTCATATCTGTAAGATTTATTGCCGAGGTAAAATGAGGAAACTGTGGCAAGTAAAAGAAAGTGAGAAGCTCATTTATTCAGCTCCCCGGCGAAGTTCTGTGGTCCAGTGCAGGGCCAGAGAAGTCACACCCAGCTGTTCAGGGCATGGGGTTTATGGGGAGGGCAGGCAATTGATTGGGTATTGGGGAAACAAAGAGAAGGCATTTCTATTGGCTGTTGAGGAGCAGGAAGTACATGGAGTTAAAGTAGGAAGTGCATGAAACTAGCTGCTATTGGTAGGTGGGCAAGACCTTGGGCATGCAGACCTGTGGGGGCATAGGGGGCAGGCTGTTGTTGGGCAGGGTATGGTAGGGCTTCTTTAAAACTTATTCTTTATTCTGCAGGGTTTTTAACAGTGGGCTGGAGGTTGGATGCATAATTTAGTGCTAAGTGTGGGCTTGGTTATGGTATGCAGAGGTGGGTGCGGGGGAAGCCATGTGGCGAGGCCAGATAATGAGCTCCGGTGATGACACAGTTATCAGGCCCGGAGAGTGATGAATGTGTCTGTTTGACCCCCGGCAAGGCAACCAGCCTTACAATATCCTCCTCCCACTTTTGAATGGGTTTGTTTGTTTTTTTCTTGTAAATCTGCTTTAGTTCTTTGTAGGTTCTGGATATTAGCCCTTTGTCAGATGGGTAGATTGCAAAACTTTTTCCCATTCTGTTGGTTGCCGGTTCACTCTAATGGTTATTTCTTTTGCTGTACAGAAGCTCTGGAGTTTAAGGTCCCATTTGTCTATTTTGGCTTTTCTCTGACCTAGGAAGGTTGGCTTTATTTATAAGTTCCTGACGTACTGCTGCCTTTTTTCAGAGATTCCCTGCCCTGCACTGAGTAGTATAGTCACAGTCTGCCAGCAGAGGCATTGCTGAGCTGCTGCAGACTCTGCCCAGCTGCTGTGTGAACTGCCTCAGTCATGGTGGACTGCCTCAGTAGTGGCAGATGCACTTCTCTCCACTGAGCTGGACTGTCCTAAGTCCAGCTGAGCTTGCTGCAAAACTCTCAATCCAGAGCATTTCAGATTGCTTGTTTGTGGAGCCAGATTGCCTGGCTCCCTGTCTCAGCCCCCTCCCTTTCAGTTGAATGGGTGGCTCTGTCTCCCAGGTGTTCCAGGCACCAGTTGAAATGGCAGCCCAAATTTGTATGAGTTTCTGTGTGCCTACCCGTGGCACCAACCATGCTGAAAATGCATAGCCTGGGAATCTCCTGGTCTGTGGACAGTGAAAACTTATTTGGAAATGCAGTGAGCACTCACCCTCTGTGTTGTTCTTGCTGGGAACTGCACTCCGGAGCTGTTTCTATTGGGCCATCTTCTAATCACCACCATTGCCTGCATTTTCATTGTAATTTTACCCCATGTGACCCTACATAATGAATCATTTAATTTTGTGTTTTTAAATTTGTAAAAATTATATCATACTGGGAGTATTCTTTGGCTACCTGGGTTTCATAGAGCCACTCCTGTTGAAATGTATTATTCAGGTTCTGTCAGAAAATAACATTTATTAATTTGATTTAAATAAAGATATCTGAATGAAGATACTATTTGCAGCCATGTGGGCAAGGTTAGAAAAACAGATAAGGTGACTGTATGAAGGCAGCATAGCGTATCAAATAAGAGCAGAGAGAACAGTCAGAGTACTTGTGTTCAAACCTTGGTTCCACTCTTACGGTTTAACATCAGGCACATGACACGTATTTTCTAGTGTCTTTGTTCACTTATAAAATGGAGATGGTAAGAAATGGGCTACATTTTCTACCCCAGAAAATTTCATGACAGTCTTTATTAAATCTAAAGATTCAAGGAGGATTTAGCAGTAAATCAAGAATAGAGTGCTTGATTGAATAGTACCACTTACCACACAAGGATGTGTAAATGACATGAGCTAATCTATGTAAATTACGTAGAATTGTGTGACTTTAGAGTGAACACTCCCTGTTAGCTGACTCTACTATTACCATTAGTGTTGTCATCATCATCATCATTAAATGATATGATTGTTTTAACTTCTGCTATATGTGCAATGTTTTTTAGATTTATATCTGAGTATTTTATACTTTTATGCTTTGTAAATGGTACTGTTTTACATTTTTGACTCCAATTGTTTATTGCTATTATACAATATTATAGCTCATTTTTGTCTATTTACATTGTATCCTGTGACTTTACCAAACTCAATTATGAGTTCTAGGTGCTTTCTTGGAGATTCTCTGGAACTGTCCACATAGACAACCATATCTTCTATGAATCGAGAACATTTTGTTTTCTTTTTAAATCTATGTGTTTTGCATTTCTTTTCACTGCATTTTTACACTTGTTAGGATTTCCAGTGAGATTGAATAAGAATGTGAGAATTGATATCTTTGCCTTGCTCTTGATTTTATGATGTTAGCTACAAGTTCTTGGTAGTAGCCCTTGATCAAGTTAAGAACATTCTCTTTGATTCTGACTTTTTTGAAAGTGTTTGTCATGAATGGATGTTGGGTTTTTCAAGTGCTTTTTCTCTTTCAATGGGAGGATTGTGTAGTTTTCTTCCTTTAGTCTGTGAAAATATTAAATTATATTAATTAGCCAATATTAAAACAGCCCTGGATTCCTAAGATGAAATCAACTTAGTCATAACATAGAATCATTATTATATGTTGCTGAATTTTGTTTGTTAATGTTCAGTGAAGATTTTTTGTATCTGTGCACATGAGGAAAGTGTGTCCAAAGTTTTCTTGTGGTTTCTTTGGTAGATACTGGTATTAGAATAAAAGTGGCCTTATCAAATAGGTTGGAAAGCTTTGCTTTCTTATCTAATTTCTAGAAGTGATTGTGTAAAATTTATATTATTCCTTTCTTAAAGGTTCTGTAAAATTCTCCAGTAACACCATTAGCCCAGAAACGTTGTTCGAAGTGTGAGGGATTTTAACTACAATTTCAATTTATGTTACATACATAGGTGTAGCCAGATTATCTGTTCCTTCTTGAATTTGTTTTTTATTTTACTTCATTTTTTTGAGATAGAGTCTTATGTGTTCAGAAGAACTGATCCGTTTCATCTGAGATGTCTAATTTCTGGACACAGAGTTGTCCTAGGCATTTTCTTATTATTCTTTTAATGTCTTTAGTCTGTGTAGTAACATTTCCACTTTAATTTTTGATACTAGTAATTTTTACCTTCAATTTTTCATGATTAGAGTGGCTAGAAGTTTAATCGCTTTTACTGATCTTTTCCAAACAACGAGGTTATGGTTTCATTTTCATTACTATTGTTATTTTAAAGTTTTTATTGATTTATGCTCTTTTATGATATTCTTACTCCTGCTTGCTTTGGACTTATTTCACTCTTCTTTTCCTAGCTCCTTACAATAAAAAATTGTATTATTGATTTGATTCTTTTCTTCTTCTCTAATAGAATAATATAATGCCATAGTTGTTTCTCCATGCATTTCTTTTGCTTAATTTTCTGTTCAGCTCTTTTTTTTTTCTACAGAGTTCTTGATTCTTTATTTTGAGGATGAGGCCAGGTAGAGCCCCAGCACTGGAGGGTTGTAAGTTTTCTATCTATTAAGAAATTTAGAAAAGGGAAATGTCACACAGGGTGGTTTATTTTATTACTATTTGTTAGATTTCACTGTCTATCCCAGAGTCATCATCCTTGCACTGGAGATGCTCACTTACCAAATTTCAAGTATGTTTAGGAACTGACCTGCACAACTTCACTCCGAGATGTTTTGCTGCCCCTTCTTCCGTGATGGCACCCTGGGATGGCGCAGCAGAGCCTTGCTCTGAGTCAGACGCTTGATGCTTTCTGACATTTTTCTGAGGCATTCCTCAGAAAGGTAGGGAAGAGCTGCTCTTAATGCCAAAGCTATCCATGGCAGTCAGGAGAAAATCCAATGGATTATTTTAATTGCAGAAAATAAACTCCTCTCCACACATGGCAAATCTCATCCCTTTTCTTCGGCTTATTTTTTTCACTTACCTTTACGTAAATTCATTTTTTTCTCATTCTATTTTTCACCATTCTTTAGAAGATATAATTTATTTTAAAAACTCTTGATCTTGGCCATTGGCATTGTAATACATACTTGATAAAATCCAAAATTAAACAAAAGCTTTACTCTCTTCTTCAACAATATAAAGACTTTACGCTGTTAATATTGGCTAGACTTAGGCTTCATGGAGATTTCTAAGACATTATTATTAATAAAATTGATTGATATAGTCAATATTTGTTTATTCTTACCTAAATTTTAGTAACTTAATTTATTCACAATTTTTCTGGAATCCAAGAGTTTCCTTCAGGACTCATTTTTCTTTTCTGGGTCTGTCCCTTCCATGTTATTTTAGTGAGGATCTGTAGGTTTTTGGGGTTTTCCAAGGGTTCTTAGTGAGTTGCATACTTTCCCTTGCCCATGTTCTGAGAGAGATGAAAAAGAAATCCTGGGTAAATTTAATGGGCACAATATTTCCTTTACTACGAAGCTATGTGATGATTGGCAGATGTGCTGTCCTTGGAGGAGTTGAAAAACTGGGCTTTCTGTGAGCAGTTTACTCCCAAGTATGAAGAAGAACTCTCTTTGTAAAGTTGTTTCCCTTGGACTTGCCTAAATTTTGATACTTTCATTGTCTTTTGCTCACAAATCTCATTTTAGCGTGGCTCAGTGAGAAGAGCTCATCTTTATTCCCCTGGACAGTGGCTGCCTATGGATTTTCCTCCATATGTGCATCTCCACGGGGCAGCTTGTCTTCTTCACAGCATTGTGGCTGAGCTCCAAGAAACAGTGTGCCAAGAATAAGTAGAAGCTTCCGTGATCATAAGGCCTGGACTTAGAAACTGGCACAGCATCACCTCCACTGGTATTGCATTGGTTGGATAATGAGAGCTCCGATTCTAGGAGAGACTCTGGTATCACCTCTCAACGGGAAAAATGTTTAAAAAGTTTGGGAACAGGTTCCGAACCTCACAGATGCACTAACGTGATACTGTTCATTCTAGACTTTTAAACTTAGAGAAATATAGAATGAAGGAAGTTTGTTTAGAAGCTTTAAATGGACAATTAGAATTACTAACAACAGTACTAGCAGTTGGACATGTTGGTTCTTGGAGACTCACGTTGAGCCAGGTTGCATAAAGATTGATGTGCATAGTTCTACATGGCTTCATCTTTCAGTGTCTTTATGTGACACAGTCTGCTGTTCTTGAAACGTAAGTCTCAATACATTTATGATAAGAACATTTTACTTTCCTTTTATCAAGAACGGTTCAGCACCCTAAGACCTCAGTGAATATTTTCTGATTAGTTGCAGAAACCTCAACCCAGACGCACAGCCCAACCTTTTCAGAAAGTGGTCAATTGCTGAATGAGCGGAAGACAGTGAGAAATACAATTTGACAGTAATGCTCATTTTTTTGTTGTGAAATACCATTAAAATTTTCTATACATTTGCCACTGGAACTATTTGATATTTAAGAATACTATTAATAATTCTAGTGCTATAGCATCTCACAGGCAGCCATCTTAAGGTGTTAAGAATGAATGATTAGTATCCAGTTGAAATTTTAAAATTTCTTTCTAGTCTGCCTCCTTTTACATCAAGCCTTTTGAGTTGAGAGTTCAAGGGCTGAATTTCATCTTGGGCTTCGTTGCTTTCACTGGATTTGAAGATGGCTTTGCAGTTGTCCTGCTGACAGGGGCTTCAGAGACAGAGACAAATAGAAAGGCAGGCATCTGTTCCAGGATCAGGAAAAGCAAAACAGGGCTTGGTGCAATTCAAAGCTGATCATCCCATAAAGAGCCTGCTAGAAGTGACTCACAAATAGTTTCCAACAGTGCTCCAGTCAAATGATGACAAAAATCTTTTAAGTCCCAAATACGTGCAAATGAATCTCAATCTGGCTTTGCAGGATGCTTTTCCTTCTATTTGATTCATTCTGAAAATCAGCATAGTGTCATCACTGTTTCTTTCAGGAGCAAATACATCCAAACTTGGACATATAGAATTACTGTGCTTCTGGTGGATGAATTAATCCCCCAAAGTCTGAAAACTTAAAAGCCTTACTTTTGGCATCTTTTCAGCTAGACTCACAGGCATCGGTCTAAGTGGATCTTAATTTAAGTGCATGGATATAAATCTAATAGAGAAGACTATTTGTGCTTATTATAAATTATCAGTGAAGAGGGCATGAAAACCAGTCTGAATTGTCCATTGAAAACCAACATTCAGGTATTCAGAATGAAGCCCTATGACTAGTTATGCACTAAGTGTTCTTTTTCCATGGGAAAAGAAGCACACATTTTCCATATGCTAACTGAAGCAGGTAGAAAATCATTTTGCAGACACACTGACAGATGACTGTTTCTCTGTGCACAATGACCCCACTGTTCCAGTATTGTTCTGTTTGGAGTTGTATTTAGCCTCTTTCACTCTAGTCTCCTTATATAATTATTTGCTAATCTAAAACTGATCATGCTGTACATAAAATTTGTCTTTCCCATTTCTCAAGCCTGTAATTAAGTTACCACACCCAGAAATCGTCCTTGACTCCCCTTTCTTTTCTTTCTTTCTCTCCTTCCTTCCTTCCCTCCCTCCCTCCCTCCCTTCTTTCTTTCTCTTTCTTTATTGTTCTTTCTCTCTCTCCTTCCTTCCCTCCCTCCCTCCCTTCCTCTCTCTCTCCCTTTCTTTCTTTCTTTCTTTCTCTCTCTCCTGCCTTCCTTCCCTTCCTCCCTCCCTTCTCTTTCTCTTTCTTTTTTCTTTTTTTCTTTATTTTTCTTTCTCTCTCTTCTTCCTTCCTTCCCTCCCTTCTTTCTTTCTTTCTCTTTCTTTCTTTCCTTTCCTTTTTCCTTTTCTTTTCTTTCTTCCTTTTCACCTGTGCACCCCAAATGCCTTTCATTTTGCCTCTGAAGTTTTTAAAAGTCTGTCTTCCAGTCTCGATATCTTCTGCCACTGCCCTAATTCAGCCGGCTCCCATCTTTAGCTTGGAGCAATGCAATAGGCTCCAAGCATGTCTCTTGGCTTCCAGATTCTCCTTAGCTTCTCTATATAACCTTGCCACTGGGGTCAGGATATGGCCTTTAAAATATTTAAATCTGATTACATCACATATTCATTTACAAAGGCATTGGGATGTCCTATTGTATAACTCAGAATAAAATCTAAGCTGCATAGGCCAGCTCCAATCTTTCCAGCCCCAGTTCCTGCCTCTTCTATCTACACACCATCCCAAGCAAATTATTTAGTTTCCCACACATTCGTGATTTGGCTCATATTCATTCTTCTGCTTGGCATATTCCACCTCTTTCCTGTTTGACACTATCCTATGATTTTTCAATATCACCTCATTCAAAGTCTGTCTGTTTGTTTGTTTGTTTTGTTTTGAGATGATGTCTCACTCTGTCACCAGGCTGGAGTGCAGTGGTGTGATCTCGGCTCACTGCAACCTCCACCCCTGGGTTCAAGTGATTCTCCTGCCTCAGCCTCCTGAGTTGCTGGAACTACAGGCTTGTGCCACCGTGCCCAGCTAATTTTTGTATTTTTAGTAGGGACTGGGTTTCACTCATTGGCCAGGATGGTCTTGATCTCTTGACCTCGTGGTCCACCTGCCTCAGCCTCCCAAAGTGCTGGGATTACCGATGTGAGCCACCGTGCCCAGCCTCTTGTAAAGTCTTTTAGGCAAAACAAAGCCATTCCACTTTTAGCTTTCTTTTTCTTTTGATATTCTCAGTATTATATTATCACATTTAGTGAATAATACTATCTAACACCATTGAGTACTTCCTATTTAACGGTCACATCGATCTTATTCTTCAGATGAAAAAAGAAACCAAGGCTCAAGGAGTTTATCCAAGATCACATTGGTGTAAGCGTCAGTCTCACTTCAGAATCTACAGCCTATTTTCTGACATTAGCTTTGAAATTCCTTTGCTATGCCTTGTCTTCTGCTCATTCTTCTATCCTGTTGCCTAGCATGTAGGAGATAACTGTCTTAGGAGATAACAGTTTCAGACCAGGCTCTGGGGTGAAAAACCAAATCTGAGATAGAAACTTATGTGCAGGCGCTTTATTAGGGGATATTCTCATGATCAATACCTGTAAAAGACTTAAGGAGGCAGGACTGGGCAAAAAGAAAAACTGAACTATGATGCACTTGGAGCAAAAGTCTTAGATTCTTCCATGCAGAAGCCCAAGAGCTCAGATGGTTCCGAAGATTTATTTCATCTTCAGGCAAGGAAGCTGTGCAATCATCTGCCTACTTTGACCAGTCACTGGAGGTGGCTGTCGCCAGAGAGACAGGGTGTAAAGTTGAACACAGTATCTCCTTTCAAGGGATGGCCATCAACGGCCAACATTCCTGGTCCCTGTGGGAATGAATAGCTCAGTCATGAAAGGGGCTCCCAAGGCCAGTCACAGTCTTCATATCGTCCCTCTTTCTATCTGTATCTTCTTCTTTTATACTCTGTGATGGATTGATCAAGGTCCATTTTATTTCCCACTATTGGTCTGAAGGTTACACATTCAGTACTTTTAGTGGTTATCCTTATGTTTTTGATGCACATAGGTCTGAAGTTACTTATGTCCTCTTTCCACCTCCCAGTCGACTCCGGGATCTCAGAGTAGATCTCAGAGTATAGATTGTCTCATCCCCTTCCATCATTTTGTGTGGTGTTGCTGCATATCATTTCTGCTGCATCTCTCTATGCTGTAATGGGTTGTTCACGATTACTGTGTTGTGCAGACTCTCTGATGTATTTACCATTCAACGTTCATGCATCTCATTCCTTTTTCTGGTTCAAGTCCCTTATCCTTGAAATATCGTCTTCAGTAGTTTTTTTCCAGTGAATTTCTATTAATTGCAACTTCTCTGAGTCTCTGTTGATCTGAAATTCTTTGGCTGTGTCATCCTTGAATGATCGTGTAGCGGGCAGTAGGATTCTAGGTGGACAGTTACTTGCTTTCAGCACTTTGAGCATATGGTTCCATGTCTCCTGGCTTCTCCTGTTGCCTTAGAGAAGCTAAGCTCAATTCCTGAAGGGGGCTCAGCTCAGAGCCTCAGCCTCAACATGCTGAGTAGCTGGGAAAATGAATGCCTCAATTCTGGAGTGGAGGCGTCTTTGTGGTGTACCACATCATCCGCTGCAGAATGTCACTGAGTTTGTGATCCTCCCGCCTCGGCCTCCCAAAGTGCTGGGATTACAGGCAAGGCATAGAGATCGAGACCATCCTGGCCAACATGGTGAAACCCCGTCTCTACTAAAAACACAAAAATGAGCTGGGTGTGGTGGCACGTGCCTGTAGTGCCAGCTACTGGGGAGGCTGAGGCAGGAGAATTGCTTGAACCCGGGAGGCAGAGGTTGCAGTGAGATTAGATGGTGCCATTGCACTCCAGCCTGGCGCCTGGCGACGGAGTGAGACTCTGTCTCAAAAAAAAAAAAAGTTGCCGAGTTTTAAAAGGAAGAAAGTAGGGTGGGGGGAAGAGAAGGAGAAAGAAACTCCAGCAAATTGTTTCATTTTCAAGTTAGAGCTTGGGTCATTCCGAAAAGGTTCTTTCAGGATTTTTTAGCTCTGCCGCCAAATACACGAATTTTTAATACTCTTTTCATTTTTTGAAAAGTGAAATATCAGTTTCTCCTTTGTCTCTAGTTCCTCAACCAGCCCTCACAGCAGCATAGGAATTTGTTATTTACACTCTAACTTAGCAGAGGATAAATTTTATTTTCATATGAACTCAACAGAGAAAGCCTATTGATAACACTTGTAACCCCATTAAAGGGAGACAGGTCTAGACATTTAGGAGAAGAGCAGATGTGTTCCTAATTAGGGAAGCTGGGATAACCTCAGCAACTCAGCTAATTTAATTATTCCATTCGGTCTAGAAGATTTCCTTGGAAGACACTTCAATGCCGACATCTCATTATTTCTGTGAAGCGGAATGGGAAGTAGTGCTTCCTCTAACAGACAGCACAGTGGATGCCCAACACGGCAATGTGACCGAAGCTCATCACATTTACCTCTTATTCTGGTCGGACACTGTCTACATATTCTACGATTGCAACGATGAATATTTATAATGTTTATGGACTGCTGCAATTTGCGGAGTCCATCTCATAATTTATATCCTACTGCATCCAGAAAGGATTTTAGATATTCTTCTAAAAAATACAAATGAACTTGAATGAATAAAAATGGGGGTCAATTAGTGTAATAGCTGATACACAAATACCTACCCCACAGATCAACCCAGGGAATAAAGGTGGATCACACCATTGCTCTGGGCTTCCCGATGGGGGAGGATCAGAGAAAATTTATCAGATATAAAACTTCTATTCTTTACATGTAGCTATTTTTCTAGTAGAGAGGTTTGGAAGGAACATCTTACAAGGATCTTCATGTCCCAACAAACATTCCCTCCAAAAAAAGAAGGTAATACATTATCTAAGGTGCTATGCTAGAAACTTAAATTCATATAAGATTTTTGTCCATAAAATAGGCACTTAAAATAAGGTTTGACAGGGGTATACGAAAGGTTAGGAAAAAATGGCTGGGCACAGTGGCTCAGGCCTATAATCCCAGTGTTTAGGAAGCCCAGTCAGGAGGATCTCCTGAGGCCGGGATTTCAAGACCAGCCCAGACAACATAACGAGGCTTCGTCTGTACCAAAAAAAAAAAAAAAAAAAAAAAAACTAGAAATTAACCGGGCATGGTGGTGCTATGTCTGTAGCTTTAGCTATTTGGGAGCCTGAGGTGAGAGGATTTAAGCCCAGGAGTCTGAGCTATGATGATAGCTGCAGGGAGCTACAGTTGTGCCACTGTACTCTAGTCTGGGTGAGAGAGCAAGACTTCATCTAAACAAAATAAAATAAAAGATTAAGAAAAATATAGCTGACGACTTTCACATCTAAATGGTAATTGGATAATGAACTAATTCTTTCCCATGACTTTTCTTTAAAAAATTTACAAAGGTGTTAAAATGAAAAATGTCATAAGCACTGTAAACTTTGAGGAAAGATCACATGGTAGATATAACTAGACTCAGAACACTGCTAAGGCTAAACAGCTCTTTCAATTCTATACCCACAGGGAGAACAGGGAGGAAAAATGAAGAGTGTTGGATTAGCCACTGTCATTATATATTCCACTTCGGAAATGCATTGCCTACATCAAGAAAACATGATCGCTACTCACACGGTTTCCTTTGTCCTACACAATTCTCAAAACTCTCCGTTCCTCTCTAAACACACTCACTGGGTAGCCTCAGATCGTGTACTGATAATGTCACTTCTCTTGGGTGGTCTTTGGAAAGATGCCTTTGTTTCTTCTTTCACACAGCTGCGGAGGGACAGTTTCAGAAGTCTCCAAGTCAACCTTCAAATCCAGCATGGCAGCCAAAGCTCTGTATATTCTATGTCTGCCTTTCTAGCCCTATCACTCAGGATTACCCTTTTGCAACCTATCCAGCAGTCTGTTCTCATGAAACTTCTCATTTCTCTAAGACACTGCCTATGTTATTCCCTCTCACTGAATGTGTCCTTCTCCCTGATCTAATGCTATTTCCTACTTGCTCTTCAAGGTGTGCTAAAATGTCCCTCCCAAGAAGCCTTTATGACGTCTGCTGTCTAAATGAAGGTTCTTCTCTGCTGTGTTGCAATAGCAAGCCACACATACCTCCAGCAGTTACCATTCTCGTGGTTTACAACCGTGCCATTTGCTCATGCCATTTGCCCATGAGCTTCTAGTGTTTTGAAACTCTTCTCTATTCCATAAGAATGTGCTAAATACATGAAGAAAAGAAGATGCATGAACTCAGATTAGTAATTTGACTCTAATGAATGGCTGGTGGGAGAGTCAAATGGCCTAAACGAGAAAAAGGATTGGTTCTAGATGTGATCATCCTAAGTGTTCATGTCACCTTTATTAGCTTATTACAAGTAGTACGTTTTCTTTAATGGGTATCCTTTTGTTCATTTCATGCAACTTCCTTGAAAGTGATAAGACTTGGGTTCTTTTCTGAAATATGATAAATTAACTTGTGTCAACTTAAGCAAGTCAGTAAAACTCTTTGCTTACGCATCACTAAACGAAAGGGCTATGTTTAAGATTCCCTTTGTAGGTCTTTTTTTCCTCTCCAGTTCTAACAGTATACAAGTAGCTTTCTGTAATATTTCCAAATCAGGTTGTGTCTGTGCATAAAAGGGTTTCAACATCCTGCTTTGTAAATGTTCCCCTCGCCTGAGCATGCCTTAAGCGTGGGTTTAGTTGAAGCTTCCAGCCGTACATGGTCCCAAAGGAGCTTTCAGGTTTTATTAAAGCCTTATGTATTTACAAGACTTGTCCCCCTGCATTCCAGAAAAGCATTCTATAGACCTACTCCTGAGGAAAGCAAGTTGCCTTAACAGTGCCTCCCTTATTGCCATGAAGTGTAGTTAGCAGCAGACACATGGTATCATGGTCCACAGCTACAGAGTCTAAATCTCTTTGGCATGTGGGAATATCTTAATGCTAAACAATATTTGGTTTTCAGGGGTTGCTATAGAAATGCACTGAGATGAGTTTTTTTTTTTTCTTTGATGGAGTCTTGTTCTGTTGCCCAAGCTGGAATGCAGTGGTGCTATCTCAGGTCACTGCAATCTCTGCCTCCCAGGTTCAAGCAATTCTTGTACCTTAGCCTCCTGAGTAGCTGAGATTACAAACATGCACCACCATGCCTGGCTAATTTTTGTATTTTGAGTAGAGACAGGGTTTCACCATGTTGGCCAGGCTGGTCTTGAACTCCTGACCTCAGGTGATCCGCCCACCTCAGCCTTTCAAAGTTCTGGGACTACAGATGTGAGCCACCATGCCTGGCCAGATGAAGTTGTTTAGATCATGATTTCTGACAGGTGACCCAAGCCAGACTAAATAATTAAAAAATCAATAATTTTAATCAATGGAAATGTCAGAGTAGAAAGGCGATAATTCATGTACAGCAAGAGTTAATGCAGATGGGATGAGTCATACTTTCACATACTTCTGACTTCTGTTCTGGCCTGTGTCCTGGTGGTCTCTGCTCTCCCCTCTCTCTCCTCCAACCTTCTCTCCCTTCCCCACTCTCCTCCTTTTAGTCCCCACCAATCCTCCCTCCTCTCTCCTTGCTCTCCTCTCCTTTCCTCTTCTGTGTGGATTTGGTGAGGATGCTCTTATTTTGTATGAAGTAGGCCATCAGGAAGTGAGATGGGATATTATTTTCTCGTTAGTCATGCTGAATTGGTATCATGCTACTTTGTGTTTTTACCTAAATAAATAATATAGGTAATACAATTCTAAAAATTCTTGTGTGAAAGATATACTCCAGTTTAAACTAGAAATTGTTTTAAGAGAAAACATCTTTAAAATACAGATTTATTTTATTTTTGGTACCTCAAATCAATCTAGAAAACATAACAATAGAATGCATGTGCAGGTAGTACAAACGCTAGTTGTGCAAATTAAATACATGGAATAACAATATAGATTTGATGATTTTTCAGTTTATGCATTTTCTTCTTCTTCTTTTTTTTTTTTTTTGAGACAGAGTTTCGCTCTTGTTACCCAGGCTGGAGTGCAATGGCGTGATCTCGGCTCACCGCAACCTCCTCCTCCTGGGTTCAGGCAATTCTCCTGCCTCAGCCTCCTGAGTAGCTGGGATTACAGGCACACGCCACCTTGCCCAGCTAATTTTTTTGTATCTTTAGTAGAGACGGGGTTTCACCATGTTGACCAGGATGGTCTCAATCTCTTGACCTCGTGATCCCAAAGTGCTGGGCCTCGGCCTCCCAAAGTGCTGGGATTGCACTTTCTACTTTGAAATAAACATTATTGGAAAAAAAGTAGTCTGGAGAAATATTGAATGGATTCTGTGACTAGACATACATGTAAAGTAAAGTTGTTGAACATCTGCTACTTGCCAAAGACAGCTACTAGTTCTATTCTAATGTTTACAATATATCTATAGTAGATATTTATCAGACACATAGTATAACAAAGGCACCCAATGAAAAGTATGTCTTCTTCTCTGATCTCCTAATCATTTTCAGTAACTGTTGCCACAGTTGACAATTTCACAAACATCCTTAGAGACAATGAAAATATTTTAGTATAAACCTGCAGACATAATGTCCTTTTTGCATTTCTTTTTTTTTTTTTTTTGAGACAGAGTCTTGCTCTGTCACCAGGCTGGAGTGCAGTGGTGCAATCTCGGCTCACAGGCGAGAGAAAGAGTAACACAAAAATCTATAAGGCATACAGAACACAGGTAACAAAATAATTCTTCTCTATCAAAAATTACTTTAAGTGGATTAAATTCCCCAGTGATAAGAGACTGAATGGAATAAAAAAGATCCCACTCTATGCTGTTTATAAGAAACTCATTGTAGATATAGGACACACACATGCCAAAAGTAAAGGGATGAAAACAATTCCATGCAAATGTCAACCAAAAGAAAGCAGGATGGCAGTATTTATATCATACAAAATAGATATTAAGTCAAAAACTGGCAAAGATGGAAGGCCATTATAATAAAAAGTTTTTATTTACTCTGAAGACATAATAATTACAAATATATACAGATAATTCCAACTTACCATGGTTTGACTTATGATTTTTTGACTTCTTGATAGGTTTTTTTGGGGAGAAAACCCATTAAGGAGTGTCTGGACTTAATAATAATTTGATTTATAATTGTTTAATATTATGATGGATTTATTGAAGTATTAAATGCATTTTAAAATTACGGTATTTTTACTTATGATAAATTTATCAAAATGTATTCCCACTGCAAATTGAGCACCATATATAAATGCACTCACATCAGACCAACTAAATATATAAAGCCAATATTGATGGAACTGAGGGAAAAGCTAGACAGTAAAATTAATAATAGTAGGAGATTCCAATACCCCACTTTCAACTAGACAGATCAAAGATAAATCAACAAAGTAATCAACAAACAGACAAATTAACAAAGAAACACCTGATTTCAGCAGCACTGTAGAACAAATGAACCTCACAGACATGTACAGAATGTTCTACCCAATAGCAGTAGAATACCCATTCTTCATAAGTGCATATGGAGTATTCTCCGAGATAGATCACGTTAGGTCACAAAACAAGTCTTGACAAATTTTAAAATATTTAAATAATAAGTAGAACACTCATTCTTCTCAAGTGTACATGGAGTATCTCTAGGATAGACCAGATGTTAAGTCACAAAGCAAGTCTTAATGAATTTTAAAATATTGAAATAATGAGTATCTTTTTTGAACAAATTGAATGAAATCAGGAATCAATAGCTGAAGGAAAAGTGAAAAATTCAAAAATATGTGGAAATTAAACAATGTGCTTTTGATCAACCAGTGGGTCAAAGAAAATAATCAGAGGTGAGTGCAGTGGCATGTGCCTATAGTCCAAGTTACTTGGGAGGCTGAAGCAGGAGGATCACTCAAGCTCAAGAGTTCAAGACCAGCCTAGGCGATATAGCAATATTTATTCTTTAACACACACACACACACACACACACACACACTTTTTAAAGTAATAAGTAAATTAGAAAATACCTTGAGACTAAGAAAAATAAAAATATTGCAGACACAAATGTACAGAATGAAAATAATACTGAGAAGGACATTTATAATGATTAATGCCTACCTTAAAAAAAAGATCTCAAGCACCCTAATTTTACATTTCAGGAAACTAACAAGAGAAAAACAATCTAAGAATAAAGTTGGCAGAATGAAGGAAAGAATAAAGATTAGAGTGTAAATTTTAAAAATTAAAAGAAGAAAACAGAAAAAGATACTACGCAGCCATAA
>CM052669.1:31808554-31832677 GCA_028533165.1 Leontopithecus rosalia
TGGGAAAATGTGGCACATATACACCATGGAATATTATACAGCAATCAAAAATGATGAGTTCGTGTCCTTTGCAGGGACATGGATAAATCTGGAGAACATTATTCTCAGCAAATTGACACAAGAACAGAAAATGAAACACCATATATATTCATTCATAGGCGGGTGATGAACAATGAGAACACATGGACACAGGGAAGGGAGTACCACACACTGAGGTCTATTGGGGGAAATAGGGGAGGGACAGCGGGGCGGGGGGAGAGGGAGGGATGGCATGGGGAGAAATGCCAAATATGGGTGAAGGGGCAGAAGGCAGCAAAACACACTGCCATGTGTGTACCTATGCAACTATCTTGCATGTTCTGCACATGTACCCCAAAACCTAATATGCAATAAAAAGAAAAAAAAAGAAAAAGAAACTACCATTTGTCAAGTTTTATTGTATTACTAAACGTCAGTCATAATTATTGGAAAGACTCTTAAAATATTAGCCCTCATTTTCTAATCACATATCTTTGTAAGACCAGGTTTTAATATACCATACTTCAACTCAGATTGTGTATTCAGACAGATTGAATACAGAAGCAAATATAAGAATTCAGCTTTTTCTTATTGTCATACATTAAAAAGTCACAAAAACATAAAACAATGCAATTTTTCTACTTTCTTGTTTCAAAAAATGTAGTGATTTTAAAAATGCTACCTACATTAATATATTTATTACTGGGGGCTTATCATTGTCATTTCTAAGTAAATAAATAAATATTTAAAAATTTCTATCTTAATTTCTAATATGGTAAATACTGACAGCTATAACTCACATAATTCCCTTTAGGGTCCTCAGTCTTATTAAATTTTTTTTAACTTTCATTTTAAATCCAGGGGTAGATGTGCAGTTTTGTTACACAGGTAAACTTGCATTGTTATAGGGGTTTGTTGTACAGATTATTTCATCACCCAGGTATTACCCCTAGAACACATTAGTTATTTTCCCTGATCCTCTCCCTCCTCCCATCCTCCACCCTCCAATAGGCTCCATTGTGAGTTCTTCCCTTCTTTGGGTTCATGTGCTCTCATCATTTAGCTCCCACTTGTAACTGAGAACATGTGGGATTTGATTTTCTGTTCCTGTTAGTTTGCTAAGGATAACTGCCTCCAGTTACATCCATGTCCCTGCAAAGGACATGACCTTATTCTTTTTTATGGCTACATAGTATTCCACAGTGTATATGTAACACATTTTCTTTATCCAGTCTATCATTGATGAACATGTAGGCTGATTCCATGTCTTTGCTATTGTGAATAGTGCTGCAATGAACATATGCATGTATGTGTCTTTATAATAGAATTCACGTGATTGAACTAATTTACACTCTCCCACCAACAGTGCATAAGCATTCCTTTTTCTCCAAAACCTCACCAGCGTCTACTGTCTTTTGACTTTTTAACAACAGCCATTCTGACTGGTGTGAGTTGGTATCTCATTCTGGTTTTGATTTAGATTTCTCTAATGATCATTGATGTGGAGCTTCTTTCCATATGCTTGGCCACATCTGGGTCTTCTTTTGAAACGTGTCTGTTCATGTCCTTTGCCCATTTTTTAATGTGGTTGATTTTTTTCTTTACATTTGTTTAAGTTCCTTGTAGATGCTGGATATTAGACCCTTATAAGATGCATAGTTTGCAAAAATGTTCTTCCATTCTGTAGGTTGAATATTTACTCTGTTGATAGTTTTGTTTGCTGGGTAGAAGCTCTTTATTTTAATTAGATACTATTTGTCAATTTTTTATTTTGTTGCAATTGCTTTTGGCATCTTTTTCATGAAATCTTTGCCCATGCCTATGTCCCAAATCATACTTCCAAGTTGTCCTCCAGTGTTTTTATATTATTAGATTTTACATCTAAGTTTTTAATCCATCTTGAGTTAATTTTGTATATGGTATAAGAAAGGGGTTCAGTTTCAATCTTCTGCACATGGCTAGCTAGTTATCCCAGCACCATTAATTAAACAGGGAATCATTTCTCCATTGCTTGCTTTTCTCAGGTTGTTGAAGATCAGATAGTTTTAGGAGTGTGTTCTGTATTTTCTGGGTTCTCTATTCTGTTCCATTGCCTGATGTATCTGTTTTTGTAACAGTACCATATGGTTTTGGTTACTATAGCCATGTAGTATACTCTGAAGTCAGGTAGCATGATGCCTCCAGCTTTGTTCTTTTAATTTAGGGTGCCTTAGCTATTCAGGTGCCTTCTTTTTCCATATGAATTGTAACTAGTTTTTTTTTTCTAGTTCTGTGAAGAATGTCAATGGTAGTTTAATAGGAATAGCACTGAATCTATAAATTGCTTTGGGCAGTATGGGCATGTTCATGATATTAATTAAACTAGCAGAAGACAAGAAATAACCAAAATCAGAGCTGAAATGAAGGATACTGTGACACACAAAAGAAATTCAAAAAATCAATAAATATAAGAACTGTTTTGAAAATATTAATAAAATAGGTAGATCATTAGCTAGACTAAAGAAGTAAAGAGAGAATATTTAAATAAACACAATCAGAAACAACAAGGGAGATATTACCACTGACTCCAGAGAAACACAAACAACCGTCAGAGAATATTAAACACCTCTATGTACATGAGCTAGAAAATCTACAAGAAATGGATGAATTTCTGGACTCATACTCCTAAGACTGAACCAGGAAAAACTTGAATCCCTGAATGGACCAGTAACAAGCTCTGAAATGGGGGCAGTAATAAATAGCCTAAAAAACAACAAATGAAAAAGCCCAGGACCAGACAGATTCACAGCTGAATTCTACCAGATGTACAAAGCAGACAGCTCTACCATTTGTCCTGAAACTCTTCCAAAAGATTAAGAAGGGACTCCTCCCTAAGTTATTCTATGGGGCCAGCATGATTCTGATACCAAAACCTAGCAGAGATACAACAACAAGTTCAGGCCTAAATCCTTGATGAACATTGATGCAAAAATCCTCAACAAAATACTGGGAAACCGAATCCAGCAGCACATCAAAAAGATTATCCACCAAGATCAAGTAGGCTTCATTCCTGGAATGCAAGATTAGTTCAACATACACAAATCAATAATTATGATTTATCACATAAGCAGAACTAAAGACAAAAACCGCATGATTATCTCAATAGATGTTGGAAAGGCTTTTGATAAAATTCAACATCCATTTATGTTAAAAACTCTTAATAAACTAGGTACTGAAAAAACAAACTTCAAAATAATAAGAGCCGTATATGACAAACCCACAGCCAACATATTTAATGGACAAAAGCTGGAAGCATTCCCTTGAAATCCAGCACAAGCAAGAGTGCCCTATCTAACCACTCCTATTCAACATGGTGTTGGAAGTTCTGGGCAGGGCAGTCAGGCAATAGAAATAAAGGCATTCAAACAGGAAGAGAGAAAGTCGAACTATCCGTGTTTGTAGAAGACACAATCTTACGTCTAGAAAACCCTATTGTCTCAACCCAAAAGCTTCTTAAGCTGATAAACAACTTCAGCAAATTATCAGGATACAAAATCAATGTGCAAAAATCACTGGCATTTCTATACACCAACAAGAGCCAAGCTGAGAGCCAAATCATGAAAAAACTTACATTCACAATTGCCACAAAAAAATTAAAATACTTTGGAATGCAGCTAACTAGGGAGGTGAAAGATCTCTAAAAGGAGAACTGCAAACTACTGCTCAAAGAAATCAGAGTTGACATATTTAAGATTTTAAAGAGGTCCCGAAGCCATAGAGTTTGAGAACCACTGCCCTCGAGGGTCAGAGAGAGGAGCAAGAGGAAGTGACAATCATCTTGCTTAAATCTGAAGTGGATGTTACTCAGCTGGGGTTGGGGGAAGGTGGGTTGGGATCAGGGTTAGTTTAAGAGCTGCAGAGCTTCGGAGCCATGGACCCAACTCTATGAAAGCCTGGGGCTGTAAAGGAAAGGGGCAGATGGAGAGGGAGAACTGAGGAAATGGGAGAGCCAAATCATGAGTGAACTCCCATTCACAATTGCTACAAAGAAAATAAACTACCTAGAAATACAATTTACAAAGGACGTGAAGAATCTCTTCAAGGAGAAACAATCAACAGAGTAAATAGAGAACCTGTAGAAGAGAAACAAATATTTACAAATTATGAGTACAATAAAGAGCAAATAGCCAGAATCTACAAGCACCTCAAACAGCTTAACAAGAAAAAAACAAGTAACTCCATTAAAAAGTGGGCAAAATACATGAAAAGACAGTTTTCAAAAGGAGGCATACAAGCAGCCAACAAACATTTAAAAATGCTCCTCACCGTTCATCAGGGAAATGCAAATCAAAACCAATGAGAAACCATCTCACCATGAGCCAGAATGGCTATTTTTAAAAAGCCAAAAGAGGAGAGAGTGGGAGAGGGTGAGGGCTGAAAAGTTACCTATTGGATACAATGTTTGCTATTTGAGTGAAAGTTACACAAGCAGCCTAGACTTCCCTGCGATGCAATACATGCAAGTAAGAAACCTGTGCTTGGCCAGGCGCGGTGGCTCAAGTCTGTAATCCCAGCACTTTGGGAGGCCGGGGCGAGTGGATCACGAGGTCAACAGATCAAGACCATCGTGGTCAACATGGTGAAAACCCGTCTCTACTAAAAATACAAAAAAATTAGCTGGGCATGGTGGCGCGTGCCTGTAATCCCAGCTACTTAGGAGGCTGAGGCAGGAGAATTGCCTGAACCCAGGGGGCGGAGGTTGTGGTGAGCCCCAAGATCTCGCCATTGCACTCCAGCCTGGGTAACAAGAGCGAAACTCCGTCTCAACAAACAACAAAAAAAACCACTGCGCTTGTGGCCCCTAAATAACTACAAATAAAAACATTGAAAAGCCATTTGCTAATACATTTGAAATCGTGCTGAATCTGAAGGTTGGCAAGGGGAAGATGGTAAAGGTGTAAGTCGGTCAGACAAGTCACAAGAAGAAGGTGGGTAGTATCTGCCAACGAGACACTTGGAATCTGCATCAATTTATTTTCTTTCCCTATTGATGAGATGATCAAGAAGATGATGTTGCCTCTATATGAAAATTATGGGGAAGTAGAATAGGGAGTGAACCACATAATGGATATTGAATTTGTGTTAAGGAGATCAGAAGATCATAATAAGATCTTCTGATAAGGTTAGATATGTATGTGTAATGGCTCCTTGTTTTGTGTAACTGACTAACCTTTAAAATTTTTGTTAAAATAGTATTCTTTACCAAAAAATCAGCCAGGCGCTGTGGTGTGCGCTTGTAGTCCCAGCTACTCAGGAGGCTGAGACAGGAGAATTGCTTGACCTGGGAGGCAGAAGTTGCTGTGAGCCCAGATCGCGCCACCGCATTCCAGCCTGGGTGACAGACTTAGACTCCATTTAAAAAAAAAAGTATTATTTTCAAGCAAATTTCTTTTAAGACCCATCGGTAATTATTCTTTCCTACTGAAAGTTGAAATATGATGAAATACATAAGACCTTGTGTGTCTGGTAGTGATTTGCACAAACCAGGAATTCATTGTGAATCTGCCTTTTAGGACACTTGAGGCACTGTGGAATTATTAACGGATGACTTTTTAAAATTTTACATTAAAGAATATTTGTAGCCATAGAGAAGTCATGTAGCTATGACAGACACCGTCTGTGTCTATATGATGCCACCACAGCCATTAAGGGAGGCACAAAATTGGATTGAACCAGTAATTTGTTAGCTGTTTTATTCAATTTCTTTCCTTTTCATTTTCATTCTTTTCTTTCTTTCTTTCTTTTTTTTTGAAATGGAGTTTCGCTCTTGTTACCCAGGCTGGAGTGCAATGGCGCGATCTCAGCTCACCCAACCTCCGCTTCCTGGGTTCAGGCAATTCTCCTGCCTCAGCCTCCTGAGTAGCTGGGATTACAGGCATGCACCACTATGCCCAGCTAATTTTTTGTATTTGTAGTAGAGACGGGGTTTCACCATGTCGACCAGGATGGTCTCGATCTCTTGACCTCGTGATCCACCCACCTAGGCCTCCCAAAGTGCTGGGATTACAGGCGTGAGCCACCGCGCCCAGCCTGTTTCATTATTTTCTTACTCCATGAAATAGGTTCACATGTATAAAGACCGAGTTTACATTTTAGTAGCCTTTTTTCCCCTCCAGAACACTGGTAGTGTATTTCTCACCTTAAAACTTCTAATTAAATAACTGGATTGCCTTTTTTTTATGTACTTTGTAGGCAGGGATATAAATATTTAAAAAATATATTTTTTAATGGACATACATTGTGAGTTCAAAAGGCAACTGATTTTTCTTCTTGAGGGCTTCTAAACTGACAGGATTTCTTCCAAAAATTTGAATAAATCTGTGTGATTCTGATGTGCAACAAAACCAGGTATGTTCACATTTGCATTGTGAGAACCGCCTATGTCTATGAATGGGGTCTTGTCTTATGGAGGTGAGAGGTGAAAAGTTTATTCTCACTGATGAATGCCTGGCAATGCCCTGTAAGATGACATATATCTCCACAGACTGAAAAAGCTGCTTTGAAAAATAAAGTTTTAATTCACTACCCACTACTGAATATTTGTATGAATCTTAACATTAGAAAAATGGACAAGATTAAATCTTCATCTTCATCTATCCCAATAAAATTGTACTTCATTCCACTTGTAACAATGCCATTATGCTATTCTAAGTGGTTTGTACTTCTAAGATATTTATAAATTTTAAATATTGTATTAAAAATGAATGTCTGCTTTTCATCATTAAAAAACCCTTCAATCACATCCAGTACTGAATTTGATAATTAAGGAATTTTAAAATGCTATAATAGGCTTACTATCTTAAATGAAATCTTAATATTTCCAATCTAAAAATATGTATTCTTGCTGATTTTTTAATGCAAAACAATTTGACCACATACTTTTCCACCATTCAATCACAGCAGAAATGACATCTCCTTAGAGACACATTCACTGGTTTTTATAAAAATGTGAGGTCTCCCTGAACTTTCTCCATCATGATCATTCCACCTTCGACCATACATACTTGCTTAACGTCTGTTCTTTTTTTAGAGTATGTTTTGTGACACCAAGGACTGTTTATGATCTTGCCAATCATTATTTTTCTTTTCTTTCTTTCTTTTCTTTTTTTTTTTTTGAGACGGAGTTTTGCTCTTGTTACCCAGGCTGGAGTGCAATGGCTCGATCTCGGCTCACCGCAACCTCCGCCTCCTGGTTTCAGGCAATTCTCCTGCCTCAGCCTCCTGAGTAGCTGGGATTACAGGCACGTGCCACTGTGCCCAGGTAATTTTTTGTATTTTTAGGAGAGACGGGGTTTCACCATGTTGACCAGGATGGTCTTGATCTCTTGACCTCGTGATCCACCTGCCTCGGCCCAATCATTATATTTCTAGTGCTTACTTAGTGCAGTGCCTCACACATAGTGCACAGTCAATAAATGCTGATTTAA
The DNA here is from genome assembly GCA_028533165.1 of Leontopithecus rosalia. Lineage (NCBI taxonomy): Eukaryota > Metazoa > Chordata > Mammalia > Primates > Cebidae > Leontopithecus > Leontopithecus rosalia. The sequence goes on from CM052669.1 coordinate 31,816,039, forward strand.
ATTTATGGTTGAAGAACAATTAATTCTAAGTGTTGGTAGACATTAAGATAGGCAAAAACATAAGACAAGAACACTAGGTGGTTTTCCTAAAGATGTGGATGGAGCCATGTTGATCCACAGAGTTTAGCTTCCCTGTGAGTCAGAGTACGCATTTCTGAGATGCCTGGTTGATGGTGTAGTTGTATTGCCTGTGACCTTGGAACATAAAGGGACAGAGGTTTCACTGGCACTAAAACTCCCAACCTTACCCTTTTTAGCACTTCTCTGTAATGAGACTAGTGTTAACCTGAAGCCATCAATTTTTAACAACTTATGTAAAATTTGGTGAACTATAGGCAGAAAACCATTCCCATATGAGGGATTAACAAACGATTTTTGATGAGTACTATTACTGTTGCCCAATTTTAATAAATGGCAAGGAAAGTTTCAAGAGTCCCTGATACACCAGCTATTTTAGTAAGTTAATGTTTTTCCTTCTCTATGGTGCCTGCCAAAAGTGTGAGTAAAAACTCTGGATCACGAGGCATTTATTGGGTAAACAGCATTTCATTTTTACACAAACGTTGACATTAATTAAGTCTTCCAACATCTGGGGTGTAGGTAAGCGTTCTGCTAATTTTGCAGAGGAGGAAATGAAATCTCAGTGGCCTGGCAGTTTGCCAAGGTCAATGAACAAGTCAGCACCAGGACTGGGAGTACTACTCAGGAATTGTTGGCTGCGAATCTTCTGTTCAACAAAAGTAACTCATAAGGAAAAAGCACATTGGGAATATATTCTTGTTTATATGGTTCCTGTCAAACCTGGAAGGCCCAGTAATCTCGTGAGAATTTCTTTCTCCAATCTCGGTTTTATGACTGAATGTATTCTAGTAAGAATCACACATCCATTTACAATGTCATTCATTCATGTGGATCAGAATTTTGAAAAATCTCTTTACTATCCATTCCTTTTATTCTCTTCATTTTATTTCTTTTTTTCTTTAAGAATTTATTTCAATCCATGAAGCCTAACTTTTAAAAAATTATTTTGATTATAAAATGAAGGACATCCTAGCCTAAGCAAATAAATGTCACACTTTGTATTTTTGAACTCGATTTTATAATATGTGCTGGTTTGTTATATTGTGTAAATCAAAAGTGTAAGAAAATGCTTGCCCATTTTTAGAAGATAAATTGCACCACAATTGAAGAAAAATGTATAGTGCAAGACCTAGGCAATGATTCTAGTATAAGTAGAATGATTAAGACCTGGATTCTGTTTTAGGAAGCCTGTTTTACTTCCACTTCTGCTACTGATCTGCCAAGTGACCTTGAAGAATCTTTTAACCTCTTGGTTCTTCAGTGTTCTCATCTATAAAATGGAAATAATAGTGTTCACCTCGTGGGTTATTGCAAGAATTTAGTGAGTTTGTTCATACGTAACTTAGAAAGGTGCCTGGCACATAGATTTGGGACACCATGATCAGTTATTAAAATTCTTTGAGGTGTCATTGGCATGCAGGTTGAGCACCCCTAACAAAGAAAAATCTGAAACCCAAAATGCTCCAATATCTGACACTTTTTGAGCACCAACATGATGCCACAGGTGAAACCTTCTGCAGCTAAAGTCATGTGATAGATTGTAGTCAAAACTCTGTTTTGTGCACAAATTTATTTAAAATATTTAAAATATTGTATAAAATTTCCTTCATGTGATGTGTGTAGACTGCATATGAACATTCCTGAGTTTTGTGGTTAGAATTGGGTTCCATCCCCAAGATTTCTCATTATTCACAGTCATGTACCGTTAACGAAGTTTCAGCCAATGACAGACTGCTTATTCAATGGTGTCCCCTTACGGTTATAATACCATATTTTTACTGTACTTTTTCTATTTCTAGATATGTTTAGATACACAAATACCTACCATTGTGTTCCAGTTGCCTATAGTATTCAGAACACGCACATGCCGTACAGGTTTGCAGCCTAAGAGCAATGGGCTATATCACAGGACCTAGTGTGTAGGGGCCTCCTCCATCTAGATTCGTGTAAGTGCACTCTAGGATGTTTGCACAAAGACAGAAACTATCTAATGACGCATTTCTAAGAATGCATTCATTGTTAATTAACTCGTAATACATATATACATACACACCCACATGCACACACGCACACACATACACAGAGACACACACAATATAAGTTTGCTAACCCATCCAGGTTTGTATAAGGAACTGTATGATGTCTTCACAATGACAAGATTACCTAATGACGATTTCTTAAACTGTATCCCCATTATTACATGACACGTGACCATAGATGCAAATATTTCAAAATCCAGAAACATCAAAATTTGAAATGCTTCTGGTCCCAAGCATATAAAGGATACTAAACCTGTATTTTTTATTTCTGAAACTAGTCTTAGAAAACGTTGTATAGGATATAGGACACATTAAGTGCCAAAGGAAAAAAAATACGTTGTTAGAACAGGAGAGAGAGATGGAGTTTGGCAGAAGGCCAGGTTCCCATTTGTAGCTTATTTCTGTAACATTTCCATAAACTCCCCTTGAGTGCAATGAAAAACTGTGTAAAGCGATACTGCTGGCTTTGAATGAACCACAACACAAGGGAATTCTCACAGTTGGATTGAAGAGGCTGGCTAAGAATGTTCAGCTACTTTTCCCTCACAAGAATGCATACAGGCAAATGCGGCTGTATCGTTTTTAGCATATTTTAAAATTGCTCTCAGACATTAGGCAATTTTGCTACGCATTTGCCAAGGGAACAGCAAGCTTGGCTGTGCCTTACATTTTATGGAGCTTCATGAAAGCTGGTATTTGAGGAGTGGCCTTGATTCCATATCTTTGGAGATAGAGATAGCTGACTAATGGCGCCCCTTGATAAGTGAGAACGTATTTGTACGGTGTGTGCTTTAAAGGTACCACTAGACGTCCAAAAACTGTATTTAAGGAAGAGAAAGCATACTCTTTGATTGAGTAGTCATCCACAGGCTTAACAGTGAAAAATACAATTCCAAATTTTGGGCTGCTATAAAATTTTAGATATCGTTTGAAGCCATGGTGTATGGAAAACAAACTGGAAAACTGTATTCAGTGCAGATAATGATGTAAAAAATTCTATCATGTAGACATAAATGTACAATATCATACAACTTTACAGAAAATCATTTGATTTTTAATATCAAGGACAGGTTAGCTACTGGCCCCTTGAGTTTTTACATTCCCACTCGAGTCGTGCAAAACATGGATTTTGGTGAGGTAGAACACAGAGTGTTGGCAGGGAGGGGTTGGAGAGGGGAGTCAGGCATCACTCATCAAACTGAAATGCAGTTGGTAATTGTGACACAGGGCTCTGTCTTGATAAACTGGAGTTTCTTAGTTTTACCGAGCCACTGGAAACCACTTTGCTTTACTCAGCATTCATTTTAGGGTTGTAAAATTTCCAACAAAATTTTCCCCAGACATTTACATAATAAATGAGGAACCTCTTGAATTATCCTATGCCACCTTCTCTAGGATTTTATTTGTCGTACCTCAATTTTGAGATAAAAAATCAGTGGATTTGTGCTTTCAAAAAGCAGTTTCGAAAATACAATAGCTTTTCCAAATAGGCCAGAGGAGAAAACCTCTTAACTGCTGTACACCATTTTTAGGAAGGAAGCATTATCACAGCGTTTTAAGCACTGTTCAAACCTTTTAGTCACTTTGCAGGTAAAGCTTATCTAAATGAAATGGGACCTAAGAGGATGATTAGAGTGCATCTTATCTCTTCATGTAGTCAAATACAAGATCTTCACTGCATATTCCTTTGTTAGCCATTAGATTCTGTGCAGCCTCAAACATAAAACTCCTTTAAGACTTTTTTTGCTAATTTAATCCAGTTCTTTTCTCAATAACTATGTCTAATTAGTTAAATATACATAGAAAATCCAAACTTGAGTTGAAAATCTGACTTTGTTTAGAGTTAGCTCTATTCCCCTAGGAATGTTGAATTTAAACTGGGTCTCAAGAGCCACCTGTCTTAAAATTCATACAATAATTTTGGTGGTCCTTGGAGCAGCAAGAGTTTGTTGAAAATTCAGGATCGTGGGCCCCACTCTGAATTTCCTCAATCAGAATTTCTGTTACAACAAGACCCCCTCCCCGCCTCACTGAAGTTTAAGAGCTGCTTTAAGTGTGCAGGACCTAGAGGAGTGCCTGGCTCATAACAGGTGCTCAATAAATGTATTAGTTGGCTGGCTGACTATATAAATAAATGATTTCATGGGAAACTGGCCATTAAGAAAACTTGGAGCAAGAAATTAACAGCAACATGCTTCAGTGAAAAAATTTTAATCGGTTCATAAAAGTTGGTATTCTAACCTGAGGTCACTTAAGTAGGTGAAATGTTAATTTCCCATCAAAAGGACAGGTATTTAAAACCATCTCATCATGAACATAGCAAGATTTCTTTCGCAGAGTCTGAGCCTGAGAATTATTTTCTAATGATTCCAGGAGGAAAGAAAGAAGGAAAGAACTCTAGCTTGACTTTAAGAGATACCTCTAAGAACAATGTTTAGAATTTTAATTATTGTGATTGTAAAAATGAACATTGGCACCCTTTCAGTGTGGCTTTTCTGCCATGGGTGGTGATAAATTCTTAAAATAGATGATTTCAAGATAATCAGTGCAGTAAATACGTTGTATTGGCCTGTAATTTGAAATGAGTCTCCTATATATCTTTTACTAAGGCACATGTTTTGAGCAGCTTTTTCTAAGGGGAGCACCTGTTTGTATCGATGCAGGCCTCCTCTTCCAACCGCCCTCTCTTTGACACATAGTCAAACTAGGAGCACAGTCTGGCTGTGGGGCAGAAGGCAAGCCCATCGATCCTTATGGGAGTCAGATTCATGGCCCAGGTCTCATGGAACAGGACTCCAAGTAGCCTGACACTCTAGCTATGCTGTTTATCAAATGAAGAGTTACTCTACTCGGCATGGTAAAGGAAGATGGGCAATGTGTGAAGTGGAGGACATGAAACAGTACACACGGCTAAACATTTCTATGGATCACCATTATCCTCAAAGACAGTAGAATCTCTCAGTGATTCTCAAGGAGGCAGAATAAATTCACCAGGCTTCACCATACGGCATGATAAAATGCTTGTGTTCAAGAACATTTATTAATTCTGTAATGACTAAGAGGACTCTGATAGAATTTGCTTTTATATGATAGCATTTCTTTCAGTTTTGTTCTTTTCATAATAATCATTTAATCCTGCAGTAATTTATTTGCTTAAAAATACAGGTTTTTCTGAGACTCATATAAAATAATTATATTATTCTGCTATGCCTTTTCTGAAGCTGGATAGTCAAATGCTGTTAACATTTACAAAAAAGAAAGCAAAGATATTGCTTCGGGGGCCAGGCACAGTGGCTCACACCTGTAATCCCAGCACTTTGGGAGGCCAAGGTGGCTGGATCACTGAGGTCAGGAGTTCAAGACCAGCCTGACCAACATGGTGAAACCCTGTCTCTACTAAAAACACAAAAATTAGCTAGGCGTGGTTGTGGGCACCTGTGATCCCAGCTACTCGGGAGGCCGAGGCAGGAGATCACTTGAACCCGGGAGGCAGAAGTTGCAGTGAACTTAGATTGTGCCATTGTACTCCAGCCTGGGCAACAAAATTGACACTCTGTCTCAAAAAAGGAAAGAAAGATGACTCTTCTGGACATTAAACAAGATAAAAATAAAGCAAAACACATAATGTATCACCTAGACGCCATCCATGTGTAGCTGTTAAGTAAAACGAAGTGTTTTGCATTTCTCTAGTGATCAGTGACATTGAGCATTTTTTATATGCTTATTGGCCGCATGTATGTCTTATGTGAAAAGTATCTGTTCTTGTTCTTCGGTCATTTTTTAGTGGGGTTGCTTTTTTTATTGTAAATTTGTTTAAGTTCCTTACATATTCCAAATATTAGACCTTTGTTGGATGTGTAGTTTGCAAATATTTTCTCCAATTTGTAGTTCCTCTGTTGATAGTATCTTCTGCTGTGCAGAAGCTCTTTAGTTTGATTAGGTCTCATATGTCAATTTTTGTTTTTGTTGCAATTGCCTCTAGTATCTTTGTCATAAAGTCTTTGCCAGGGTTCTGTGTCCAGAATAGTATCTCCTAAGCTATCTTCAGAGTTTTTATAGTTTTAGGTTTCACATTTAAGTTTTTAATCCATCTTGAGTTGACTTCTGTATATAGTGTTAAGAAAAGGTCCAGTTTCAGTCTTCCACATGTGCCTGGCCAGTTATTTCAGTACCATTTATTGAATAAAGAGTCTGAGATATCATCTCCCATAGTCAGAATGGCTATAATTAAAAAGTCAAAAAATAACAGATGCCAGTGAGGTTGTGGAGAAAAGGAAATGCTTATACACTGCTGGTGGGAATGTAAACTAGTTCAGTCATTGTAGACAGCGGTGTGGTGATTCACCAAGGAACTTAAAACAGAATTACTATTTGACTCAGCAATCCCACCAATGGGTATATACTCAAAGCAATATAAATAATTCTTCCATAAAGACACATGCATACGTATGTTTATTGCAGCACTATTCACATGACAAAGACATGGAATAACCCTAAATGCCCATTAAGGATAGACTGGATAAAGAAAACATGGAACATATACACCATGCAATACTATGCAGCCAAGAAAAACAATGAGGTCATGTTGTTTGCAGCAACGTGGATGGGGCTGGAGGCCATTATCCTGAGCAAAAGAATGCAGGAACAGAAAGCCAAATACCACATGTTCTTACTTATAAATGGTAGCTGAAGAATGAAAATGCAGGGACACAAGGAAATAATACATACTGGAGACTACTTGAATGTGAAGAATGGGAGGAAGAAGACGATCAGAAAAAAATACCTATCAGGTACTATGCTTCTTACCTGGGTGACAAAATTATCTTCTCACCAAAGCCTGTGACACACCATTTACCTAAAAAATAAACTTTGACATATAACTCTGAACCTAAAATCTAAAAACATGAAGTGTTAAAAGAAAAATTTTTGATAAATTAAATGTAGCACATTTATTTGGACAAAGAACGATTCATGAATTGGACAGTAATTGGAACCAGGAAAGGTACTGGGAGCTCCACCCGGCAACATGGACGCGGGGACAGTATTTATAGAAAAGAAGTGTTTTACAGAAAGAGCGTGGTTGGCTACAGCAGGGCATTTGCCTTATTTAGGGATGGTGGGTAAAGCATTTACCTTATATTGACGTGGTCTGATCATTGACAACCTGTGACTGGCCAAGACTCACCTATTTGTTACAGGAATAAACTCTCCAGTTAGGCTGCAGTTAGTTTACACACTGAGTTAGGCTGCAGTCTGCCATGTGGGGACTCAAAGTGGGAAGGCAGAGTTAGGCGAAATTTAATTTAATTTAATTTAACAGAGTGTTTAGCTTTGAGTTTGATTCCCAAAATAAGATGATTGACTATCATATTACCACCATCACTTTTATTTTGTATATTGAAATGTTTGCTATATTTTTCAATATTTCAAATATTTTTGCTTTTAAAACTTTTTCATCTCTGTGACGTCCCCGATAGGACAGTCATTGTCCAACTTCACTAATGTAGAAAATAAGACTCAGAAGTTTCCTAATGACAACATAAATACAGAGTTCTATTTCCTTAACCATAGTGCTACTCATGTCTTTAACATTTTTTTTTTTGTGCTTGCAGGGGGTTTACTTAAACGCAAATATATAAAATTTATTTTTAGTTCCAGATTTATCAAGTATCATAAAAATGATATGAATAAATTATCCATCACTACAAAATGTAGTTTATCAATGGAACATCTATTTGTAACAATCATACTCATGACTGATAACTAATAGACATATTTAGGAAATCATTCATTTTGGATAATGAGAAATTGAGGATTGAGGATATTTCTTTTTGTTAATTAATGTCCACGTGGAAATGTTTTTTACACCCCTGTTAGCGGTACACGTTTTTGGCTCCATCTTTCTCCTACGCCAGGTATTCCCCCAGCCCCACAGCCAAGCTCCAGGAGAACGAGGGATCTAAGTAGCTGCTATGGTTTGAATGTGTTCCCTTCAAAATTCAGATAAAACTGAATGGCCAATGGGATATCAAGCAGGAAGGCCTTTAAGAGGTGAATAGGGCATGAGGGCCCCTCTCTCCTGAATAGGATTAAGGCTCTTTCAAAAGAAGTTTCACACGACATTCAGCCTTCCTGCCCTCCTGCCTTCTGCATGTGAGAAAACAGTGTTCCTCCCCTCTGGAAGATGCAAAACGGCACCATCTTGGAAGCAGAGATGACCCTTCACCAGACAACCAAACCTGGCAGCGTCTTGTTCTTGGACTTCCCGGCATCGAGAACTGTGAGAAGTCAATTTCTGCTATTTATAAATGCTTAGTCTTGGGTATTTTGTTACAGCACAGATGGGCTAAGATAGCAGCACTCCCTGCGTTTACTCAGCATTGTCATGTGCCAGACATGGCTCAGCTCTGTCAATGCATCATTAGAGCTAATGCTTGCAACATCTCCATAAAGAAGGCATGGTGATTTTCCCATTTTTATAGAAGAGGAGACCAAAGCTTAGCAAGGAAAGTGGCACATGCAAAGCCCCTTGGCTGTTAAATGTCAGACTGAGGACAAGCGCTTGAACCTAGTCTTTCTGAGGTCGAAGCTTCTGTCTCATTCTCATTATGTTGTTGCTTTTCTACGGTATGTCCACAAAGAGATGAAACTTAAAAACACACCTCACAGTTTCAGACATGAGGAGGTTTTAGGTTCATTTGTGTCCATTATATCTATTCTGAATTGGGGAGAAAATAATATACTTGGTGAATATTTTCTGGATCCAAAGCCTAATATGTTCATTTTAGAATAGAATCATCAATGGAAGTTTTCCACATTGCACTTGTTGGGGACCTACTGTACTACAGGATTGGGCTAGGTACATAAAAAGCTACAAGAAAGAATGAGACTGACAATTTATCTGAACAATCTAGGCACGATTAATTCGTAAAAAAAAAAAAAAGAAAAAAGAAATAAGAAAAGTACACTTAGATTTGGGGGATAGACTTGTTGGTAAAGGAAGATCAGTACATGAATAGGGTATGGGAATGATGAGGGTTCCTGACTAAAGGTGGGGCTACTGGGCAGAAACTCTTGGCCTTTGAAAATCACCCAGGAGGTAGCAGTAGCTGGTGTCAATTCCTGAGATGCGATAATACGATGAATCTGAACCTTGTAGATCTTCTCTCTTACTTTTAATGTACGTCTGATTTCCCTTGTTTGTGTACATTTCAGATTTCAGCCTCACATCTATCCCATAAAAGATCTCTTAAGAGGGAGGTGTTTTAGTTCATTTCATGCTGCTATGACAAAATATCATAGACTGGGTAATTTATGAAGAGCAGAAATTTATTTTTTCAAAATTCTGGGAGCTGGGAAGTCCAAAATTAAGGCACAGACAGGTTAGGGTCCTAGGGCCTGGTCTACTTCCCAGACAGAGACTTGAATCATGCATCCTCTGGAGAGGAGGAACATTTTGTCTTCACGTGGCAGGAGTGCAGGAGAAAAACCTGCAAGCCCTTTTCATGGCAACATTAATCCATTCACCAGGGAAGATCCTCCTGACCTAAATTCCTTCCATTAGGTCTCACCTCCCAGTGCTGTTGCCTTAAGAAATTAAGTTTGGAGATGAACAAGTTTTGGAGGGGACAAAAACATCTAAACCAGAGAAAGGGGCAAAAATTCAGGGGACCCAAGAAAGGTAAGTTTTTGCTCACTTCCTTTCCTCCATGTGTCTCCATAAATACTTAATTTCTTTTTCCTTTTTTTTTTTTTTCCTTGAGACAGAGTCTCACTCTGTTGCCTAGGCCGGAGTGCAATGATGCAATCTGGGCTCACTGCAACCTCCATCTCCGGGGTTCAAGAAATTCTCCTGTCTCAGCCTCCCAAGTAGCTGGGATTACAGACTAGCACCACCACGCCCAATTAATTTTTGTATTTTTAGTAGAGACAGGGTTTACCCATATTGGTCAGGCTGGTCTTGCACTCCTGACCTCAGGTGATCCACCAGCCTCAGCCTCCCAAAGTGCCGGGATTACAGGTGTGAGCCACTGCACCCAGACAATACTTAATTTTCATAATGTAAATTAGTGTTAATTATAGTTATAGTAATAATGACACCAACATGTGTAAGATGCTGAAGACATTTGAGCTAAGCCCTCTATTGAATCATTTCATATATTATCTTAGCAACCCCATAATATGGTGCTACATTTACCTCCTGTGTTCTGTGAAACTGAGTCATAGAGAGGTTAAGAAACATGTTCAAATCATGCAGTGTTTCAGGAGCAGAGCTGAGATTTGAGCCTGACAGAGAGTTCTTTATGCAGCTGACCTCTCCCATTTAGCTACAATTATCCTGCAGCACAGTAACAATTATTCAATATCATTAAATAAAACATTAAACTTGTCTATTAATTTTTTGATGATACTGAACTTGTTTCACATAGTCATCACTTTCACAGGTTTTTGCTCACTTAGCAAACAGAATTTAAATCATGGTTGAGCAGATAGAATTTTAATCAATTGAAAGGAACGTTGTCTATAGACGGACAATTTCCGACTGTTATTCTGTAGTTCACAAACTGGAAGCCACCTGTACTCACTTGGAAACCCTTTCAATATTTGAAAAGATATATATGAAAATGCCATGATTTTTAACTCTTTGGGGTTGTCTAATTGTGGGTGAAAATAGCCAGGGAGAATCTTGATAGAACAACGTGTTTCTGAGTCAGGATAGGACACTTAGGAGAAGAGAGTGAACAGTGGGCAGTTAGTTCTCCCACAAAATCTTCTACCCTTACTGAATAGAATATATAAAAAAATAGTACAAAGATCTTAAATATCCACTACTAGGTTTCTGGAAAATAATTAGGATAAAATAATACTTTAATAAATTTTGAGTGATTCCTAGAAGATGAAAATCAGATATTATTTTAATGACTTTTATATTTATATTGTTTTAAAAATTATTTTTCCATTTTATAAACATTCTTATGTACCCCCAATATTTTCCCATAGTGATTTGATTAAAATATAGTAAAATATATTGTGCAAACTATTTGGGGTGAAACAAACACAGGATCAGAGTTTTTGTAATTTTCTTTATTTTTACTTGTATTTATTGTTTTGATTTTTTAACAAAACTCTACAATAGCAAACAGAAAATGTCATGTAAGCCTGAACTTTATGAACACTTACAGAACATTTTTCAGAAAAGAATATCTTCTCCTTTAACTCCATAAGCATAGCTCCCACATTGTAAGGAGTTTAAAGATCAATTTCTCCAATAGCCGTGGAGAAAATTTTCTCTCTTCCTGTGCAGGGCCACTTGAACTGTAAGGAACAGTGGAGTATTTATTTGGAAAATAGCCTCACGAGTTTCTGAACTGACTTGAGGGAACAAGAGCGCTTCAGGACTGCCTCTATGATAATGTGTTTCAATATTAAAACCAAACAAGTGGTCTGTTTATAGAAACTAAAAAAGCTATATGTCAATTTTAAACATAGATTCTGGGTTATATCTTGCCACAAGTTCTAAGACACTGGTCTTGGAGAGTAGCTCCATTTTCTCTATTCATTGTGGCTTATAGGTAATTCAGTTATCTGAGTTGATGGTTCTGTAGTCCTGAATTGGATGTCCAGTTATTTTAGAAATGTATCTTGGAAGTTTATCGATCTCTGAATCTTTTTTATCCTATGCTTTAATGGATTTTACTAACATGGAAATATCTTGTCTTGGAGTAAATATTCCTTTTGAAACAAGAGGATCATGAATTTGATTCCTAATGGTGCCTCCTTACTGAAAGACGTGGGCGTGCTTTAAGGCAAAGAATGTACCTAATATCTGTTTTGATGGGCCGAATAGAATCCTTTATATTCTAACAAAAAGACGTTCAACAACTCAGTTAATCTAGGGTTTGTTTTATACTTCTAAATCCACAAAGTCTGCCGGTTTTGAACATCATAAGTAAATAAAAGACTGAAGATATTTTAACACTTAAACAGTCTTAAGCCAAGAAAAATAACACAAGCAGAAAGGAGCCAAATGCAAACATGATTATGTATCCAGTGTCCTCTGTTTTGGGTTTGGAATGAATCTGCTGCACAATTGACTAAAGGAATCTCATAGTTCCATCTATTCCAGCATTTACTGTTTCTAGTTTATGACAACCTTCCATTTTCAGCTCAACTGGTAGAGAGAAGTGAGTTTCCTAACAATTTCTAGGCTATCTTTATCATCTATCAGTAAGAAACTGACAGCAGTGATGAGAATTTCTTCACCTATATGCAATTTTATTGATGTTCTTTAAACATAGCACTTCTGCATTTTAAAAATCTCAGCAGCAGTGGGAACACACACATTATCTATCTATCTATCTATCTATCTATCTATCTATCTATCTATCTGCCTATCTAATCTATCACCTACTTTTCCATTTCACATCTAGGTAGATGAGATAATAATATTTGAAATCTATAATTGATGCAAAGAGAAACATTATTATCCTCTGAATTTATGTAAAGAAATATGCTTTACATTGATGAACAGAGGTAATCAATTTATAAATACATATTTCTTATTTGAGGTTTATCCTCATTAACTGCAATACCAAAATACCTGGACTAAGTACTTTATTGTGCTCTCTGGGGAGGTAACTAAATTAACATATTAATATTGCTGCATACTGAATTAGCTCAAGTTCAAACAAAGAATACAAGTTAAACATGGAATATTGATTGGCATGCATTTATCTCCTCCTCCTCCTAAAACCCAAACAAAAATAACAGTAAAGAAATTTTTCTCAAAAGCATATTCATCCATAAAGTTAATGGGAAGATTGCAAGAGGCAAAACATTTATGCTAATTTTGGTAAGACAGAGTTTGGAAGTGATGTGTGACTCAGCAAAGCAGGAGAAATTATACAAATTACAATTGAGAGGCTGTGGAGTTTACAATACCAATGAAGTCGTGTCAATTTGCTCGACAGACCCTATAAAGGGTCACCATTCAAAGGCACTGGCCTCAGAGGAGGCAGCTGTAAACAAAATGTGGACTGAAATCTGTCTTCAAGTAGGCCGCTTTTCCAATCCTGCCCAGGCAGGGATCGTCCCTGGTCCTGACAACCTTCACAGACCACTGTGTTCTTTTCTGCAGGAACCAAGCTAAGGAGGCTCCAGTCTTGGTGATAGGAGACACAGGGGAAGGTAGAGATTCTATGTGGGGCTAAAAGTAGAAGACAGTAAGTAAGAGGAACTTGGTTTTCTCACCTAGACTTAGAATTCTTACCTCCACAGAGAGAAACCGGGGAATTCTCCTAGGGAGAAGATGGTTAAGAAAGCAGCAAATACGTAAAACCTCAGCATAGACACTCGGAGTGCCCTGTAGGAAAAGGCCAGGGCTTTTTTTGCCCTATAAAAAGGTTTGATTGCCCTAAAGAAAGCCACATCCAGTAACTCCTGTTCTCATATACAGGACTTCTAACCTGCTCTTACTGTCCCTTTCTTTGATATGAGATGAGAACACAGATCACCAGACATGTAAGTCGTAACACTCAAACAAATTAGGAAATGGAAGGAAGGAAGAAGGGAAGGAAGGAAGAAGGAAGGAAGGAAGGAAGAAAGAAAGAAAGGAAGGAAGCAGGTTATGGAGGGAGCAGGAAACAAATTAATGGTTGCTGGACCATAGAGCAATTCTATTTTAATTTTTTTGAATAACTGCTCTACTGTTTTTCATGGTAGTCACTCCATTTTACATTCCCATCAAGAGCGTACAGGGTTTCTAGTTTCTCCACATCCTCAACAGCACATTTTGTTTTTTAAGAGCCACCCCAACAGGTGTGAGGTGTTAACGCTATTTCATTTTACATTTTTCTGATGATTAGCGATATGCACCTTCTCATATACCTGTTGGCCATTTATATGTCTTTGAACATGACAATAAAAAATTTTAAAAATTAAAAATATTCTAAAAAAGATGTCCTTGAGAAACAAGAAAAAGAAACATGAATAGTATTTCAGAAACAAGAACTTTTACTCAAACAAAGAGTAAGAATAAAAGATAACTTGATAATATCCCCCAGTGAATAAAAACAAATAAAAAGACAGTAAATCGTTGAGAATAAGTATTGAGCTACGGAAGTAGAGAATGCAATTAACAGACATTTCAGAATGAGAAAACAGGGAAAAATAGAGAGGAAGAGGCTATCAATGAATGACTGAAAACAATTCCCAGAATTGAATGCCATCCATCTCTTGATTGAAGGGCATCAGGTACTAACACCACAAATATAAAAATACCCACAGCAAGGAGCCTTATTATGAGAGCAAAATCCTAGACAATGTTTTGGGAAAAAATAACTCACACACAAAAGAAAGAGAATCAAAATGGTATTCAACTTTTTTCCTGTAACTTTAAAAGCTAGAAAACAAAGAACTAATGACTTCAAAATTCTGAGAAAAACATTATTTCCAAGTTACAACTCTTTCTTTAGAAAAAAAGTTAGTCAGAGGTGAGGAGAGATTAAACACATATTTTCAACATGCAAAAACTTAAACCAAGAACGTGTATGTCTTATCCATTCTTGGGAAGCTGCTGAACGACGTGTTTAAGGAAAGTGGTATCTATAAAGAAAATTACAGCTTTATATTCCTACATTAAAAAAGAAAAACATTAAACAGTTTAAATGTTTTTCTGAAGTAGCTAGAAGAGCAAAGTTAACCGAAAAAGGTTGATTCAAGGGCATAACAAGGGTAGAAACAATAATTAATTAAAACTAAAATCAAATTACAAAAAAAATGATTGAAGCGAAAATTCTCACAAAATACCGATCAGAATGAAAGTGAGACTATTCCTTAATATCTTTCATATATTAAAAAGAAAAGAGATAATATTAAGATAAATTTTATACTAATAATTGCAAAAATATAAATGAAATAGAAAAAGACATATAAAAAACTCATAAAATTAATAAGATGAATTAGGAATCCAAATAATCCTTTAGTAAAGAATTAAATTTATTATTATAAAAACAATCTTCCCACACAGAATGCTCCAAGCCCTTATGGTTTCATTGGTTAATTCTATCAAACATTTAATGAAAAATAATACTAATTTTACACAATTTATTTTAGAAAAAAGATGATAGAATTGCTTCCCATTTTGTTTGATGAGGCTAGCATAACTATACCACATTCCTACTGCTGTATAATTAACTGTGACAAAAATCAGTGGTTTAAAACACAAAAACTTATTATTTCTGAGGTTCTATGAGTTGGGTGGTCTCAGCTGTTCCTTGCTGTGTCAGCTGGTGTCACTCATATTGCTGTATTCAGATATTAGATGGGCAGCCCTGGCTGGAGGACTTTAGCCTTCCCACATGCCTGGGGCACTGGGAAAGATCATTAGAACACTGAGGCCGGGCGCGGTGGCTTAAGCCTGTAATCCCAGCACTTTGGGAGGTCAAGGCGGGTGGATCACGAGGTCAAGAGATCGAGACTATCCTGGTCAACATGGTGAAACCCCGTCTCTACTAAAAATACAAAAAACTTAGCTGTGCATGGTGGCACGTGCCTGTAATCCCAGCTACTCAGGAGGCTGAGGCAGGAGAATTGCCTAAACCCAGGAGGCGGAGGTTGCGGTGAGCCGAGATGGCACCATTGCACTCCAGCCTGGGTAACAAGAGCGAAACTCCGTCTCAAAAAAAAAAAAAAAAAAAAAAAAAGCCTGTGCTATTCGTCTCTTTATGTTTTCCCTTATCACTGAGTTGCTCACATTGAATCCTGCCAGACCTAAAGTGGAAGCTGTCAGCCCTGTAATGTGTGGGCAGAGAAATGCCAAGTGTTGCCGCATTCTGCTGGTCGCAGCACGTTAGCAGACTATACAGACTGAAGAGGAAGGAAAAGAGACTGAACCTTGACTGTGGTGGTGACATTTCTGTATGATAGGGATTTTGGTAGAAATGCTCACGTATAGTTTACCACCAACAGCCTTGATACGAAAACCTGACAGAGCTGCTACAAAAAGAAAAGAAAAGAAAAAAAAAAAACCTTCATGAACATGGAAAGAAAGGTACTTTAAATGAAATTTTAAAAGAAAAGAGAGAACAACCAAATAGAAGCAATAAAAAACGATAAAAGGGAAATCACCACAGATTCCACAGAAATTCAAATCATCATCAGAGAATATTACAAACAACTCTATGCACACAAACTAGTAAACCTGGATGAAATGGATAAATTCCTAGACACCTGTGTCCTCCCAAGCCTAAACCAGGAGGAAGCTGAAACTATGAATAGACCAATAACAAGGTCCAAAGTCGAGGCAGCAATTAAGAGCCTACCACACAAAAAAAGCCCAGGTCCAGATGGGTTCACAGCCGATGAGGAAAGACACACAAAGACACACAAAGAGGAACTGGTACCATTCCTTCTGAAACTATTCCAAATAATCCAAAAAGAGGGAGTCCTTCCCAACTCATTTTATGAGACCAACATCATCCTGATACCAAAACCTGGCAGAGACTCTACAAGAAAAGAAA
>CM052669.1:31833177-31877952 GCA_028533165.1 Leontopithecus rosalia
GGGGGAGGGATGGCATGGGGAGAAATGCCAGATATGGGTGAGGGGGCAGAAGGCAGCAAAACACACTGCCACGTGTGCACCTATGCAACTATCTTGCATGTTCTGCACATGTACCCCAACACCTAAAATGCAATAAAAATTAAAAATATATATATATATAAATAGAAGCACCGTGATCTTATGGAATATATGCAAACAACACACATTTGGCTTAAAACTTTAAAATCAATCAATATAATTCACATTATTAACAGACCAAAGAAGAAAATAATTTCAATAGATGCAGCAAAAGCATTTGACAGAAACAATAACCATTCATTATTATTATGTTTTGAGACAGAGTCTCTCTCGGTTACCAGGCGCCAAGCTGGAGTGCAGTGGTGTGCTCTCGGCTCACTGCAACCCCTGCCTCCTGGGTTCAAGCAATTCTCCTGACTCAGCCTCCCAAGCAGCTGGGACTACAGTCTCATGCCACACAGCCAGCTAATTTTTATATTTTAGCGGAGATGGGGTTTCTCCATGTTGTCCAGGATGGTCTCCATCTCTTGACCTTGTGATCTGCCACCTTGGCCTCCCAAAATGCTGGAATTACAGGTGTAAGCCACCGTGCCCGGCCTAATTTTTTTTTTTTTATTAGAAAACTAAGAGCAGAAGAGAACTTCTTCAATACTATAAGCTAAAGGAAACATCTATAATTAACATCAAACTAAATGATCAAGGTCTGAATATTTTCCCTCTAAGACTAGAAATAGAAACTAGGTATTGAAATGGAGGTCCTGGTCAGTGCAATAAAGCAAAAAATAAAAGCAAATAATTCCGATTGGAAAGGAAGAATAGACGATAGATGTCTCTCTATTCTCAAGAGATCTGATTGTTTAAATAGAAAATTGTAAGGGATCTACCAAGCAATTACTAAATTAATAAGTAAATTTGGCCAATGGCAAGATAATGTGTTGACAAAAATCAATTGTATTTTTAAAATTAGAATCCTATAATTAGATTTTTGAATGCCATTTCTAATACTCTTAGAAAGCACAAAATACTTAGAAATAAATCTAACAAGAACAGAGCAAGGCTTTAAATTAAATATAAAAACTGACGAGAGAAAATAAAGAATACTAAATAAGGCCGGGCGCGGTGGCTCAAGCCTGTAATCCCAGCACTTTGGGAGGCCGAGGCGGGTGGATCACGAGGTCAAAAGATCAAGACCATCCTGGTCACCATGGTGAAACCCCGTCTCTACTAAAAATACAAAAAATTAGCTGGGCATGGTGGCGTGTGCCTGTAATCCCAGCTACTCGGGAGGCTGAGGCAGGAGAATTGCCTGAACCCAGGAGGCAGAGGTTGTGGTGAGCCGAGATCACACCACTGCACTCCAGCCTGGGTAACAAGAGCGAAACTCCGTCTCAAAAAAAAAAAAAAAAAAAAAAAAAAAAAAAAAAAAAAAAAAAAAAAAAAAAAAAAAAAAAGAAAGAAAGAAAAAGAGTACTAGATAAATACACCATGTTCATGAATCGGAAGATTCAATATGGTTAAATATATCAAATCTCCCCAAATTGATAGATTCACTTATTCAGTACCAATTGAGATTCTGGAATTTATTCTATATAAATTGATGAGCTGATTAAAAAATTTGTACAGAAAACAAGGGATTTAGAAAAGCCAAAAGTGTCTTAAAATTAAAACAACTTTGAATGATATAAAATACATGACTTTAAGATTTAGTATATTGCCGGGTGCGGTGGCTCAAGCCTGTAATCCCAGCACTTTGGGAGGTGGAGGCGGGTGGATCATGAGGTCAAGAGATCGAGACCATCCTGGTCAACATGGTGAAACCCTGTCTCTACTAAAAATACAAAAAAGAATTACCTGGGCATGGTGGCGCGTGCCTGTAATCCCAGCTACTCAGGAGGCTGAGGCAGGAGAATTGCCTGAACCCAGGAGGTGGAGGTTGCGGTGAGCCGAGATCGCGCCATTGCACTCCAGCCTGGGTAACAAGAGCGAAGCTCCGTCTTTAAAAAAAAAAAAAAAAAAAAGAGATTTAGTATAAAGCTATAGTAATCAAGGCAGTGTGGTGTTGTGGTAAGGATGATCAAGAATTCTGATGGAACAGACCACGTAGTCTGTAAGTAGATTTACAAATATAGTTTAGTTGATTTTCAGCAAAGCCGACAAGGCAGTTCTATAATGAAAGTTTGTTCAATAAATGGTGCTAGAACAATTAGGTATACATTTGGGGAAAAATGAGCTAAGACTCTGTAACTCTGCTACAAAGATAATTCATTCAACCTAAATTACATACCAAAATATAAAAACTGAAGTTATAAAGCCTCTAGAAGAAAATATAAAAGAATATTTTCATGACTGTAATGTTGCCAAGTATTGTGAAGGGCACAGAAAGAAGTAATAAACAAAAGAAGAAAAAAATGAGAAATTAAACTACATAAAGTTACAAACGTCTTCTCCTCAGAAGAAATCATTAAGAAGAAAGTCATTAAATAGAAGAATAAAATAATCTCAAAACATATATCTGACCAAAATCTTTCATGAAGAGATTTTAAAACTTAGATAACTCTTCAGAAAGGAAAATGACAACACTTGAGAATAGATTGAAACCATTATTTCACAAAAGACATAATATTTAATAAGCACATGAAGAAGTCCTCAGCAGCATTAGTAATTAAGGGAATCCAGATTAGAACCACAAGAAGTTACTACTACACATTCACTAGAATGATTGAAAGTAAAATGAAATGAAAGAAGACTGACAGTACCAAACGTGGGCGAGGACACATTGCTAGTGTTTGTGTAAAATGTCACAACTACTAAGGAAAATCGTTTTTTAGTTTTTCTTAGAGTTACGCATATACCTATTCTATGACCCAGCAAATTCCTCTTTTAGATGTTAATCATAGGGAAATGAAAATACATAAAAGGGCATCGTAAAGAACACCAATAACATTATTACCCATAGTAGTCCTGAATTGAAAGTATCCCATATGTCTATTAATAGGATAATGGAAATTAACAGGAAAATAAAATTGCTGTATCTAATGGAATACTATGCAGCAATAATGAGAAGAAATACTGAAATATACAATAACCCAAACAAGTCTGGAAGATTTCATTTTTAGACGTAGCTGATGTAAAAGACTACAAGCTGTATTATTGTATTTATATACACTTTTGGGAGAGGCAAAATTAATCATCATGCAATAAATCTGAACAGTCCTTTACTGAGGGAGCTGTAGGTTGCAAATGGCTGGGAGGGGGACGAGGAATTTTCGAGGTGATGGAACTGTTCTGTATCATAATAAGGGCGAGCACTACTTGGCTTTTCCAAGAATGGCCACAGAAATATTTCCAGTCCCACATGTTATTTCAGCACATTGCTACCAAGATCCAAGTTTCTTGCTATCAATAACCAAGCCTGAGAAATTTACTTTCATTTAATCTGGATGGGTTTGTGGCTTTCAAAGCCAAGTCATAAAAAAGATAAAGAGTGTTGGTGGGCTGTCTCTTTCTTGAGAAGCTTGGAATTCAGACGGTATGCTGCAAGGAAACCTGTGTGGACAGATTTCAACAAGCAGCATTGACTGCCACACAGTGAGTAAGCAAGTCTAGAGATGACTGTGGACTCTCACTTCGAGCCCACCAGGTGAGGCCTCAGACATAAGACATCAGAGATAGGCCATATACACTGAATCTTGACTTACTGCCTTACTCTCAGAATCTACAAGGATAAGAAATGCCTATTTTATACTATTGTGTTTTGGGGATGATTTGTTACACAGCCATGGTAACATTAAAAATCATATTACATAATCAATTATGTATTTTTCCTTATGCATTTAAAAATTTATCTCTTGACTATGCCAAGTTATATATTTGAATTATTCATAGTTTAGTGTCTTCTGGCATATTTCTGTATTCTGAATGTAAATCAATTTTTGTGCAAATGAAACAGCATTGTTTATATTTTGTTTTATTCAACTCAATACAGAACCATAAAGATAAAACAATTTAAAATTTTAAAACATGAAGATAATTTGTCAATTTTCTGATTTTTTGACTTAGATGGTAAATAGTTGTGGATTTATTCTTTAACTGCCTTTTAATGACAGTATTGTGAGGTCATCTGGGCACTAATTTTAAATATAGCAAAGGGTAAGATAAAATGATTTATTTACATAATGCAGTTTGGGAAAAATGGGAGCAAGGGAGGTTATGAATTAGACATTAATTCTAATAATGTAATTGTATCAAACCAATGGAATGTCTCTGAGTGAAGACATGATGGAGGAATGGCACTTTATAAAGTCTGAAAGCTGTTCAGATTCACAACCTGGTACAGGGTGATAAAGACAGACCAGTTTTACTGATGTCTGTATCTGCATTCCATGTGAAAAGAAGCAATGAACATGTCTTTGCTGAACTCTAGTTTGTAAATAAAATCAGATGGGTGCTTTACCTTCAAAAGTTTTTTATTCTGTTTTTTTTTTTAACCAAAAATGTGAAAAATAATGAACCATTACTATACACAAAGTTTTTTATTTTCCTAAAGTGATTAAACCAGCCTGGGCAGTAGAGTGAGACCCCATCTTTATAAATAAGGAAATCAATAAATAACAGATAAATAAAGAAATTTAAATACTTATAAAAAGAACTGTAGATTTTGTAACTTTAACAATAGAATCAGATTTTGAGGTTTTCCCATGTTAATAGGGAGTCACCAAATATGAAGTAGAAAATTCAATGAAATTGATAGATTCTGCAGATAATCTTGGCAGCACTCAGGCTACCAATAGGTTTGCTTATGTTCTAGGTTGGGAAAACAGAGCAAGTCTGTGCTCTGCTCACCACTTAATAGATGAGTTTGATTCTGGAGGGCCTGGATCGGGTAACGCTCGACTTCAGATGCGATTCTGGTCTTGCCAACCCTGCTGACACAGCATCAGAAAGAAAAGAGGGAAATTCAGGCTTCCCTGAGGCCACAAAAAATATTCCAGCAGAAATCAGAAAATTCAGTCTGACATTAGGCTATGTGAAGAATACAGCCAGCCTGAGGTTACAGGAAGGAAATCCTGTTTTACCAGAAATCCAAGTTTGTTGGAATAAGAAACTGACTCTTTTTCAGTACAAAACAAGGACCACAGAAACGAAAGCGACAATGAAGAGCTGCCCACAGGAGGTTGATGTGTGCCGCATTGGCCGTTTCAGCTTTGCCACTCTTGCGTTTTTGTTTCCCGTCCCAGGGCTGCCTTTACAAAGGTTTTAAGGTCTGCTCCAGGGACATACACTACAGTGTGTGCCATTATTCAGAATGCTCACCAAAGTATAGTTTGCTTTGAGTCCATCATTCCTGGGGGTTCCTTCTCCTAATACATAATTTCTTGGTGTAAATAAGTGAAAAATATTGACACGGACTTAGCATCCACAGTATTTTTGCCAGGCAATCTCTAACATTTTCATATTTGTATTTATAATCCAACATACATAAAAACATTAATAGTTGCAGAACTCTGTCAGCGACGTTGAGGCAACAGAGAGAGTGGGAAAGCAGGACTCACAGGCTGCTTGCCTTCTTCCCACCTGCACTCTGCAGGGGAGCTCATTGACTTCCAGCCCTCAGCTGTTAGTGCCTGTGAGCATGGGGGAGGAATCAGGGGAGGAATTCAGGAATGGATTATTGTATGGACAAAATGTTAAATGAAAGGGCTTAAAAATGAAGAGGTTAAAAACTAAGATGTATTGCCCAACCTTAAGGCATTTATAAAGGATTGGGGCATGTGAAAAATATCCACACAAAACTATACAGTGAAACAGAATATGACAAGGTGTCTTAAGACCAAAGATTCTTAACAAAGTGAGAAATTATGCCTACAAAGGCTGTGTATGGAAGATAGATGAGTTTGAGCTGCAGATTGATAAATGGGAGAGTTTGGTGAGGCAGCACAAAGTGGGTATCTCTGGAAGGTAGAAACCCAAACACATAGGCTCCTAATAAATCATGCATCAGATTTCTTTCAAGACAAAAATAAAAATAACAATTTTTGAAAACAGCATTAAAGTACTCACATACATTGTACAGGGAGGGGACAAGATGGCTGACTAGAAGCAACAGAGTTCAGAGGCTCCCACTGGAAATAAAAAACATAATAAGCGTGTGAATCCTTCACTGGAAACTAGGTATCCAGGTTCTCTTATCAAAGTTGACAGGCTGGCATGACCCACAGAGAGAAGGAAGGATAGTGTGATGCGATGGCCCACCTGAGAGTCACATGGGGCAGGGGAACTCCCTACCCCCAGCCAAGGGAGGCAGTGAGTGAGCGCACTATTAGCGGGTCTGGGGACTGTACTTTTTGGAATATCCCACTCTCAAACCCATACCATAGGGGCAGGAGTTAATGTCCCAATCTCAGCCCCAAAACTTCTTGAACTGATAAAAAACTTCAGCACAGTCTCAGGATACAATACAAAATCAATGAGCAAAATCACAAGCATTTTTTTTACAACAATAGGCAAGCAGAGAGCCAAATCATGAATGAACTCCCATCCTCAATTGCTACGAAGAGAATAAAATACCTAGGAATACAGTTAATAAGGGATGTGAAGGATCTCTTCAAGAACTACAAACCACTGCTGAAGGAAATAAGAGAGGACACCAACAGATGGAAAAACATTCCATCCTTATGGATAGGAAGAATCAGTATTGTGAAAATGGCCATACTGCCCAAAGTAATTTATAGATTCAATGCTATTTCATTCAAACTGCTATTGAAATTCTTCACAGAATTAGAAAAAAATATTAAATTTCACATGGCATCAAAGAAGACCACATATAGCCAAGACAATCCTAAGCAAAAAGAACAAAGCTGGAGGCATCACTCTACCTTACTTCAAACTATACTACTAGACTACAATAACCAAAGCAGCATGATACTTGTACTGAAACAGACATATAGACCAATGGAACAAAACAGAGGCCTCAGAAATAACACCACACATCTACAGAACTGACCAAAACAAGCAATGGGGAAAGGATCTCCTATTAAGTAAATGGTGCTGGGAAAACTGGCTAGCCATATGCAGAAAACTGAAACTGACCACTTTGTTACACCTTATACGAAAATTAACTCAAGATGGATTAAAGAGTTACATGTAAAACCCCAAACCAAAAAAATGCCAGAAGAATATCTAGGCAATATCATTCAGGACACAGGCATGGGCAAAGACTTCATGAAAAAAATGCCAAAAGCAATTGCAACAGAAGCCAAAATTGACAAATGGGATCTAATTAAATTAAAGAGCTTCTGCACAGCAAAAGAACAAAAACAAAAACAAAAACAAAACAAACACACAAAAAAACTATCAGCAGAGTAAACAGGCAACTTACAGAACGAAAGAAAATGTTTGCAATCTAGCCATCTGACTAATGTCTAATATCCAGAATTTAAAAGGAACTTAAACATGTTTACAAGAAAAAAACAATCTCATCAAAAAGTGTGCAAAGGATATGAACAGACGCTTCTCAAAAGAAGACATTTACATGGCCAACAGACATGAAAAAAAAGCCCAACATCACTCATCATCAAAGAAACGCAAATCAGAACCCCAATGAGATACCCTCTCATGCCAGTCAGAATGGGGGTTATTAAAAAGTCAGGAAACAATACATGCTGATGGGGCTGTGTAGAAATAGGAACGCTCTTATACTGTTAGTGGAGATGTAGATTAGCTCAACCATTGTGGAAGACAGTATGGCAATTTTTCAAGGATCTAGATTCAGAAATATTTGACCCAGCAATCCCATTACTAGGTATATACCCAAAAATATTAATAATTTTACTATAAAGACACATGTACATGTATGTTTATTGTAGCACTATTTACAATAGCAAAAACATGGAACCCTGTCAATGATAGACTAGATTTAAACAATGTGGTACATATATACCATGGAATACTATCCAGTCATAAAAAAGGAATGAGATCATGTCCTTTGTAGGGACATGGATGAAGCTGAAAGCCATCATCTTCAGCAAACTAACACAGGAACAGAAAATCAAACATCACATGTTCTCACTCATAAGGGGGAGTTGAACACTGAGAACACATAGACACAGAGAAGGGAACAGCACACACCAGGACCTATTGAGGGGTGGAGAGTGAGGCGAGGTAGCTTAGACGATGGATCAATAGGCACAGCAAACCACCACGGCACACGTATGCCTATGTAACAAACTTGCACAGTCTGCACATGTATCCCGTTTTGTTTTGTTTTTAGAAGAAATCAGTAAAATAAAATACTCATTGCATATTTGTGGACCATATTTGACAATATGCAAGACACATTGAGGGAGAATGATGTGGTGGAGGAAATAAGAGGTTAAAAATAACCCTGATTTTCAGTGGAGGAAGTGGACATTTCATTTTCAGTATTATTAACAAAAAGTATGATGTTAGCAAACATGTGCAGGCCTTTATTCTGTACCATAACGTGCTAAGCTATTTCCTCATACATTATTATCTCAGGTAACCTTTAGGATATGTTTCTAAGGTAAGCGTTATCCCCATTTTACAGAGGAGGAAACAGAGGCTGAGGAGAAGTGAAGTAAGTTGTCTAAGGTCACACAGGTGGGCAGTGACAGAGCCACGATGAGAATGTCATTGGTCACATGTCAAGCTCCAACGTAGGGAAGGATTTGAGTTGGACTCTGAAAGATGGATGCGGTTTCGGCCTCCGGAGGTGATGTGGGGAGATTGGTCTGCATTTGGGAAGATCATGTGAATACAGTTCTAAAATCGAGGGAAAATAATTTAGCTTGTTTAAACACAAAATCACTTTGAGGAGCTGTAGGGTCCTTAAGAGGGTTGGTTGGGATAAAGAAACAAACAACAAAATGAGAGTGGCAAGAAAGAGAAAAGGAGAAGAGGATAGTGGAGAAAGCAAAGAAGAAAGGAAAGGAGGAAGGAAGGAAAGAAAGAAGTAAGAAAAGGAGGATGGCAGGGAGGAAGCGAGAGGGAGAAAAAAGGAAGAAAGTGAGAGAAAGAAAGAAAAAGAAAGAAAGAAAGAAAGGAAGGAAGGAAGGAAGGGAGGGAGGGAGAGAGAGAGAAAGAAAGAGAAAGAAAGAAAGAAAGAAAGAAAGAAAGAAAGAAAGAAAGAAAGAAAGAAAGAAAAAGAAAGAAAGGAAGAAAGAAAGAAAAGAAAGTCAGAGAAAGAGAAAGGGAGAAAGGGGGAGGAGAGAAAAAAATTCCTTGTATATGGTTGAGCAATTTGGACATGCAGGAAGCAAAATCCGTAAATCGAAATTGGTTGCAGGGGACAGTTCTGTCCCACCTGCCTTTGTTTCTTACTAAAATATTTAATCAAATGCTTTAAAAAAAAGTTTGAATGAACATGATAATAATCAGAGTTGCATTTCAGGAAGATTAACGTAAAAGGGTTGTATACACGGATTTCATTTTTATGGAGACAATTTTAGACTCCTACTACTCCGTATAATACTTTTACTTTCTTAAATTTTTTCTGGGCAAAATTTCCATTTCATGTCAGCAGGGCAAAAATGTGTTCAATAAATGGCTTCTTGTCAGAGGATGTAGGTTTAAACTATTTTCCCTCTAGGTTTCAATCATTAATCCAATTCTTATAAATTCTAGTCCTTAAATCAGCCTTTAAGACTGTGTTATTCACTCCTAAGTTTTTTCTATACAAAAAAATAATATCTGGAGCCTTGCCATTCTCTATCCTGTGCTATCAGCATGTGACATTGAGTGTGTTTTCTGTCACTTCTGGTTTCCAGCTCTCTAAATGAGATTAAAATAAGCCTTAATCATTGTAATTCTGCCTTAGTTCAATGATAGCCGGGAAACTCCAGAGTTTTCACGTATTTTCTGAGTCTCCAGCAAGTCACTTGGCTGAATTGTTCCTGAGTTGTGTTTATATTTAACGTCCCATCCTGCCTTCCTGGCTAGAATTGGGGTATCCAGTTTTTCTGGGTTTCTGATTCTCCTGTGAGTTCAGTGTTGCTCTAACGTGATCTAACGTGCTCTGAAACTTAGGCTTAAAACTAGAAATGGTTCTTGTGACCCCCATCTGGTCATTATGGCTTAAAGATTCATAGCAAAATATTTAACTTTTATTTGACTTTATGAAGGTGAATTATACTTTTCAGGGTATTTTCATGGCATGATATTCTGAATATTCAAGTACTAACCAGTATTACGTTTCCGTTTACTGGAAGATTTGACTATATGATTTGTTCAACTAATCATATTATTATTATGGTTGATGCTTGCCGTCTTCCAAAAACGTATTTGAAATTAAATATCAAAAAATAAGACAATTACTCATACAGTAGATAAAAAGATAGAGATCGTTTAAAAGAAGCAGAGAGGGAATATACTACTAGACATTTGAGATGCTAGGATTCATGCAATTCATCACCGAATCTGGCTTTCTGTTTTCTGAATGCTAAGTGAAGGGAAAAGCATGTCATGTTGCATAGATTCTACTTCCTGACAGATAAATGAATGGACACTTGTCTGCAGAAACTTTTTTTTAAATTTAACACAAACAGAATTTTTGTGTGCAGCCTTATCAAGATCCTTCAGTAACATAATAGATATTTCCTACCAAAATTTAATAAAATTTTTAAATAATTCTCTTTTTATTGACAGTACAAACAGCTTGTATTACATTTTTTTGTGTGTGCATTTTCATCTGGATAATAAAAATGCCTCAGAGGAACAAAATGGTGGGGGAAGTCCCTTTAGGTCTGACCTGTCCTTTTGATTACCTGAACAAAGGGAATTAGACCCAATTCTACAAAGGATACAGAGGCTGACCGCCGAAGATTTGAATTTCCAACTCCCGCAGTGTGAGCTCAGTTATAAAATCATAGAAGAGGAGATTAAGATGAACAAAATCAATCCCTTCATTCACAAATGAAAAAACTGAGGGAAGGGAAATGTGGCCTCAGTTTGACTGGGGTGCTGGGCGTACTAATGTAGAATGCAGGAAGCCTTGCTCCCGTCCATCATACAGGAGGATCGCATATTTGTTTTGGGAGGGCCCCCCGCCCCCGTGCTTCCCACCATAATGCTCCCATTCTTTCTCTGTCAACCATTGCGAAGAAATGAATTCAGGCGTAGAATTCAGACACTGGAGCAAAGCTTCGTATAGTCTGGCTAATCCAAAGTGTACAATTCTGTTTAAAGCTAATATAATATACATCTTCTCACATTGAAAGTTCATAATGAACTTTTGGGAACAGTCATAATTTAATGGAATATCTTTTTTCACAAGGATGATTTATATACTGTGGAACTATCAGTAATTTACTTTTTCACAGGGCTGCAATATTTATCCTGCAAATCAGAAAAAATGTTATTTATTAAACCATGTACTTCCTTCAACTTTAGAGGCTATCATCATGAAATATATGAAGGATTAGGTATAGTGATCTTTTCTTCCAATTACTAAGAAGATATTTTTACCAGCTTACAGATTTTTCTATGCTTCACCAGATTCAATTTGGCCAAAAAATTATCTAGATATTTCAGAAAGAGGTTTAAATGATTTTCTGCTTGTATTCTCACATTTTAATTCTCCTCATTTCCACCTTCCCTCCTACGCTGGTGCAAATTTTTTACAAATCCTGGTTTTTGAAGGAGTCTGTGAGAAAACTGCACCATTTCCTCATGACAGCTATTAAGCCACTGGAAATTAGCAAGTTCTGACATCAGGCTTCATCACCGTTTTTTAGTGCATTCTGCCTGTGTGGAGTAGAGCAATTCTTATGCTCCACAAAACAGCATGGGAGGGCTATTTGTTTAGTTAAAAATGTGACACTGAGCAGCTGTTCAAAGAGAGCCCCTACACCAAAATAGAGAAAACTCTGCCCACTTGCTGGCATTTCTTTCTTTCTTTTTCTCCGCTGTGCTCTCTCCCTGGCTTCCTGATGCACAGATGCTGCTGTTGGTTATTTCAGTTACTTTCCAGAGGGATTATTAAGATCCCCTTGAGCCAAGTTTGCAGGAAACAAATGGGTTTTATAAATGTATATTAATCTGTTCGTCTTCAGATAATGAAAACATGCTACTCTGGTATGAATCATATGTGGCATGTGAAGCCCTAGCCCCTCTCCGAGGAATGTAACCAAAGGCGCTGAGGTGTTGGAATGCGGCCTCAGAGTCAGGGTGCTTCATGGGAGGCATTCAGAATGCAAAAGAACAGATCCATATTAGGGGCATTTTGATTTTGGAATGAGGACTGAAGCTCTGGTCTCTGTGCCTCGTCAAGGTCAGAAGAGGATACCTAGAATTGGGCCTGAATGCATGGACCTGGTCTTCCTAAGGACAGCATTTTAAGTAAATATCTCAGCAGGTGGTTGCTGCATCTCAAGAAGACTATAGGCCTGTGTACCTTTGCCCTCAGTCCTGGTCCTCTTTGCATATGAAATTGCTGGGCCCTCCATGCCCATCAGGACAGGGTGGTCATTGGTTCCTATGTGTAGACCCAAGGCGGTTCCTGGGGGATCATTGTAGAGCCAGCCACAGCTCTGCCTCAGAGAGTCAAGTTAGCCTTGGAAGTACATCCACAGTTCATTTACTGACCCCCAGGATATCAAGCTATACTGTGTTTCTGTGTCTGAAGAAGAGAATTTTACATGATTCTTTGGGAAATGGTGCCACTGAAGATTTCTTTCGGAATGCTGCCACATTGGAATGTAAAATTCAGCAATATGGCAGATGACTACTTCCTCCTCAGTTCAGATTAACTGACTGCATATCCAGAATTTTCTTGGGTAACCTATACTCTCTGGGAAGGCCTAGGGTGGAGTAGAAAGTCTCCTGAATGGGGAGTCCTGACAATCATCTCTAGACTCTGTCTCTACCACAAGCTGGTGACCTTGAACAAATGACTCACTTGCTTATTTCTTCTGTGCGTAGAAAAATGACTACCTGTCTTGCAAATCTCACAAGATCACCCCTTCAATATAAACAGATAACATGCATCAATTACTTTGCAAACGTTAAATTTTAGGAATCTGAAAAACAAATTATGCTTTAAACAGAATAAAATAGTGCTAAATATTTTTAATGTATGAACAATAGGAATGCAATGTGCTAAAGAGTACAATGACATAATGAAGTATATAAAAATGGAAACACATTATATGAAGTCTGATACAGACCCATAAGAGTAAAACTAAAATATCTATATTTCTGCAGGCTTGGAACACAAAAGTTTGTATTTGCCAGTCAAATACTATACGTTTTATGTATTTTCTTCAATGTTACCTACATATAATTGCTCACAGAATTTTAAAACTGGTTTATGCAGGATTTTCTGGTTTATTGCACCCTCGTTCTTCCCTTTCGTCTATGTACAATGTCTGCATTCCATGAACTCTGGGGCCCCAGGATCACCCACTGATAAGATAGATACATTTGAGGCAGGATATAAATCAGTCTGATCTTTGCCTAGGATAAGCTCTAACAGAGAATCCACCTTTAGCCTTTCGGACCATGAGTAGATCCAGTTCACTCCATTTTCCTGTAAATGAGTCTAAACTAATCTGAATGCAACATTTCAGAGCTTTATACTGAGACCATTTCTCAGTTGCTTGTGCTGGAATGAAACCAAACCCCTTTACTTTGGGGAATGCTCAACTGGTAGGGTTCAGAGAAGGCGGCTTCAGTTCGCAGACCTCACACCAAGTGATTACACGAGTAAGACATGTGCATCAATCCTCCCAACCACAGTCGTCCAAGTGGGCTGTTGGGTTTTGTCACTTTGCTAAGTGCTGGCTTCGGATCCCATTTGTAATGTGAAATGTACCAAGTGTACTCTTGTTGATACATTTGGAGTTGCTTCCACGGTTCAAACATTTCGGGTCATGTGTATTTTTTCAAGTGTGAC
This sequence comes from Leontopithecus rosalia, assembly GCA_028533165.1. Classification (NCBI taxonomy): domain Eukaryota; kingdom Metazoa; phylum Chordata; class Mammalia; order Primates; family Cebidae; genus Leontopithecus; species Leontopithecus rosalia. Next base: position 31,847,105 of record CM052669.1, read on the forward strand.
CTATATTACTAGCATCATTGTGTTTAGTTTCATTAACAGTGGCAGCAGAAGTGATGGAGGAAACAGTTATTCCGTTTCAGCATCTGCAGATTCAGGGCATTATGTGAAGAGCGTCACATAAATTGCTAATAAGCTTATGAAAGTTTGGCAAGATTGATTTTATCATCTTTTTTTTTACTGACGAGAAAACTGTCAGCTGACTTGAGCCTCCATTACAAGCGACTGCAAACCCCAGACACTTTGTGATTCTTAAAACTGGCTACACTGTATATACTCACTCTTAGGCGGGTGATGAACAATGAGAACACATGGACACAGGGAAGGGAGTACCATACACTGAGGTCTATTGGGGGAAATAGGGGAGGGACAGCGGGGGGGGGGGGAGCGGGGGAGGGATGGTATGGGGAGAAATGACAAATATGGGTGAGGGGGCAGAAGGCAGCAAAACACACTGCCACATGTGTACCTATGCAACTATCTTGCATGTTTTGCACATGTACCCCAAAACCTAAAATGCAATAAAAACTTAAAAAAAAAACTGGCTACAAAACTAGTGGCAACTTCAGGAATACAGAATAATCATAGAAAATATACCTGACTTTCAGGCATCTATTGGATCATTCTAGAAGTTTCCAGAGACCACAGAGGACCCTGCTCTTCCAGGGCTCTGCAATCTTCTTTGCCCACTGGCATGATCAGAGGCCCCTGTGGCTCAGGTTTCTGCCTTGGTGTTGGATAATACATTATTCCAGTGGCTGGTGGTTTGGTTGAATCTAGATCTCAGCCAGTAAATGATCCAGTGTGACAAGCAAAGAGTTGCATGGGCCTCTTCTCTGGGTTGTGGGTATGGGGCTCAATTCCTCTCCACAACAGCAGGGATCTCAGTGCTCACAAATGCTCCCATGATGGGAAACCTCACACATTGATGGTGTTGGAATTGAAAGATGCTGGAGGAAACCATGTAAGAGAAGAAAGCTCTGCCTCTAACACTCGAGCTTTGTTGCCAGCCCAATTCCCATTTGCCTATCTGAAGACACCCAGCTGTAATAAGAAAAAGTGGTGCATTTGTATGTGTTTTAAGATGCTCAAAGTTTCTCAGGGTGGACAGCTCTGACTATGGTCACCAAAAAATGGTGAACAGTGGTCACTTAGTCACTGTCCTCTTTAGAAGTGGTGGGAAGGTATGCAGGATACGATGGCCCGACCAAAGTCAAACACAGCAATTTTTATTTGGGAGAGAAAACCAGGTAAAGAAAACTGGAGCTTTCTTGATGAGAAAATTCAGCTTATCAAAAGACAGAAGATGATCTAGCCCTACTTCCTGCGTTATGAAGACATTGTGAGCCTTACCGTGGGTGCTGACTGCGGGGAGGGGCATCACCCAGGGAGGCGAACCTGGGTGGTGAACCCCAAGTCAACTGCCCCCTTCTCGCAGTCTCAGACCCAGGAGGTACAGGAAGGCACACACAGAGGAGTCACCGAAGAGCTTTTCGCAGAGGGTGGTGATGGGTGGGGACATCCTTCCTCCCACACAGTTCCAGGGAGATTCACCTCTCGGGGCTTCCGGTCATGTGGGCACGGACCCCACAGAGCATGCAGGGGTGGACCGGCTTCCAAGCTGGCCGAGTGGGTGAGAGAAACGCGCTGGTTAGCGAATTCCTGGCCTACATGCCACCCCTCGCCAAGGTAGAGGGCTCCTGATTTCCCCTGGGTAGACAAATGTCAGCGTGTGCCTTTCAGTGTCAAACGGTGTGGCTCATGGGTGAAATACAAGTCTTGTGAACTTTGAAAGTGAAAACTTGTGAAATTCAAGGGTTTTATTGATGACCATCAGGGATTCATCATCAAGGTGGAGGCCTCCAGCAAAATCAGCGATTGGCTCGTGAGCAGGTACACCAAGGGAGGCTTCATGCCTTGAGGGGACCTGGATGGTGTTTGGAGATACACAGGCCCAACTGGGACTCTGGTCCCTTCTGCTGGGACTGTAAATAAAAATAAAAGGTGGGCCAGAGGTCTCCTGGAAAAAAAAAAGGCATTATGTGTGATTCACATCGTTTTATCTTCCATTCCACTCTTTATGAAATAACTTTGATAGTGGAAAATGAGGAAAAACCTGAATTGGCCTAGGAGCGGGAGAAGAAAATTATTGAAATGTGAGCATGTTCAGGGACTTTCTCCCACTCATAATACTAATGAGACATGAAAGACTGAGGGTCAGTTTGAAAGTTCCCTGTTGGAGGGAGGGGTGTAGTTTTTCTCTGAGATGTTAGAAAGATCCTGGAACTCACAGTGAGCCTCCCTGGAGTGGTAAAGGCTGAATCCCATGAGGGTTTATCACCCTCGCTGGGACAATATTATTCCAATTCCTTAGTCATCGTTGGTTGTAGTGGCTGCTCAACTCACGGTCAAAGATTGTTGAAATTAAAAAAAATTAAAATTTCTGATTCAAAAGCAGAAGCAAAGTAATTAAATTATTTTTTAAACTTAAGAAAACATGATTTTTACAAGGAAATAAATGATAAGATGGTAATAATACAGATAGTGGTAAACATTAGCTGGGTTAGAAAAAAGTAAAAAATAATTTTTTAAAAAGTTTGTAGTGATAAAGAATGTTTTAAAATAAAATAAGAGTAAATGTAATTTTAAAATGCATTAGAAGGAGACAATTTACAAAGCCGATTTTTGGACTTTGCAAAAAATAAAGTCAGCAATTCAGAAACTAATCTATGGGAAATCTTCCATTATGGAGAACAGATTAAGAAATGGGGGAAAATAACGTACTAGGGGAGATATAGAGGGAAAAGGTGCAATTAAAATTTATGGGTAATACTCCTTCAAAAGAAATTAAAATAATTATAATGAAAAAATATTTAAAGGTCAAAATAAAAACAGTGTATTAATAGTAATAATACGCTATACTTAGTAAGATTTTATTTTTAGAATGGAAGAATGTTTCAGTATTAGAAAAATTACTCAGTGAAAATATTTCAAAATTTCTAAAAATTTATATCTACTTCTAGTTTAAAAATTGCTAATAAACTAAAAATAGAAAGATGCTTTTTTACATGAATAAAACTGAGTCATTATTTTTTATTTGTTACTAAATTTTTTTAATTGACATAAAATTGCATGTAACTGCTATGTACAACACGTTTCAAAGTATACATATATATGTATTATATATATATTAGAATGATTAAATCTATCTCATTAATTTATGCATTACCTCAAATAGTTATTATTTTTGTGGTGAGAACACTTTACCTTCATTCTCAGCATTTTTTAAGAATGCAATATATTATTAACTTTAGTTACCATGTTATAAAATATATCTCTTAAATTTATTCCTCCTCTCTAACTAAAATTGTGTATTCTTTGATCAACATCTCTTTCTCCATCTCCTCCTCCAATCTCCCACCAGTTCCTGGTGACCCCCCATTATAATCTTTACTTCTATGAGATCAGCTTTTCCATATTCCACATATGAGTGAGATGAATCGCTATTTGTCTTTCTGTTTCTGGTGTATTTCACTTAACAGAATGTCCTCAAGGTTCATTAATGTCACAAATGATAGAATTAATTTCTTTCTTTAATGCTCATGGCTGAACATATTTCATTGTGTGTATGTACAATTCTGTACATTGTTTCTTTACTCTGTTGATTGATAACTTTGCTATGCATACGTTTTTTAGTGTGATGTAATTCTATTTATCTGCTTTTTCTTTTATTGCCTGTGCTTTTGGAGTCAAATTCAAAAGATAATTTAAAACACCAATGTCATGGAGGTTTCTCCTTATGTTTTTTTTTTCCTAGTGGTTTCAATCTTCAAGTTTTTATCTATTCTGAGTTAATTTTTATATATGGTGTAAGATATTATGGTCAATTTCATTCTGCATGTGGATATCAGTTTTCCTGGTGCCATTTATTGAAGGGATTCTTCTTCCTTCATTGGTGACTTTGTTGAAAATCAGTTTGCTTTAAATGTGGAGATTCATTTCTGAGCACTCAAGTTTGTTCCATGGGTAATATGTCTGTTTTTATGCTGGTGCCATGCTATTTTGATTACTATAGCTTTGTCATATATATTCTCTAGTTAGATTGACCACTTTATCATTATATCATGATCTTCTTAGTCTCTTTTTAAAGTTTTGACTTAAAGTCTGCCTAACATGATAGAAATGCCACTTTTTCTGCTCTCTTTGGTTTTTATTTTTATGGAATATACTTTTCTATTTGTTCATTCAGTCTGCATATGTCCTAACAGGTGAAGTGAGTCTCTTATAGGCAGCATCTTTTTTTGAAAGTTTAATCTTTTTTTAACAAATTTATTAAGTGGATAATTTGATCTATTTACATTTAATTTAATTATTAATATGTAAGGGCATATGACTGACAATTTGTTATCTGTTTTCTAGTTTTGTAAAATACATCCTTTGTTTCTTTTTTTTTTAAACTGTCTTCTTTTGTGGCTATGTGATTTTTTTTCTAATGCTATGTTTTGACTCATTGCTTTTTAGTTTTGGAGAATCTACTGGTTTTTGCTTTATGGTTATAATCAGGTTTACAGAAACATTGTACAATTATAATACTTTATTTTAAACTGGTAACAACTTAACTTTGATCCAAAAGATGCTGCACTTCCACTCCATTTTCCTTCCCCACCACATTTAAAGTTTTTGATGTCACAATCTACATGTTCTTATATTACATATGCATTAATAAGTTATTTTAGTTATTATTTTTAATAGTTGTCTTTTAACTTTTATACTAAAGTTAGACATAATTTATATATCACTGTTACAGTATTAGTGTTCTGAATTTGACTGTGTATTTACTTTTACCAGTAAGTTTTATATATTCAGAAGTTTTTTATGTAACTTATTAGAGTTTCTTCTTTAGCTTGAAGAACTCCCTTTACCATTTCTTAAAAAACAGGTAGGTCTGGTGGTGATGAAAATTCTCTCCTTTTGTTTGTGTGAGAAAGTCTTTATTACTACAATTTTGACTGACAGTTTTGCTGGGTAGAGAATATTTGGTTGCATATTTTTTTTCTTCTTCAGCACTTTGACCTTATCATCTCACTCCCTTTGGTCTTTAAGGTTTCTTCCAAGAAGCATGCAGTTAGCAAGACTTTCTGCTATGCAGATGTTTACATCTTTCACCAAGTTTAGAAAGTTTTATGTTGCTATTTATTTAAATAAGCTTTTGACTCCTTTATTTTTCTCTTCTTTTTCAATTCCTCTGAATGTAAGTTTGCCCTTTTGAGGCTGTGCCATAATTTTTGTGAGTACATAGTAGGTATATATTGTTATGGATTATGTGGGATATTTTATACTGCTATGCAATGAATAATAGTCACATGAGGGCAAATGGGTTATCCATTGCCTCATGCATTTATCCTTGTAAAGTTAAAAACAATCCAATTATACTCTTTTAATTATGCTTAAATTTACAATAAAATTATGTTTTACTATACTCACCCTGTTGTTCTAGCAAATACTAGGTCTTATTCATTCTTTCTAACTATGTTTTTTTGTACCCATTAGCTATCTCCATCTACCCATCTACCCACCCACTTGATTTCCATTCCCTTTATCTGGTAACCATCCTTCTACTCTCTATCTCCATTAGTTCAATTGTTTATATTTTTAGCTTTCACAAATAAGTGAGGACACGTGAAGCTTGTCTTTCTGTGCCTGGGTTATTTCAACAAATATAATGAACTTCGGTTCTGTATGTGTTGTTGCAACAGACACGATTTTTTTTTTTTTTTTTTTGAGACAGAGTCTTGCTTTGTCGCCAGGCGCCAGGCTGGAGTGCAATGGCACGATCTCGGCTCATTACAACCTCCGCCTCCTGGGTTCAAGCAATGCTCCTGCCTCAGCCTCCCAAGTAGCTGGGACTACAGGCATGCGCCACCATGCCCGGCTAATTTTTGTATTTTTTAATAGAGATGGGGTTTCACCATGTTGGCCAGGATGGTCTAGATCTCTTGACCTTGTGATCCACCCACCTCAGCCTCCCAAAGTGCTGGGATTACAGGCATGAGCCACCTCGCCCGGCCACTATCTCATTTTTTATGGCTAAAAAATACTCTGTTGTGTATGTGTACCAAATTTCCTTTTTCCATTAATCTGATGGACACTTAGGTTAGATTGCTTCTAAATCTTGGCTGTTGTAAATAGTGCTGCAGTAAACACGGAAGTGCAGATATCTCGTTGATACACTGATTTCCTTTATTTGGGGTATATACTTAGGGGTGAACTTGCCAATTATATGGTAGCCTCTATTTTTAGATTTTTTTTTTTTTTTGCAGAACCTCTAAACTGTTCTCCATAACAGTTGTACTAATTTACATTCTTTGGGTTCCCTTTTCTCCAAATTCTCACTAGCATCTCTTAGTACCTGTCTTTTGGATAAAAGTCATTTTAACTGGGGTAAGATAATATCTCAGTTTTGATTTGCATTTCTCTGACAATCAATGACGCCGAGCACCATTTCATATGCTTGTTTGCCATTTATATGTATTATTTTGAGAAACATCTATTCAAATATTTTGCCTATTTTTAAATTAGATTATTAGATTCTTTTTTCCTGTAGAGTTGTTTGAGCTCCTTATATATTCTAGTTATTAATCTTTTGTCAGCTGGATCGTTTGTAAACATTTTCTCTCATTCTGTGAGTTGCCTGTTCACTTTTTTGATTGTTTCCTTTTTAAGTGGAAGCTTCTTAACTTGATGTGATCCCATTTGTCCATTTCTTCTTTGGTTGCCTGTGCTTGTGAAGTATTGCTCAAATCTTTGCCTAGTTCAATGTCTTAAAGAGTTTTGTTACTGTTTTCTTGTAGTAGTTTCACAGTTTGAGGTCTTATATTTAAGTCTTTAATCCCCTTTGATTTCATTTTTGTATATGGTGAGAGACAGGTGTCTAGTTTCATTCTTCTGCATATGAGATATCCAGTTTTCCCAGCATCAGTTATTGAAATTGTTCCCATTGTATGTTCTTTGCGTCTTTGTAAAAACAATTTACGATAGGTGTGTGGATTTATTTCTGGGTTTTCTTTCATTGGTCTGTGTATCCATTTTTATGCCAGCACAATGCCATTTTGGATACTATAGCTCTGTAGTAAAAAGTCAGGTAATGTGCTTCATCCAGTTTCAGTGGGTTTTTTGTTTTTGATTTTGTGTTGTGCTTAAGGATGACTTTGGCTATTTGGGTCTGTTGTGAATCTATATGTATTTTAGATTTTTTTTCCTATTTCAGTGAAGAATGACGTTGGTATTTTAATAGGGATTGGATTGAGTTTGTGGATTGCTGTGGGTAGTACGGGCATTTTCACAATATTTATTCTTCCAATCCACAAACATGGAATATCTTTCCATTTTTTGTGTTCTCTGCAATTTCTTTCACCAAGGGTTTGTACTTTTATTGTAGCAATATTTCACTTCTTTGGTTAATTCCTTGGTATTCAATTATTTGTAGCTATTGTAAATGGGATTACTTTCTTGATTGCTTTTTCAGATAGTCTGCTATTTGCATACAGAAATGCTACTGATTTTTGCATGATGATTTTGTATCCTGCAAATTACTGAATTTTTAAAATCAGTTCTAATAGTGGTTTGGTGGAGTCCTCAGGTTTTTTAATACAAAAGCATATCATCTGTGAACAATATAATTTGACAGATGTCCTTTATTTCTCTCTCTCTTCTGATTGCTCTACCTAGGGCTTCCAGTATTATGTTGAATAAGAGTGGTGAAAGTGGACATCCCTGTCATGTTTCCAATCTTAGCAAAAAAGCTTTTAGTTTTTCTCAGTCATGAATCAATGTCTGTGCATTTGAAGTGGAAGGTATTTGTTCAGTTCTTTGCAGGCTGGTTTTGTCTGGGAAAACTCTGCAGCAGGCATAGAACTGGGTGTGTCAGAAACGTTGGAAAGCTGTAGCCATAACAGGGTTGCTAGAAGGCTTGGTTCCACTAAGGCTGGTGCAGTGTTAGGGTGGTACAGAAGCCTAAGACAAATGTGGCTAGAGCAGCTTAGTGACACATCAGAAGCCCAGGGCCACTAAGGAACGTCTGCCCTTAAGGGCTGTCAAGAACACCAGGGCCACTGATTAGACTTATTTGTGGTGAATACCAGAGATTGAGCTCAGCATGCAAGCCTGAAGCCTGGGGCTGTATGGTCCCCTTATCATCAAAAACACGCTTATGCTAGGATGGGTCTAGAGGCTCAGTCCATGAGTACTGGACTGGACTATTTGTTTCCAAGGATCTTCCCAGTTGTGTGTTTTACTGTGGTGGGCCTGGTGTTGGGGCTTAATGTTCTGTGCATGCTTCTCTCTCTTTCCCTCAATTAGACAATATCTTTCTTCATGCTTTGCTGCCTGGGGATGTGGCACATGTGATGTGAGTAATGCAAAACCATCTTTTCCACCCTCTTTGATGCGTCTTTTCTTATTAATGTGCTACAACTAGGTACTGTGATCTGCCACCTGGTTTTGTTATGTGTTATGAAGTCATTTTCATGATTGGATTTGATGTTTTTCAGACAGGTGATCACTGGGAGTACTACTCTGCCATTTTGCTCTTCCCTCATGAAGTCATTATTCTTCACTGAAATGGTAAGCAATTCGATCAGTAAGAAAATAATAAAAGAAGTGAACAATTAGTCTAATTTAATTTTGAATATTTAGCATATATATCAGATGTTCATAATGTTAAGAATCAACATTAATTAATTAATATGAATAGTGATATTTGAGTATCTGGTTTTTTTTGTCTATCAATTGGTTCATAACTCAAATAAAGTTATGCTATTTATTGGCCGTATTCAGGATTTGAAATATTGAGAAACAAATTCAGAGTAAAACATGGGCGGGTGGTGAAAACGTTTGAAAGAATAGCTCTGGTGCAATCAGTGTTCATGCCTCATGATTTGGATGGTTTTGACTCTGATGGTTAGTAATGAATCCTGCCATATGTCAGCAAATGTATCTTATAAGAGGCCAAATAGTAAATATTTTTGCCTTTGTGGGGTCATGGAGTATTGGTTACAACCACTCAATTCTGTCACTATAGTGCAAAGGTAGCATAGACAGTACATTAAAAGAAATTTACAAGAATAGGCAATAGACCAGATTGGCCCACAGATTTAGTGTTTGGATCCCTGTGCTATATTGTGTGATGTGGTTGGCATTTTAAATTTGTTGGTTGCTTAATGCACTTATTTAGGTATTTCCTTCATTATTTCTTAATAACAATAATAGTTCACATTTACTTGTTAACTCAATGTTTCAGAAAAAGGGCTGTGTGTTTTGGATAATTTAATTCAATACTCAAAACAACCCTAAAAACTGAGATTGTGAGGAATTCAATGTGTTGTCCAAGGTGACCAATTTTATTTGTCTGTTTTCGCACTGCTGATAAAGACATACCCAAGACTGGGCAATTTACAAAAGAAAGAGGTTTAATTGGACTTACAGTTCCACATGGCTGGGGAGGTCTCACAGTCATGGTGGAAGGCAAGGAAGAGCACATTACATCTTATGTGAATAGTGGCGGGCAAAAAAAAAAAAAAGAGCTTGTGCATGAAAAATCATCAGATCTCATGAGACACACTCACTATCATGAGAACAGCATGGGAAAGACCTGCCTTCATGATTCACTCATCTCCCACTGGGTCCCTCCCACAACACATAGAAATTATGGGAGCTACAAGGTGAGATTTGTAGCTCATCTTGTAGCTCCTATAGTTCCTATGTGTGGGTTGGGACAAAGAGCCTTATCACATCACCATTACTGGTGTCATGTGAGGTGAGGATAAATTTCTTCTCCTCCTCCTTCTCCTTCTCCTTCTCCTTCTCCTTCTCCTTCTCCTCCTCCTCTTCCTTCTTCTCCTCCTCCTCCTCCTCCTCCTTCTTCTTTTCCATCCAGGTTGGAGTGCAGTGGTATTATCATAGCTCACTGCATCCTCTGAATTCCTCTGTTCAAGGGATTCTTTCATTTCAGCCTCCTAAGTAGCTGAGACTGAAGGCAAATGCCACTGGACATGACTATTTCTTTTTCAAACTTATTTTTCGTTTTTAGAGAAATAAAGATCTTACTTTGTTGCCCAGGCTGCTCTTGAACTCCTGGTTTCAAGACATCCTTTCACACTAGCCTCCCAAAGTACGGGATTATGAGTGTGAGCCACAGTGTGCAGCCAGGATAGCATTTCATGTCCATGTGACTTTCAAATGTGAGTGCTTAATGCTGTATAGTTCATGATTGTTTCAAATGTAGCATTTTAATTAATGACAAATAAAAAATAGAGGTAAATTTATCTCAGACGGTAGGATACATGAATTCTAGCTATATTTTTCTGAAACAATCAGGCTTTTTAAAAAAGAAAACCAGAGGACTGGCACAGTGTCTTATGCCTTTAATCCCAGCACTTTGGGAGGCCATATCCTGCTATCACTTGAGCTCACATGTTTGAGACCAGCCTGGGCAACAGGCAAAACCCCATTTCTATAACAAATACACAAATATATATATATATATATATATACACAAATATATATATATATACACACACAAATATATATATATAAATATATATATATATATATATATATATATATATATATATATATATATTAGCTAGGCGTGGTGGTGCATAACTGTAGTCCCAGCTACTCAGGAGGCTGAGGTGAGAGGATGACTTGAACTCAGGAGGCAGAGGTTGCAGTGAACCAAGATCACACCACTGTACTCCTGTACCCTAGCCTGGGCAATAGAGCCAGACCTTGTCTCGAAAAATTTTTAAAAAGCCAGAAATTTTAACAAGGTGGTTATGTGTGAGACAAGAAACATGCATCAGAATAAATAAGCAACACACTAGTGGGTGCCTTGAAAGCAAGCATGTTACAGCTTAACAGCCGGGTAAGAAATGAAAAATTCGTTGGTTTGATTCAGTACTCATTTAGTGCGTCCACGGGAGGGCCAGATAGTCTGCCTGCAGTTAAATCAGTGAGAATTTTGTTTGCTTTCCATTCTATTCTAAGCATGGAGATCTAACTAAGGTTACATCTGTGTACAGGTGTCTGGAGCCAGAGTGAAATGTCCTTATATGGATATCTGCACTTCTACCTTTAGCAATTCGTTTCTTTAGGGAAAGCATTGTCTTTTCTTTGTAGTCCTCTTTTAAATTGCAAATACTCTATGCCACGGAACACTTTGTCTTTCTAATAGAGTCTTAGGGGAAATAAATTTAATATTTCACTTTTTTCCTCCACCTTTTCCCCCTTCACTTTGAATTCCTGTGAGTATTTAATCTTGGTTTCAGTTATACATCTATTTCCAAAGTCAATTCTTAACTCTTTAAGTTTCTCTAAGTGAACAATAAGTGCCTAAAGAAATTTTATAATAATAATTTAGAAAGCCATACAAAACCCAAATAGAGGTGACTCAAGGATGAGTGGTAAACATTGATGCAATAGTGTCACACTCATAGATATTTTTCTGCATTAGTAAACATCATAAAAAATGAGTCTTTAAAACAATTTGAATTAAAATCAAAAAAACTTTTACTTAATCCGGTCTCTGCTTTCTTTTTTGAAGCAGGAAAGTTAAATTATTGAACATTTTAATGGATGATCTAAATATGTTGGGTTGGGGTGCACACACATTTGTTTTCCAGGTACCATTCATCCTTGAATGTAAATGTCTTCAAGGGAAAGCAAAAACATATAGCTGATATTTAATGAGTTTTTTCTCGGTAGAGCTACTTGACATCCTATCAAAAAAAAAATCAGTCTTTTCCTTCTTAGCTTTTTTAAAAAAATTATTTCTCTCTTTGTCAGAGTGTTTTTTTGTTTTTTGGTTTTTTTTGGCCTATGTAAAACTTCTCATGAGAAGGGTGATTCTTGAGTGTTTTGTTTGTGTGTGGATTACTCAGACCACAGGCCTTATTTATACATGTGCAATCTAATCTATACATGTGCGGGCTTTATTGATGCATATGCTACCTTATTTATTTACTGCTCTTTCTTTCTGTCCCCCCATCACACATCTTTTGAATGTTATGCCTTTCTTCACCTGTCAGATTTTGAGCAACCGAAGAATCAAGTCAGTTTCTTTTACTATTTCTTTACATATTTTCTAAAAAGTTGATGAAAGATTTAAGATATTAATTGAGAAGAGTCATACAACAATTGTTATTAGTTATGTTCAATCAGCTCTTAATTATTTGTGTCAACACCTTGCCTTTGTGAATATGTGAGGGATAGTAGAACAAGAGGCATTCAAATTTTACATTATCCTGTGATTCAAGGTATAGTTCTAAATGAAGGTGATGAATGAATTAAGGGAATACCACCTGGGGTGTAGAAAGGAATTTGTGCAGTGTTGGAATCCACACTTGCTTCTTCTGGCAAAAGCAACCACTAATTGTTTGCTGCAGTAGAACCAATTTTCACTGAAAATAATTTTTATTCGGATTTTGCACATGCATTAATCAGCAGCAGATTTGAAAAAGGACTGCCTTAAGACCAGTCTCAAAGTTTGCTTAATATTTACTTGATCTAAACTCAACACCAAATAAATCTTAAAACACTCAGGAAAATACATAATATACAATGTGCATGTGTATTGTTTTTCCATTTTTACCATTTTTAAGTGGGCCGTCACACCCACTTTGATTATATCTATTTTTGCATGTTCCATTTTCTCAGCTACTTTTTCTTTTAACTCATTCCTCCCTTCTTTTCACAGGTATAAAAATATCCAAAAGATATTCTGAAATGTGTTGCCAAAGGAAGAGATTTAGGTGGTCATTGCGCATTCCTACCATCTCTGAGCATTTTACTCTTCATTGAGGGGAATACCATCAATGTTTTCCTCTTGTAATGGCTGCTGCTGTTTCTTTAGTTCTTATTCTTCTCAGTTTATTTATTATCCATAGTTTTTACAAAAACAAACTCAAAATAAGTCTGAGGAAGGCTTAGCATAGGCTTTAATGCAGGCAGAGATGGACTTAACTGTAATACACTAGGCATTCGGAATATAAATCCTTGCATCTGAGCTTAATCATAGCTATACTTAAGGTAGTCCTTTGTCTTCAGTTTAATTTTTCCAGATTGGAAGTGTGCATGTCATACCTTTATTAAATCTGTGAATCCTTGGCCGTCTAATAGGTATCAGCAAGTTTTCTTTAAATTAAGCTGTCCGTCTCTAAAGAACCTACATCTATAAATACTATGAAATAAATTTTAATAGTCATCTATGAAAGGGGATTTTGAATTAATTTTTGTACTTTCAAGCCATTATCAGTTTTATGCTACTGGAAACAAAATACATTTTTGATTAATTGAATCTAATTGTGTTTCAGAAATTAAATAATTGAAAACCATTCTAGACAGAAATTCCTTTGTTTCACGTATCTGTGAGGTTTATGTGCTTCTCATTGGATTTTTTGTTCTTGGGATCATGATGGAGACATTTCTGCTTATTATCCTAGGATTGATGTATGTGATTTGTACGGTTTACAATAGGCATAATGTTTAAATGTGTGTAATATTAGCATGATCAAAATACTGGAAAAAATTTATAATTGAGTGATGATGGTGATCCACAATGTTTTAATATTTAAAAAGCTATTTATCCTTTTTAGATGAATACTTTTAGGTTTTATTGAGTCTATTTTAAATGAAGACCCAAAGATGAGATTGTACCTTTGTGGGATTTTATGTGCTATAAAACAACTTACCTTATGGCTACTTTTACATGAGATGACATGTTTCATACTGTGGTGAGCTCAATGCATTTTGAAACAAAGGCCCTTGAAATGAGGATTTATTTATGACACAATCTGGAAATAATGCAGGAGTAACTATTTTATGTGTTGATTTTATAGTTCCTATACCCTAGGGGTATCTCAGAGAGCACTATAAAACACAAGTTAAAATATGAAACTCAGTATAAAAATTCGAGTTACTTTCTCTTGGCAATTGGTTATTAAGACAAACTTTTACGTTTAGATTATGCTAACTGCAGAGTTCTAGGAATTCCAAAAGGCAATTTCATAAGGAACTTTAAAAACCAGTATGGCACATCTGGAAATAAGAATACTGCATCCAAACCTCTGAGTCTAAATGAAAAATAACAAGATGGACCTTTTTGTGGAGTCAGCCTTACTGCTTAATTCAGATTTCATAATCTAAAATTATTTTAGCTAAATGCAACTAAATTATACTGCCTTTTAAATAGGTGCATAATTTGATGAATTATTTGAAAAGAATTGTCCAAATAACATATTTAGTATCTTTCCAATTGCTTATTTATCTCTACCTATAGTAATCTCTTATACTGACATAGATTTCTTTATTGATAGGACATATGGACATGACTTTGGCTCCTACATAAATACCACCCCACTTCCTTTAATAATAATTAATAAGTGAAAAGCTTACTTCACTTTCTTGCTGAGCCCAGTTTAATATATATTGATAAAATAATTGCATGACAACATTAATGATAAAATGCTCATAATATGAGCCCAGGTGCAGAAATCCATAGAAAATGTTTTGTGATAAATTAATACAATCTCCCAAACTGTTAGTACTTTGATTCATGGAAGACAAATGCATGATGAGGAAAAAAGTAAAACATCTCTACTGAATCTGAATCCGGCTGTATTTCCCAAGTTTGTAATGATTTTAAAAATCCATCATTCATTCGTATGTACTCACCACTTACTCTGGGTCAGATATGGCAGCCTCTGCACATACAGAAGTGAGCAAGACTTCCTTCATTTGCCATTCCTGTTCGTGCTCCTCCCATTCCATGGCATAGTACAAAAGACACTGGAGGAAATACCCTCATACAAGGAGAAGGGAAAAAAAGAGTAGACCGTGTATCCACCATTCTGCCTTCTCTGAAGATATTCTCAATTTGGGGGTATGTAAAGTTTTTTCACCCCAGAATATTTATTCCTTAATAATAATAACAACAACAGGCCAGGCGCGGTGGCTCATGCCTATAATCCCAGCACTTTGGGAGGCCGAGGCAGGCCTTGATCATGAGGTAAAGAGATCGAGACCATCCTGGTCAACAAGGTGAAACTCCGTCTCTTCTAAAAATACAAAAATTAGCTGGGCATGGTGGTGCACACCTGTAGTCCCAGCTAGTCAGGAGGCTGAGGCAGGAGAATTGCTTGAACCCAGGAAGCGGAGGTTGCGGTGAGCCGAGATCTCACCATTGCACTCCAGTCTGGGTAACAACAGCGAAACTCCGTCTCAAAAAAAAATAATAGTAATAACAATAACAACAGTAATAGTAGCAGCAGAAGCAGCAATACATTCTTTTCCAGTTCACTGCTCACTTTCATGATAAAAATTGTGTGTGTGTGTGTGTGTGTGTGTGTAGAATCCAAGGAGCCAAACCTGAATTGGAATTTTCAAGAACTGCTTCTGATGCTCACTTTGGAGGAAAAAAGTAGCAGATGTTGGAGAATTTTGAGCAAATGACTTGTGCTCTATGTTTCTGTTTTTCACTTAGTGAGGATTCCCAAAGCTCTCATCCTCTAGGTCTATTTGCCCATTATGCTCTGTTAATGGATTAAGATCAGTCTCCAACAGTCCTTTATTGCAGGCATTCAAAGAGAGGGAAGACTTTTGTGGACTAAGTTGGAAAGCTACTCCAGGAACAGCTGATGAGTTTCATCCCTTTGCTTCAGTATAAATTAGAACAGATTGTATTTTCTTCACACCCCCAACACTGCAAACAGAAAATAAAATTACTCAGCAATTCCAGTCATGTCTTTCTTTCAAGATATTCCTTGAAAGTCCCAGAGTAATTGTAAATGAAATTCATAAAGAGGGAAAAACACAGTTATTAGGCAGGCGTACATCAGCATGTGGGCAGGATTTAGCCGAGCCCTTTTTTCCTACTGAAGAACTGATCAGACGACTTGACAGCTGGAGTTTACATGATTGTTGTACAATAAAACAGGACCACAGCTACCTTTTGCTGTGTTCCAGATGCCAAGTGCAATTTTGAATACTTCTTCTCCTTTATAAAAATGAGTTATCTGTATAAAAAGAGGATAGATACACTTTAGAAGTGACACTGTTCCTACAGAATCCAAGATGTGTAAAAAATTAAAAGGAAATTAAACCTGTACCATATAATTAAAAAAGAATGGAAAAACCTATTGAAGTTTAATAGCTGGGTTGTAAGAGTAGCCACATACAACATAGTTGGCCCTCTGAGATCTGAGGTAAACGGATTACAGGATGTGGACTTGGAGCTCAGCTGTGAACACTGTGATATTTTGAGAAAAAAGGATTGAATGCTCATCGCTTTGTTGAAACTCTCAAACATCCTAACAAATCCGACTATTTCAGATGCCAAAGACAGCATTAGAAAGTGTAGAAAACAAAAGAGTTATCATATCCAAATTACTTAAGACAATTAAATTACAGCTCTTGGTTAGATTTTATTTTACCCATTTGTGTTAAGCTCTTGATTTTGGAAATATAAAAAGAGAAACCCAAATAAATTTCCCCCATTTTATAGGGCTGTGATGACAGAAACTGTGAAGAGGGGTACATGGGTAGCTTTACTTCAAAACGAATTGAAACTTAAAATTAAATGTGTGCTTTTCCTGGAGTCACACATGTTCCCATATACAGTGAGCCTCTTTTTATATAAGGTGCCTTTTTATTATGGATGTAGTAATAAGTAACCTAATTTTTCTATCTGCTTTAATAACATGGATGCTTTCCACATTTATTCATACACTATTCAATATTTCTGGTAGCACCTACTATATAAAAGACAGTGTGTTTTGTTGCTAGGAACACCACAGTAAATAAACATGTCAGCATCCTTTATACATGCTGGAGGGAGAGAGAAAACTTCTTAAAAAGAAGGTGAAGGGCCGGGCGCGATGGTTCAAGCCTGTAATCCCAGCACTTTGGGAGGCCGAGGTGGGTGGATCACGAGTCAAGAGATTGAGACCATCCTGGTCAACATGGTGAAACCCCGTCTCTACTAAAAATACAAAAAATTAGCTGGGCATGGTGGTGCCTGCCTGTAATCCCAGCTACTCAGGAGGCTGAGGCAGGAGAATTGCCTGAACCCAGGAGGGGAGATTGCGGTGAGCCGAGATCACGCCATTGCACTCCAGCCTGGGTAACAAGAGCGAAACTCCATCCCCCCCAAAAAAAAGAAGGTGAGAAAGATAATAAATCAGTAGGATTGAGGGGGAAAAATAAAGCAGGAAAAAAGGCATGCAATACCAAGAGTGGGACTTGAAATTTTAGATTTGGTGGCTAGCTACTGAGAAGATGACTTTTGAGTAAAAATCTAAAGACGTTGGAGCTAGCTGTCCACAGATATTTGAGTAAAAGGCATCCCAGGAGTGGGACAGCATGTTCTAAGGACCTGAGGCAGGAGTATGCCTAGGATATTTGAGAAAATACAGGAAGACTTCTGTGGTTAGGTGTAGACAGAGTAAACTGGAGGAGAGTAAATAATATGGTCAGAAGCATGATATAAACCAGACTTTATAAGATTTTGTGGTACACAGAAAAAACTAGGGCTTCTACTTTGGATGAGATGAGAAGTCTACTGTACTTGTCAAGCATTAAAAACTTTCGCCAGATTCTGGGGACAGTTTCTGTCACAACCACGCAACTCTGCAGCTGTAGTACAGAAACAGCCACAGACCCTGGATGAATCAATGAATATGGCTGTGTTCCAATAAAACTTGATTTACAAAAATAAATGGTGAGGCGATGATGTCAGAAAGATGGTGGAGTAGGAAGCTACAGGCCCTCCTGACCCCCACAAAAACACTGAGTTAAGAAATATGGCACTGTGTGCGGTGGCTCATGCCTGTAATCCCAGCACTTTGGGAGGCCGAGGTGGATGGATCATGAGGTCAAGAGATCGAGACCATCCTGGTCAACATGGTGAAACCCCGTCTGTACTAAAAATATAAACAATTAGCCAGGCATGGTGGCGCATGCCTGTAATCCCAGCTACTCAGGAGGCTGAGGCAGGAGAATTGCCTGAACCCAGGAGGCGGAGGTTGCGGTGAGCCAAGATTGCGCCATTGCCCTCCAGCCTGGGTAACAAGAGCGAAAGTCTGTCTCAAAAATAAATAAATAAATAAAAATAAAAGAAATATGGATCAGAATACCTCTGTGGGAACTCTAGGCACCAGTTGAGAAGCAAGAGCAAGCAGGCCACTGTACAATCGAGAAGGTATTCCAATGAAAGGGATAAGGAGAGGTCATGTCATTTGCCATTTTCGTTCGTGCTCCTACCCCTACGTGGCATAGTACAAAATAAACTAGAGGAAATACCCTCCTATGAGGAGATGAAAACAGAAGTGTAGACCATGGATCCACTATTTTGCCTTGTCTGTGGCAGTCTGAGGGGCTTGCCTGACTTGAAGTGTCGATGGGACTAGAGTCAGTTTGGAAGCCACTGAAAATAGAAGTCAGCAGACAACACACTAGGGCTGCCGCTCCACAGGCAGCCTTCAAGGCTCAAAAGAGATGGGGCAAGAGCTCTCTGAGAGATCTTAGAATCAACTGGGCTGATTGGTGGTCTTTTCCTGCAGGAAGCCAGTACAGAAAGAGAGGGAGACATGGTTGGTTTCTTCAAACGCCCCACTCCAGTGAAAAATTACAAAGCATAAAATGAAACATGGAAATGCGGCCCAGTCAAAGGAATAGAATAAAACTTCAGAAATGTTCATAAAGAAACAGATTTATGAGCTGCCTGACAAAGGATTTTAAATTACTGTCAAAATGATGTTCAATTAATTTAAAGAAAGAACACAGAAAAAATCTAAATGAAATCCAAAAATGTCTTACGAACAAAATGAAAATGTCAACAGAGATAGAAACTAGAAAAATGAACCAAACAGCAATTCTAGAGCTGAAAAATAGAATAACTGACACAAAAAATTTATTAGAAGGGTTCAACAGCAGATTGATTAGGCAGAAGAATCAGTAAGTTTAATGATAAGTCACATAATCATTGAATTAGAGAAGCAAAATAATATAAAAATGAAAAAAGCCACAGACAACCAAAGGATCTTAGGGGACAATATACACTTTAGGGAAGTCTCAGAATGGAAAAATTAAGGGAAACAGAGCTTATCTGAGGAAATATTGATCCCAGACTTCCCAAATCTGAGGAAAGAAACAAGCACGCATGCCAGCTGTAGTGGCTTATACCTGTAATCTCAGGACTTTGGGAGGCTGAGGCAGGTGGATCACCTGAGGTCAGGAGTTTGAGACCAGTCTGGTCAAGTGGTGAAACGCCATCTCTACTAAAAATGCAAAAAAAGAAAATTCGCTGGGCATGGTGGCAGGCATCTGAAATCCCAGCTACTTGGGAGGTGGAGGCAGGAGAATCGCTTGAACCTGAGAGGCAGAGGTTGCAGTGAGCCGAGAATGCGCCATTGTACTTCAGCCTGGGTGACAAGAGTGAAACTCCATTGAAGGAAAGAAAGAAAAGAAAGGAAAGAAGAAGGAAGGAAGGAAGGAGGGAGGGAGGGAGGAGGGAGGGAAGGACAGACACAGATTTAAGAAGCTCAAGAAATTTCAATTTGGATAACTTCAACAAGAACCACACCACAAGACATTATAATCAAGCTGCTTAAACTCAACAAAGAGACAATTTTGAAAGCATCAAGTAAAAAACAATTCATCCTATACAATGAACTTCCATGAGATTACCAGTGTATTTCTCAGCATAAACTCTGCATGCCAGTGGGAGTGGATAATATATTCAAAGTGTGGGGAATAAAAAACTATCATTGAAAAATATTGCATTTAGCAAAACTTTCCTTCAAAGACAAAGGAGAAATTAAGACTTTCCAAGAAAATCAAAAGTGGAGAGATTAGAGTACAAGATATTCTAAACAGAGTTGTTCAAACTGAAAGAATAGTAAGACAGCAACACACACAGAGCCATATGGAAATATTAGCTTCTCCCTAAAAGCACATCTCAATGCAAACTATTCACATTTCAACTGTCCAGTAGCCACAGGTAACTACTAAGTATTGTATTAAATAGCACACCTCTAGAAGATAGTCTCATTTTTTCTCTATTTTAATTGTCTAATTTTGAAATATGCATTTATGTTTGAATATGGCATTGCACTAAGAATTATGAGGATTCACATTAAATCCACCTGGAATCACTACCACTGAGCCTACAACAGAAGTGGTGCAGGTGCTTTGACTGATGGGTGGTAGTTTACCAATCCCTTCCATCAGTTACATTTGCAATTGCATTTGATAGACGAAATAACTAAGTCCAGAAAGATTTAAGAAACATGTCCCAAGTTACCTAAGTAGTTACAAATGCTGCTGGGCCTCAAATTCAGTGCAGTATGATTGCAAATTTTTCAACTATGTTATGTTGCCTTCATGAAGACTTTTTGGTTTTGGTAGACCGGTGGTTCTCCAAATGTGGTCTGCAGAGCCCTTTACAGTGGCTTCATCAGGTCAAAACTGTCTTTGTAATAACATAAAATCCTGATTTGTATTTTTCACTGTGCTGCCATTTGTAATGATGATGCAAAAGCAATATGGGAGAAGTGAGGTGTGATCCTAAGCAGGAATTGAGGCAGCAGCACCAAACTGTCCTAGCACTCACTGCATTTCACCATCACATATTCACAGGTGGTAAAAAGCCTGGTTTATTTACAAATGTCTTCACAAACCAGTAAAACTTGTAAATGTTCTTGAAATTTCAACCTTTGGGCATACATCTTGGTACTACTCTGTTTGACCAAATGGAAATTACCCATGAAACACATAGGCTGCCACAGCAGAATGACGTTTTCTTTAGTAAAAGCATTTGAGTGACTGAGCTGTCAGCTGAACTAGCCAATTTATTTTTAACATAGAACATTATTTTACTTTAGAAAATGACTTTATGGGTAAACTATGCCTATTCTATTGGAGTATTTCCTGGCCATTTGTGGGGCTAAAAAATAAGCCTGTTACTTATGAAAAACAACTGATGGTATTTGTGTCCAATCACGAACTCAGAGGGGCCAAGTGCAAATTAAACTTTTGGAAAATTTGTATCTGCCACTGTGAGCTTCACAGCTTCCCAATGTTATTTTGATGAGATCAGTGGAATATTAGCAACTGTAATTTTTTAATATTAAGTAGTGAAATATGTCAACATTTGAAAGATCTGTATAACTTAGCAAAGCAACATTTTCCAAATTACAAATAAATGATGTTTCAAAATTATTTGTGAGTTAACAGATGTCTTCAAAGTGTTAGATAGACCATTGCAGTTTAATCTGAGAGAGAAAAAGCTAATTGAAAGGGCTTCAGTCCTACTTTTCAATTAACATTAAAAAAAACTACCATTTGTCAAGTTGTAGTGCAATTTCAAAGAAGAATTTTCATAAAGAATTTTTAATAGGCAATTAAGATGTTTCTCCCTTTTAAAATTACATATATGTGTGAAGCTGGGTTTTCTTCCTATGTTTGAAACATAAGAACATTTGACAACAGATTGAATACAGAAACAGATATGAGAACCTAGGTGTCTTCTATTAAACAAGACACTAAGAGATTTGCAAAGATGTAAAGCAATATCATACATCTTACTACTTTTTGGTTTTGAAGAATAGCATTATTTTTAATAACATTTATGTTAATGTAGAATGCATTTATTCTTATTCTTAAATGCATTAATGTACATTTTTAAATTTTTCCATTTTAATTTCTAATATTTAAATGTTGCTTGATATGACCTGCATAAACTCAAGCTTGTGGTCCTTAATAATTCTTAGAGATGTTAAGGGAAACTGAGACCAAAAAGTTCTAGAATTATTATTGTAGTTAGAGTGTGTGCATGTGGGTGGTGTGTGCAGCAACCTCTCAGCTAGAAGGAAATAGTGAGGGTTGTCAGTTAACTGGCCTGTGATTTCTTTGATCAGATTTAGAAGGAAAATGGAAATAATGAAACAAATAAGCTAATGTCAAAAGTCTTCTCATTATAAAATCAGTGCAAATGACTACTTGTATGAATGTATGTGATCAAGTCTGATATGAAATAGGATAGTAAAACTCATCCCTCCTACTTATGGGGGTTGTTATAAGAATAAATAATGATATGAAAAAGTCAGATTTAGATATGAAATCTTTTCTGTGTATGAAATATAATGAAAATTTAAGTAGGTATGTATTCTCAGGCATTTCACAAATGTTATTCATCAGAAAGATTTAATTATTTAACATTACTTAACTCAACATACCATTATTAAGCACCTGGTGTTTGCCAGTACTGTACTGAGCTCCATCTACACAAAGATGATTAAGACATTGCACTATTTATTCATTAGTGTTTGAGAAAGATTTATCCACGATGAAACTAGCAAAACAGTTTTATATTTAGCCCTCAGTTAATTAGGCCATTTTATTTTCTAAGTGTGTAAGTGAACATTTTCCATAACATAAATTGAGAAGTCATCTTCAGTTCCTTTGAATATATTCTTAAAATTTCAAACCATCTGCAGTAGTATATTTAGTGATGTAAAACAAATTATATATATTAGCCTCTTTGGTGTCCTAAATTCTTTTGACATTTCTCTTTTGAAGAGAGATTAATAGTTCCTAAAAGGGGGACTAACAAATAAAATAACCAGCACTAAAATGACCACACCAATAAAGTATGAAATATGTATCTTTCTACTTAATGGACGTTTGGAGCTAGACAGCAGGAGTATTTTTTCCTATAGATTCATCCATGATGGCTCATGCACTGCTCATTCATTGCCCTGATATACTAGGGGCCATCCTTCAATCTCCCATTGTCCTGCCGAAGAAAGAGCTTGCTTTGAATTGGGGAGGAAGGGTACTGAAGTTTCACATTTGGCCCAAAGATACAGATTTCCTTTTGCACACTCTCATTCTGTGTAGTCTCCCTTCCTGACTCCTCAGTCTGTACCCAGACCTAAAAGTCATATTTTGGATTCTGCTTCCTTCTGTTTTCAGGAGGACACAGGGTGGGTTTTGTTTGTTTGCTTGTTTGTTTTGTCCCATTATCAGCATACACAGAGCTAAGGCTCTGGTAGGTGTAGATGTTATAAAGTGGAACCTGAAAGTGACACGAGAGTTAAGATATAGCTCTAATTTTGGAAAGATGGTTTTAACATCTGAAACTTCACGAGTTTTTAGAACATTCAAAGACTTACTGGAATGTTTGAATTAGCATCTGTCAGTTTGATCGTCTATCAGTTTCCCCAAAAAAGCAATAAAATAAGTCTAAAAATTACAACTTTCTTGACTATGATAAAGTTTTCTGTGTCCTAAGGTATATAAAATATGGTTTTTTTAGGCAGTCTTTAATTTTATTAGTACCTTCCAAAGTGTTAAAATACAATCTATATTTGTTTATTCATTTATTTTATTTCTAGCACTTGATGGCACATGAGTACATTGTAGATAAACATAACTATTATAAGGAATGGCACAGAATCAATAAATGCTTATTAATAATATAATTATAATTCAGAAAAGAAAAGCCAGAGGCTTATCTGATGAGTGTTTTCATCTCGACTACAGTTTTTCTTCTTTCTGTACTTAGAGCTCATTAGGCGGACAGATTCTCCCCATGATTACAACACCCGCAAAAGGGCCAAACCGGAGAGAAAAATCCACCTTTGCTCAGTTTCAAATTAATCAGAAACCCTTTAGGCCTCAGTAGGTGCCCAAGGCACATCCCGCACCCATGTTATTTTTAGTTGAATGCTATTCTTCTATTACAGGCAGCAAGATTGAAAACTGTCATGACTCTGAGCAAACCTGGTTATTTCAGAATACAGGCTTTCACAGCATTTCACTCTAATGGCCCAGATTAGAAAAGAAAGGTTGTTTATACGTTTAAAAGGCCAAGGTCTCCTGAACCATCAAAGCAGTGGCTTGTGGTTTTAGAGCAATGCAACTTCCCGCTGTGTGTAATGGTCGAGCACCTGTAGACGGCGCTTCAGCCGGGCTGCCACTGGGCACCAGTGCTAATTGGCGTCTATGAGGGACACTCGAGCAGCCTATGAGCCTCAGCATTTCATTTCATTTGGAGTGAAATATACTCTAAGTAACAAAGGACACACACACACCTTCAATGACTTCTTTCTGGACATTTTCCTTTTCAGAGGACGGACTCATAGATCAAATGCCATCTTGTCACCTCCCATTTCTGTACTGGCTACCCTTTCTAACGTTTAAGAAGAAAAATAAAATAGTTCTTTGTAATTGGAGTTTCACTCTTTGGATGAATTTAGAGGAGAGCAAATATGTTGAATATGTTTTATTAATATAAGTTTTGCTTGCAGAAATTGTAAAAAAGAGAATGCATATAGGTATCTATGTCTAAATGTTTCTGCAGAAATTTCTGCAGAGATTTTTATGGCTGTATGTCTTCTCTTTTCTATGCCTTATGCAGGGAAAACTTTGGGGACTCATTTATGGTGGTCCCCTTAGACCCCCACCTCCTCTGTTTGCTTCTTCAGTGCTTTATGTACTGGTGGGTAAGTTTAGTTACACGTATGTTTAATTATTATACCATAATTCATATGCTCTGCTTATTTTCTTAAAACAATTATCTATCAATTATGATCCGATGAAAACTGGGTGACGTAAGAGCCCCCTTTGCAATGCATCAAATGTATGCATTGTCCTGTTACATATGTGAGAGACTCATGTCTGCCAAAAGGAGGGAATATCACAGAACAAAAGGGCATCATCTTTAATGTGAATCTGAATCAACTCTTAAGCTTAAGGGGCTGAACTAAAAAAGCTGTAATTGAAAACTACAGCTGGACTATGACACAGCCCACTTATGAGATTAACATGAATGAGACTGTAGGAGTATTAGAACTAATATTTGTAGTCATTTATCTGAAACCTGAGGTTAATGGATTTTTTTTTTCTAACATGCATGACTTTGGCCAAGTCATTTACTCTTTCTGGGCTTCAGTAACTTTCTGTGCTTGGGACTGAATGATTTCTGAAGCTCCTCCCCATTAAAATTATTGTAATGGTTCCATGGCATATGCAATGTCAAAAACACTATTGTGGTTATTATCAAAGTTAAATTTTAATAATAAACCTTGGGATGTTGCAATAAAGTAATTTAAGAGTCAGTTTCAGTTCTCAACAGTTAAGATAAATTCAGGTACTTCCTTTCTTAGTATCGTATACATTTGGCAAATTCAAAAAGCTGTTGCTCTCCTCATCTTTGATTTCATATATTTCAGGAATTGAGATGCTTTACATAAAAAGTTTCTTAAATTCACATGTATTTAGAATTAGTCATATAATAGTTTCTAGGAAAATGAAGAATGTCATAAAACTTAGAAATTGTTATGGGGTTTTAAATCTATAGTGATTATAATAATGTTAGCATAATTATTATAAGAAGAACAATTTTTTATTATGTTTTATCTGGGTTTTCAATTAAGGAATTTTAAAAACGGACTCATGTATTCCCTTCCATGTGTTTTTTTTGGAGACTTGCTGGGTTAAGAGTTTTCAGCACTGATTGCTGTCTGTGTCCATTATAACTCGCATTTTCAGCAAGTTTCTTCCCGTTTTCTACCTTCTAGAAACACTAAACAAATGATTTTATTTTATTTTACTTTACTTTTTTAGCCCAGAGCTCCCTCTGTTACCCAGGCTGGAGTGCAGGGTCTCAATCATAGCTCACTGTAGCCTCAAACTCCCCAGTTCAACCTACCCTCTTGTTTCAGCTTCCTCAGTAGCTGGGACATCAGATGACTACCACCATGCCCGGCTGATCTTTGTCTTAGAAATGGGGGTCTTACTACGTTGCCTAGGCTGGTCTCGAACTCCTGGCCTCAAGTGATCCTCTTGCCCTCCACCTCCCAAAGTGTGAGGATTATATAGTGGCCATGGCACCTTTCCTAAAATCACAAATAACTTTAGGAAAATGTAGATTTCCTTATGGAAATTTTGGGCCTACATTAACATGCTCTAATTTTTTTAATTGGATTACATAATTACAGTGTGTGTATGTGTTTTTGGGTGGGTGGGTGTGTGTGTGTGTGTGTGTGTGTGTGTGTGTGTGTGTTGGTTAAGGTTATGTAATAAATAGAAGCTCCAAGAGGTTAAGGAACTTTGCCCATGACACAGGATACTGAATTTTGTAGTGTAGATTCAAACTCCAGGCTGGGAACCATCTTGTGGCTTAAGATCCTCTTGGACTCAATTTTAATACAGAAGTCAAAAAAAGCAAATATTTAGATATCATAACATACTGATTACCTTATAGCCTCATGCATCTGTGCATAGGTGTGTCTGAGTCCATTAAAAAATATGAGTGTGTGACCTCAGTGGTGGGGGAGCATTTATGAATTTATATAACTCGCTGGAAGAGAGATGTGTGCTCAGAAACAAATGGTTGACTGTGGACTACACATGGGCACAGGTAACCCCATCATTTTCATGGTTCCTGTCATACTCTCAATTGCCCCAGCTCCTTAGGATGTTTGCCCAGTAAATATGGGATGTCCTACCACTTCCCCTGTGCAATGGAGTGTTAAGCAACTCTCCCTCTATCTCCTTGTGTAACCTTCACTCTCTTAATCCTTTAATTTTTAAAAAAGAATTCTCTGCATTACTATTTTCACTTCGTTGCATTTGCACTGACAGTAACCACTGCAGTCTGGCTGTAGTCCCTACTCTTGCATTGAAAGTGCTTTCAATAACATCAAATAGAGGGTCCCATTGTCCTGTAACTCTACCTCTTTTAGTATTTGACGCTCTTGACTTTTCTCCCCATGCTCTGATTTAGACTTTGGTGGCACTGCTCTCTACTTGTTCAGCATGTGCCTTTCTGGGTTCTTCTCCTTATTCTCCTCCATGTATTAATTTCTCAGTAGCCTAAGAGAACAAAGACTGATTTCCGTTATGCTGTATATTTACTGTGCTGTCTTGTTTTTGTCTGGTAGCCCCTCAATCAGGGTAGCCACTCTGAATTGTGCTGGTCAAGGTGGCAGAGGAAAGGAAAACCAGCAAAGAACAAATTGAGTCCTGAAGCTTCTTCCACTTCATTTCATTGGCCAACGCTAATCGTATAATCAGGCTCA
Source organism: Leontopithecus rosalia (assembly GCA_028533165.1). Classification (NCBI taxonomy): domain Eukaryota; kingdom Metazoa; phylum Chordata; class Mammalia; order Primates; family Cebidae; genus Leontopithecus; species Leontopithecus rosalia. The sequence continues at coordinate 31,874,242 of CM052669.1, forward strand.
CTCCCCCAGTGCAGGGAAAGATGGCGCTCTTCCTGGGAGTTGAGGGAAAGCAAACATGGGTGATGAATATGACCACCTGCACACTCTTCTTTTGTCCACTTCGTAATTGTTGGTGTTTCCTGTATTGACTTTCTTCTTTTCTTAGTATACACTGGTTTTGGTAGTTTACCAATAACCAGAAGTTGAGGATTCCAAAAACCAGTAATCTCCATCTCGCCTCTGAACTTCGGTGACTGTCCAACTGCGACTGTCCAACTGCACCTCCACCTGAGTTTCAGTGATGCAAGAATGACTCTGTCTGTTGGGACTGTGTGAACAGTGAGGAAGAGAGCTGAGGCTGGGCTGGGGTGGGTTGGGTAGGAGGGGAATGGGGCAGTCCCAAGGTAATACCAATAAAGCTTGGCAGGTCTACTTTATAACAGGAAGTCTTAGTACAATATTTTTGTTTATCTGTAAAAGAGTAGTAACTGTAATGACTACCAGCTGGGTGCAGTGGCTCATGCCTGTAATCTCAGCACATTGGGAGACCAAGGCGGGCAGATCATGAGGTCAGGAGATCAAGACCATCCTGGCCAACATGGTGAAATCCCGTCTCTACTAAAAATACAAAAAATTAGGAGAATCACTTGAACCTGGGAAGTGAAGGCTGCAATGAGCGAAGATTGCACCACTGCACTCCAGCCTGGGTGACAGAGCAAGACTCTGTGTGTCTCAAAGAAAGAAAGAAATGACTACCTTATAGGGTGGTTCTGAGGATTAAATGCTTTTATATCTGTAAAATGCTAGAACAACGCCTGTATTACCATGTTTGTTATTACTCTTTTTTTAAATTATTATACTTTAAGTCTGGGATACATGTGCAGATTGTGCAGGATTGTTACACGGGTATACACATACCATTGTGGTTTGCTGCATCCATTCCCCCCATCATCTACATCAGGTATTTCTCTTAATGTTATCCCTCTCCAATCCCCCCACCCCCTGCTAACCACCCCCAGTCCCCAACCCCCCAGTAGGCCCCAATGTCTGATGTTCCCCTCTCTGTGTACATGTGTTCTCACTGATCAACACCCACTTATGAGTGAGAACATGTAGTGTTTGTTTTTTGTTCTTGCGTCAGTTTGCTGAGAATGATGGTTTCCAGCTTCATCCAAGTCCCTGAAGAGAACATAAACTCATCCTTTTCGTGGCTGCATAGTATTCCATGGTGTACATGTGCCTCATTTTCTTTATCCAGTCTATCATTGATGAGCATTTGGGTTGGTTCCAAGTCTTTGCTATTGTAAACAGTGCCACAATGAACATATGTGCGCACATCTCTTTATAATGGAACAATTTATAATCCTTTGGGTATATACCCAGTAATGGGATTGCTGGGTCAAATGGAATTTCTATTTCTAGGTCCTTGAGGAAGCACCATAGCATCTTCCACAATGTTGAACTAGTTTACACTTCCACCAACAGTGTAAGAGTGTTCCTATTTCTCCACATCCTCTCCAGCATCTGTTGTCTACAGATTTAATAATGATCGCCATTCTAACTGGCGTGAGGTGGTATCTCAATGTGGTTGTGATTTGAATTTCTCTAATGACCAGTGATGATGAGCATTTTTTCATATCTTTGTTGGCCTCATATATGTCTTCTTTGAAAGAAGTGTCTGTTGATGAAAAGTGTCTGTTCATATCCTTTGCCCACTTTTGGATGGGGTTATTTTTTCTTGTAAATTTTTTTTACAAGATTTTGGATATTAGCCCTTTGTCAGATGGGTAGATTGCAATTTTTTCCCATTTTGTTGGTTGCCAAGTTCACTCTAATGATTGTTTCTTTTGCTGTGCAGAAGCTCTTAAGTTTAATTAGATCCCATTTGTCAATTTTGGCTTTTGTTGCCACTGCTTTTGGCATTTTAGTCATGAAGTCCTTACCTATTACTCTTATCTAGGCAATCCCAACCTCTAATCCATAACAATCATGATTCTGTAAATTCTTGACCGTATTTATTAAGATAAATATATAGGGAGGAGAGAGAAGATGGCGCTGTAGGATCAACTCAGGATTGCAGCTCTCAGTGAATCTGCAGATGGTGAGTGGACACCGCATTTCCAGATGGATCTTTATTGCCCACAGACCAGAAGATTCCCAGGTGTAGGAGCCCCACAGGCTGCCAGCGCGGCTATTTGGGCCAGGGCAGCAGCGCAGTGGCACTCTGTACAAAATACACTGGTTTGGTTGCCCTGTTAAACCAGCAATTGGAGATTTCTGAAGGCAGATTAGCACATTCATCTGATTGAATGGGACTTAAACAGAAAGCCAGGCCAGAAGATTCCTGGGCAGCAACATGATTCCAGCCAGTGCAGTGGGTCGCTGCACGGGAAATCACACAGATCCTGGCACCCTTTCAGCAGGTGACTGGAACACCTGGGAGAGAGTCAACTTTTCAACTTAAAAAAAAGGGGCTCTGAGGGAGGGAGCCAGGTGATCAGGCTCAGCGGGTCCCACCCCCACAAAAACAAACAAAACAACAATTGGAAATGCTTGGGTTTGAGAGTTTCATGGCAAGCGCAGCTGAATCTAGGACAGTGCAGCTTGGAGGGGGAGGGGCGTCTGCCATTACCCAGGCACTCGACCCCTATGGAGGTACTCAGCCATTGCTGACACAGCCTGCCATTGCCGAGGCAATCCACCATAACAGAGAGAGTCCGCCACTACAGAGGCAGGCCATCATCACCACGGCAGCTCTAACCACACCCATGTAAACAGGACTACAGGGAATTACACAACATAGTAGGGCGGAGCCCATGACAGCAGGGCAGAGCCTATGGCAGCAGGGCAGAGCCCACGGCAAGAGGGCAGCGCCTACGGCAACAGGACGGAGCCCATGACAGCTCAGCATAGCCACTACAGGCAAGCAGTGATTAGACTGCCTCCTTGCTGGGCAGGACAGTGCAATGGATACTCATAAATAAAGCCCTAACTCCCCGGGACAGAGCACCTGAGGAAAAAAAGGGGCTTTATGAGTTCTGCTGCAGCAGACTTAAACGTACCTGCCTAGCAGCCCTAATGAACAAAGGAGCTCACAGCTCAGCACTTGAGCTCCTATAAAGTACAGACTGTCTCCTCAATATAAAGTACAGACAGTCTCCTCAAGCAGCTCCCTGACCTCCGTATATCCAAAGAGTCACCTCACAAAGGACTGATCAGACTGACATTTGGCAGGCATCATTCAGGGACAAAGATAGCAGAAGAATGAACGGGTAGCAACCCTCACGGTTCTGTAGCTGCTACAGGTACGGAACGAGGGCCTGGAGTGGACCTCAGCAGTCCTACAGCAGTGGGGCCAGACTGTTAGAAGGAAAACTAAGAGAGAGAAATACTTCATCATCAACAATCTGGACGTCCACTCAGAGACCCAATTGGAAAATCAGCAACTACTCAGATGCCAGGTGGATAAATCCACAAAGATGGGAAGAGACCAGTGCAAAAAGGAGGAAAACACCCAAAACCAGAACACCTCGCCTCCTACAAGGGACCACAACTCCTCACCAGCAAGGGAACAAAGCTGGACAGAGAATGAGTGTGATTAAATGACAGAATCAGACTTCAGAAGGTGGGTAATGAGAAACTTCTGTGAGCTAAAAGAACACGTTCTAACTCAATGCAAAGAAACTAAGAACCTTTAAAAAAGATTTGAGAAAATTATAACAAGAATGGACA
>CM052669.1:31878452-31913079 GCA_028533165.1 Leontopithecus rosalia
CAATCAAAAATGATGAGTTCGTGTCCTTTGTAGGGACATGGATGAATCTGGAGAACATCATTCTCAGCAAATTGACACAAGAACAGAAAAGGAAACACCGTATATACTCACTCATGGGCGGGTGATGAACAATGAGAACACATGGACACAGGGAAGGGAGCACCACACACTGAGGTCTATTGGGGGAAATAGGGGAGGGACACCGGGGGTGGAGTGGGGGAGGGATGGCATGGGGAGAAATGCCAAATATGGGTGAGGGGGCAGAAGGCAGCAAAACACACTGCCACGTGTGTACCTATGCAACTATCTTGCATGTTCTGCACATGTACCCCAAAACCTAAAATGCAATAAAAAAAGGAAAAAAATAAAAAGAAAAAATAAATAAATAAATAAAGCTACCTTAAACATTCATGCATATTTCTTTGTGCGACCAAAGATAAAGGAAGCTTCCTTTATCTTGGTAAACATCTAGGTGTGGGATTTCTGGGCCACAGAATAAGTATATGTGTCATTTTTTAGGAAAGAGCCAAAATATTGTGCCTATTGGCTGGCACTTTGCACTTCCAATAGCACAGTAAGGGTGTCGCAGTTGCTCCATGTCAAATATTTTAGGCCACCATGGCATGTATAAAGTGGTTATTTCCTTGTGGGCTGAGGTTATTTTTTTTTAAGGAATAGTGATGTTGAACATCTTTTTATGTTTTTATTTGATATGTTGTACCTTCTTTTTTTAAGTTTCTGTTCAAATCTTTTTTAAAAAACTGGTTAATTTTCTTTTCTTTTCTTTCTTTTTTTTTTTTTTTTTTTGAGATGGAGTCTTTCTCTGTCACCCAGGCTGGAGTGCAATGATGTGATTCCAGCTCACTGCAACCTCTGCATCCCAGGTTCAAGCGATTCTCCTGCCTCAGCCTCCCCAGTAGCTGGGACTACAGGAGTGCCACCAGGCCTGGCTAATTTTTGTATTTTTAGTAGAGATAGAGTTTCACCGTGTTGGCCAGGATCTTCTTGATCTCTCGACCTTGTGATTCGCCCACCTCGACTTCCCAAAGTGCTGAGATTACAGGCGTAAGCCACTGTGTCTGGCCACAAGTGCGTATTTTTGCAAATATTTTCTCTACATTTATGGCTTTCATTTTCCATTTTATTAGCATTGTCTTCTACTGTGCACAGGTTTTAATTTCACTAAAGTCCAATTTATGAATGTTTTAATATAAGTACTAGCTTTTTAAAAAATTTATTTATTTTGAGACTGGGTCTTACTCTGTCACCCCAGCTGGAGAACAGTGGTGCAATCTCTGCCTCCCTGGTTCAAGGAATCCTCTGCCTCATCCTCCTGAGTAGCTAGAATTACAGGTCCCACCGCCATACGTGGCTAATTTTTTTTGTATTTTTAGTATAGATGGGGTTTCACCATGTTGGCCAAGCTGGTCTCAAACTCCTGATCTCTGGTGATCTGCCAGCCTCGGCCTCTAAAATGCTAGGATTACAGGCACAAACCACCATGCCTGGTCGGCAATAGCTTTTTGCAACCTATGAGAAATCATTATCTAACTCAAGATTGCCAACATTTTCTCATGTTTTCTTACAGAAGTCTCACAGCTTTAGCTCTTACATTTAGGTATATGATCAATTTTTACATATGATTTTGATTTATTTATTGATGTTTTATTTTTTTCTGGCAAAAAATATTTGAGATTCTTTCTTTTCTTTTGTGGGTATAGATATTCAGGTGTTCCAGTTCTATTTACTGAAATACTTTTCTTTCTCTGTTGAAGTACTTTAAAGGCTATGTCAAAAATCTCCCAAACAGATACATGGAACAATGGAACAGAATAGAGAGTCCAGAAATCAAGCCACACACCTACAAGCATCTGATCTTTGACAGAATCAACACAAGCAAGCAATGGGGAAAGGACTCCCTACTCAATAAATTGTGTTGGGATAACTGGCCAGCCATATGCAAAAGATTAAAACTGAACCCCTTCCTTAAACCATATACAAAAATCAACTCGAAATGAATGAAAACCTTACACATGTAATCTAAAACTATAAAAACCCTGGAAGACAACCTAGGAAATTCTATTCTGGACGTGGGTCCTGGCAAATATTTCATGACAAAGATGCGAAAAGCAATTGCAATAAAAACAAAAACAGACAAGTGGGACCCAATTAAAATAAAGAACATCTGCACAGCAAAAGAAACTGTCAACAGAGCAAATAGACAACCTACAAATGGAGGAAAATATTTGCAATCTATACACCTGACAAAGGGCTAATATCCAGAATTTAAAATGAACTTAAATAAATTAACAAGCAAAAAACAAACAACTCCATTGGTAAGTTGCCAAAAACAAGAACATACACCTTTTAAAAGAAGACATGTAAGTGGCCAACAAGCCTATGGCAAAAACGTTCAACAGCGCTAATCATTAGATGAATACCAATCAAACCCACAATGAGGTACCATCTCACATCAGTCAGAATGACTATTATTAAAAAGGCAAAAAATAGCAATAGCAAGGTTATGGAGAAAAGGGAATGCTTATGCACTGTGGGTGGGAATGTAAATTAGTTCAACCACTGTGGAAAGCAATATGGTAATTTCTCAAAGAACTTAAAACATTGTTACCATTTAACAGAGTAATCCCATTGTTGGGAATGCGCCCAAAGGAGTGTAAATCATTCTCCCATAAAGACACCTGCATGCGTATGTTCATTGCAGCACTATTCACAACAGCAAAGATATGGAATCAACCTAAATGCCCATCAGCGGTAGACTGGATAAACAAAATGTGGTACAGATACACCATGGAATACTAGACAGTCATAAAAAGTGAGATCATGTCCTTTGCAGCAAGGTGGATGCAGATGAAAGTCATTATCCTCGTATTCTCATTTATATATGGGAGCTAAACAGTGAGTACACATGGACACAGATTTTAAAAATCTGTACCCCAAGCCCCTGTGACACACAATTTATCCATATAAAAAACTTGGCCATGAACCCCTGAATGTAAAACAAACATTTTTTAAAAATCAATTAACTATGTAAGTGCGGGTCTGTTTCTTGACTCTGTTTTGCCCCATTAGTCTATTTGTTTATCCTTACATCAGTACCACACTGTCTTGATTTTTGTTTCATTCTAGTAAGTCTTGAAAGTAGGTACTGGAAGTTTTCCAGCTTTGTTCTTTTCCATTTTTTTTTCCAGCTACTCTAGCTTCCATTAGTTTCCACAAAAATTTAAAATAAGCTTATCATATTTTCTGATGATATTGTGATTGTGGTTGTTAAATCAGTAGATCAACTTTAGGGAGATGACATCTTAGCAATGTTTAATGCCCAATTTAATTAACATGTTTTGTCTCTCTAATTAATTAGACCTTCTTTAATTCCCCTCAGGAACCTTTTGGAATTTTCAGTATACAAGTAAGTCTTACATAAATTTTGTTAGATTTATATTAAGAATTTCATTTTTATATTATAAATAGTATCATTTACTGAACTTCAGGTTTTTTCCCCTTATATATAAAAATAAATTGATGTTTGTATCCAGTGACCTTACTAAGCTCACCTATTAGTCTTAATAGTTGATTTGAAAATTCCTTGTGTATTCTAGGTAGACACTAATGTTATTTCCAAACACAGAAGTTTTACTTCTTCCTTTACCATCTGCATCCTTTTGGTTTCTCTTCATTGCTTCATTTCCTGCCTGAGCACTATAGCACAGTTGTGAACAGAGAAGAAAGGGATGAACCCCGCTACTTTGTTCTCAGTCCTAGAGAAAGAAGTATCAATATTTCCGTATTAAATATGACATTAGCTACAGATTTTATACAGAGAGTCTTTTACTAATTTTAGTTCAGTTCCCTTCTTTTCATCTTTTGCTAAGAGTTAGGAATAAGTATTGGAATTTTCTTCAGTGCTTTTATGCTCTTAATAAGATCATCACATGGTATTTCTTTGTATTCTATCATGAATTGTTTTGTTTTTGAATATTAAACCAACCTTGCATTCCTGGTGAAAACCAACCTTGGTCATGTTATACTATTTATTTTATACATTGCAGCATTTGATTTGTTAATATTTCGTTACTCATTTTTATCACCTTCAACACTACCTGTTGAGGATTATTGGTCCGCACTTTTCCTTTCTTGTTATGTCTTTTTTGCTGGTTTCCCTAGTAGAGTAAGGCTAACTACATTAAATAAATTGGGAGGTGTTCCCTCCAAATCTGTTTTCTGAAACAATGTCTATAAACATTGTATACCTTTTTCTTAAATATTTTATAAAGTTCAACATTTAAACTACTTGAACTTGGAATTTTCTTTGTGTAATTTCTTTAATAGTTACAGGGCTCTAGTCCTACAGATTTTGTGTGTGTATTGTCTACTTATCCTATCAGTTATACCAAAAACTCTATTATGTTTATACTATAAATTTGACTGAATTTTGAATTTTATCCCTGAAAGTTTTATTTGAATCATTTTTATTTTTTTCTCATTCCATTCATATTTTACTTTACTTTCTTGAGTGTATTTATAATGTTTTTTGTAGCTGTTTTAGATCTTTGCATTATAATTTCATTGCCACTGCCCTTTGTGTCTGTTTCGGCTGATTGCTTTTTCTCCTGTTATGAGTCTGCCTTGTAAGTTCCTAATGATTTCCAGACACAGTACAATGTATGTGTTGAGTGCTGGATTTTGTTTCATTTTATTAAAAAGTGATGCATTTTGCACTGGTGTGCACTTACTTGCAGATTAATTGGATCCTATCAATGCTTACTTTTTAGCTTGGGAATGGCAGGTGCATCACAATCTCTGCCCTTGGGCTAGCTTTGTCCACTACGGTGGCTATGCCCTTTCGAGGACTCTGCCTAATGCCTCAAGTTTTACAAGGAAACACAGATCATTCCCATCTCTCAATTAGGTTTAAGAATTGGTTGGTCGTATACTATGTGGATGTTCCTTCTGTTCCTGTCATCTGATGCAATCTTGGAAGGAAGTTCCTTCAAAGAATTCCCCAATAGCTGCTTAGGTTAGTACCCAGCCGAAGATTCAGAGGCTTCCTCAATAGACCTTTGAATCTCTCTCTCTCTCCTCTCTGTTTCTCTCTCTCTCTCTCTCTCTCTCTCTCTCTTTCTCTCTCTCTCCCCGCTGTTCTCTGGTATTCCATCTCATAATTTCTAGGTGCATCAGCTTCAGTGAACTGAGCTCTGCCTCCTCAACTCAGCAAGACCAGCTGTTTTGGTGTTGTCTCTCTCTGCCTCTCCGCCTGCAAACTGCCACCAGGAAGTGAGCCTGTTGTTTTGCTCCCTGTCTCTTTTTGTTGCATGATGTTCAATGTCTGACCAGAGATGTTTCACATCCAGTCCAACCTCATTATTTGGGAATTCCACTTTGGTACTTGCTAAAATATATTTGTAACCTCAAAAGCCAATACTAAGGGAACTTTTGCATGATTTGCAGCCATGCCCAGAGAGTGGAAATATTTAAATTCCCAACACACACGTTCCCAGCTGAGGTCCAACCAGGGGCCACTCCGCCTTCTTGTTTCACTCATATCATAAACTGTGCCCTTCCCACTGTCTGCTGAGTGTCACTTTTCTTACATTTTTTTGTGTGTGTATCTGTGGAAGTTTGGTGTTTTTATGGTGATATCATTATTTAAATGGCCCCTGAGCACAGTCTTGAAATGCTGCCTCATATTCCAAAGCACAGGAAGGCTGTGACATGTCTTAAGGAGAAAATGTGTTTTAGATGAGTTTTCTTCAGGCCTGAGTTATCCTGCTGCTGGCCATGAGTTCAGCGTGAATGGATCCACCATATTTATGAAATAAGGTGTCGTAGGCAGAAGCACACATAAAACAAAGGCTCAGATTGATCAGTTGACAGCAGTGTCACCTGGGCCTCTGGTTCATTTCCTTTTTTATTATAAGATGTAAAGATTTATTCTAAGTGCCTAAAACATAAACACACATGCATTAGGAGAATGCATTTCTGAAGAACAAATGTCTGCTTATAATTCTCAGTTAGACCTCTCTTCAGCTCAAAAAAAAACCAAAAACCATGTTCTTTAACAATAAGTAACCTGTTTAATATATGCTGTCCCTGTTTCTTGTTTCCAAACTGCACTAGACATGTGGTTATATTTCTAATCTCTTGACACATCAGTAATCAGGCCCTGAACTGGATACCTCCCATATCTTTCAGCAAATTCAATAACAGATTCACAATCTCCAGACACCCCTGCATTAATGGTTGCCTACATTTCAGTGTCTGTTTATGTAACTAGATGTTTAGTTTGTCTTCATGAGAACTGGGTCCTATCTGCATTAAACATTGGCCTTCCCCTAACATCTAGAAGGGAGCCTCCTTCTCTAATGGGTAGAACCTGTACATCCACAAATCACTCACTCACTCATCCACTGTGCTGCATTCCTAAAAGGCCTGTCAAACTGAAGGGTGTGTGTGTGTGTGTGTGTGTGTGTGTGTGTGTGTGTTTAAAGGTCAGAAATGACCTTACGTGCATGTAGAATACAGGTACAAAAGTGAATTATTTTGTGGGCCTTCAAAAGATCTTCCCACACAGCATGAAACCCTATGATTAAATAAATAATTCTTTGGAGTCAATAAATCTGTTCTTTTTAAAAACCAAGGACTTCGGGAGGCTGAGGCAGGTGGATCACGAGGTCAAGAGAACAAGACTATCCTGGTCAACATGGTGAAACCCCGTCTACTAAAAAAAATACAAAAATTAGCTGGGCATGGTGGTGCAGGCCTGTAGTCCCAGCTACTTGGGAGGCTGAGGCAGGAGAATTGCTTGAACCCAGGAGGCGGAGGTTGTGGTAAGCTGAGATCTTTTCATTGCACTCCAGCCTGGGTAACAAGAGCGAAACTCTGTCTCAAAAAAAAAAAAAAAACAAGGAACTTTACTGTATCTATTCTTTGTAACTTAGTGTTATCCTAGATACAGGATCATGGTAATCACAGATTCTGAATTTCAAGAAGAGCTCTGTGTTCGCATAGCCTCCCTTTCTCTCTCTCATGTGAATTGTCCACTAGATGACCTGTTCCAGTGCTTCATCTAGAAAACAAAGTTGTTCTGAGCCCAGTACAAAGACCCCAAAGAAAGACAATAATCATTTCCCCTGTAAGTCTAAACTACTGTCAGATGTGCTGAGACACTGAAATTTGAAAATAAAGAGAAACCGCAAGAGAGGACGGCTGCTTGAGGAAGGAGGTGTGAGAAGTTCTGGAAGAGAGGCAATGGCTACAGGAGAGAGGTGGAGTTAGAGGTGAAATCACAATTTTGGATGGTATGTTAAAAGGCCACAACTGCGTATTTACAACAGCTCAGCCAAGTTGGCATTTTAAAAACACACTGGCAGCTCCCAATGTTTGCCACGTCACAATTTGACAGTGGAAATTATTTCCATTATCTTACGGTTCCAATTCAACAATTTCCAGAAGTCCCTGAAATCTGTTGTTGGAAACTTGCTTAATATTTTCTTGGCCTTATGTCATGTGATGGTAAATTGTATCAACCAGAAGACTTATACATTCTTCATTGAAAGTATGCAGAGATGATGTGATTCTTTTGGTCATCTCCCCAGTGGTCTGGAAATCCCCACAGAAAGAAGAAAAGGTACTCAATACAGCTTCCTTTCTGCCATGAGGACAGAGAACATGACGATTCTATGGTATTTTGGTGAATAGCCTGAATTTAAACATCCTGAATGAGTATCTCAGATTCTGGGTTTAAATGTGTCCTGGAATCGGGGCATCTTTTTTCCTACTTTTCCAATGCTCTGAGAGATAAGCTACATAGCTGGTACAGACAGTAACTCCTAATAGAGTTGGTAAACTTGGCTGATAAATAGTTGCTGGCTGGCATATAGGCAATTGCAATATATTGAGAATGGCAGCCACTTTTTACTCAGAAAACTTGTATTTGGGTCCAATATTTCAAATGATTAAAAGAATGAACTGAGGGAAGTCCATGGTTTGTCTTGACAAACTGTTGCTACCTTTTGAGCTAATCTACTTCTTACCATCCCGTGGTCCCTAACTCACTCACAGAGATAATCTCTCTCCAGATTAATATAGCGGAGGTCTCTTAATCGATTTCCCACCTTCTATCATCTGACCCACTGATGCTCCAGGCAGAAGTCGAACTATTTCTCCAACATCTGCTTATGTTTATTGTGAGGTTATAATATATCAAAGTCTCCTTTTTCCTTGAGTAGAGTCCAGCACCTTCAAGATCTGATCACTGAGCAGGTCTTCTGCCACTTGCTCCTCATCAATGTACCTCAAGTTCACTGATATTTGAGCTCTAGTTTTCCAGCCTGTGCACAAGCTGCCTCTAGATGGGTGCCTTTCCCACCTCCCATGGTCACCGACCTAGTTCTGCTGATCCTTTCCATGTCAGTCTAAGCAGCATGGCCTGGGAGAGTGCTCTGACCTCCCAAATGCCAGTGGTACCTGGATTGGATGACTATTTTCACAGCATCCTTATTTCCTCATTTCTTTTCCTGTATTCCAACTACCTTTTGCCTCTCTGTATCCCATACGAGACTGTAAGTTTCATGAAGGAAGCTTTGTACATTGACGGTGAATCTGGGCAGGCAGCACAGACAGCCAATCAGAGACTTCCTACACAGTCGTTGATAACGCAGAGTCTGGCGCCCTGTTCATGTAGAGGAAATAAAATCTTACATATATTCTCTGTTTAGCATTTCCTCATAGCATCCCTGTGTTCATGAAGTGAGCCATTAAGAACATAACAAGGGGAACAAATTAATTGTTTCAAATTTGGTGAAAAAATATCAGACTCTAAGATCGCATGGTTATATAGAGGTTTAGAGAAAAAAACTGGTCATTTCCCATAACTCCATGGTGGAGATTTCATAGAAGACTAATTGAATTCTTCTAGTGACAGAGACTTCACTCTCTTTTATGGTGATCCATTTCATAATTGAAAAACTTTTGATTTTTTAAAAGAATTTTATGTCTTCTAATTTATACCCATAAAGGGGTTTTGCATTCTAAAGATCTAGAAATAGCCATCTTCTCTTCCAAAACTGAGCTATCAAATATGTTATTAAAATTATGTTCAATGTGGTCATAATCCCTTTGTACTGGCATACCAGAATACCTGAGACTGGGTAATCTGTTAATAATAGAAATTTATTTCTCAAGGTTTGGGAGGCTGGGAAGTTCAAGATCCAAAAGCCAGCCCATTTATGAGTGCTCCATCCTCATGACTTTCATCTCCTCAAGACCCCACACCTTAATACTATCCCATTAGAAATTACATTTTAACACACGAGTGCAACAGTCTAAATATATAGCTCCAGGTCTGAACACTTTCTTGAAATCTAGAACTATATTCCTAAATACTTACCACATATTTCCTCCTGGATCTGTCACAGGCACCTTAAACTTAGATGGGCCCAAGTTTTATTCTTCCCACCAGATCCACTCTATTTCTATTTGCATTATTTATTCATCAATTGAGTCTCTAAAGCTGGAAACCCCAAATTGAGGATGGAGTCTCTCTCTGTCACCCAGGCTGGAGTGCAGTGGTGTGATCTTGTGTCACTGCAACCTCTCTCTCCCGAGTTCACATAATTTTCATGGCTTAGCTTCCCAAGTAGCTGGGACTACAGCACATGCCCCCATGCCTGGCTAATTTTTGTATTTTTTGTAGAGATGGATGGGTTCTCACCATGTTGGCCAGGCTGCTCTTGAACTCCTGAGCTCTAGCAATCCTCCCACCTCAGCTTCCCAAGGTACTGGGATTACAGATGCGAGCCATTGCACCTGGCCTTAAATTTAGTTTTGAAAAACTCTTCTTCACCAAGTCAACCATCGTGTTTTCTCAACTTTATTAAAAGGGTTTTGATTCCCTTTTTTCCTTTATTTAAAATTTTTTGTTTTTGCACTTATCTCCCTCCTCATCTGTAAATTCTTTGAAGGCAGGGACTTAATTTATTTTTATTCATCAGCACTTCGAGGTATCCCTTACACTTACACTAGTGTAAACTCAGTCCATCATTTGTTGAAAGGTTGCATACACACACACACACACACACACACATACACACACAAAGAGAGGACTTCATGTCACTTACACTGCTATGTAATGATTTATCATTTAGAAATGTATCTGTTTCACGGGATCCGAACCATGCAAGGCCAGCTCTCCTCTGACCCAACCTTGTTTCTACAACCAAGGAGACAGTCCAGCAATATTTTGACTGATAAAGGAATTTGAAATTTCCTAATCATGAATCATTATGTTTATCTTGACTAAAACACATAAGCATGTTTTTCTTTACTTATATAGTAATAACGCCTGAGATGTCATCCTCAATAACAACCAAAAAAAAAATCTAAAACCAACACTTATGCAGAAATGCCTACAAAATATTGTCCACTAAAACACTTTTGCAAAGTAACATTTTTAATAATTATATTTAGCAAAATTGGAGGTATATTTTTGTGTGCATGTGTAGAGGTATCTGGAAGATTAGTCTTGAAGCATTAGCAGTTATTATGTTTTGAGGCTACAATGTTAGTTTCCAGTTATTTTTTCGTACATTTCTTCTTTTAAACATTTCTTATAATGAGCACATATTGTTTTTCCAGAGCCAACAATGCTATTCAAATATATATTGTATCCCTTTAATTAGTAATGTACTTGCCAAACTCCTGAAAGATAATCTCTTCCCTTGCTCATTCTTCTTTGTAATGTAAAAGAGGTAGAGTTGATGGTTGGCCAATATTTTAAGCAGTGCTGTTTCATCAGGAGCGTGAATGGACTGCAGCTTAGCAGCTAGCAGGATGTTAAAGGATGTACTTGGAAACTGGGCGTTACATGTGAGTGGCAGGGAAGATAGGTGTGTCTGTGTCTGTGTTCCAGTGGATGCACTTGTAATGCATAAAAGAGTGAGGATGAAGGAAAGTAGAAGTGTTGACAGGTGGTTTTCATTTTGTGAAATTCCAATGATACTGACACCCTTGTTGAAGCAAATAGCACTTACATTAAAGATAGGAAAAAGAAGAATAGACTGAATTTGTTTGGCTAAAATAGTTTATATGATAAGGTGGAGATCTGCCAATATCATGGAATTTATTTTTTTCCTTCTCTTTTTACACTTTTCTAAAAGGCGATTCAGTGCAAAGGACATACAGAATTGTGCTATAGGGGAGAGAAATCTAGAGGTGTGCACACACACACACACACACAAATACACAAGCACAGATAAAATAAAATGTGTTAAACACGGAAAGAAGAAAAAAAGTTTTTTTAATTAAGCCCATTGTGTTAAAACTAGTATATATGGAGCAAGCATAGGTACTTTGAAATTTTCTGACACTAACAAAAGATAGAACTTTAGGTTCACTACAGGTAATGCACATCAAATTAATAACCTGGAATAGCCGTTCAGTTAGGGAACGCGTCCAGGTTTTTGAGAGGTGGTGGTATTCCTGAGTAATGCTGCCTATTTTCTTCCTTTCTTTGGCAATTCATTTCTTTCTTTCTTCTTTTATTTAATTTATTTATTTATTTATTTTTTTGAGATGGAGTTTCGCTCTTTTACCCAGGCTGGAGTGCAATGGCGCGATCTCGGCTCACCGCAACCTCCGCCTCCTGGGTTCAGGCAATTCCCCTCCCTCAGCCTCCTGAGCAGCTGGGATTACAGGCGTGCACCACCATGCCCATCTAATTTTTTGTATTTTTAGTAGAGACAGGGTTTCACCATGTTGACCAGGATGCTCTCGATCTCTTAACCTTGTGATCCACCTGCCTCGGCCTCCCAAAGTGCTGGGATTACAGGTGTGAGCCACCGCGCCCGGCCATCTCATTTCTATATGGAGATTACTTAATTTCCTACTGTTATTTGACTTCCTTTTGGATTTTTTGGGATAACAGTGTGCTTTAAAAATAATAATAACTTTTGCTCTTCTATGAGAAAAACCTAACCTAATCTCTCTTGACTCATGGTACAATGGCAATTTAAAAGCGTGATATTAAAATGTATCCACTTTTAATGCAATTGTGTTTGCTGCACTTGGTGAAAATCAGGAAGGTGGAGAGGGTTTTCCACTACCTCATATAAGTATTTTCTTTGTGAGAACCTGAAGCAAGAAATACCTATGAGTAGTAACAAGAATAGTCACACATTCCCCGCATAGATCAGATTCAGATTATCCTGTGACATTGAGCTGTGTAGGGGACATTTTCCTTTTTCTTTGGGTGATGTTGCACTTATAGTCAAGCATCCAGCTGATCCTTGGGGCTGGTAATGTTTTAGAGCTGGTTGTGGGAAAAAGAAAAGTTCTGGTTTGTAGCATCTGCCAGTTTCTGAGGCATATGTTATCCCACTATTTCAAGTTACCAACATAGTATCACTAGACGTGAATTTAGGAAGACCTACACAGTTACTCTTTGTGAGCGGCTGAGAATCACCTCCAACATACCACTAAGCCCATCTATCGAATTTATGCTATAATATGCCTTTATGCATTTTGCTGGTTTATCTCTGCCTTTTTTTCGTTGTTCAAACTGTTCTAACATGTTACCCAGCAGGGTTTATATATGTCTAAACTGGCTGATATTCTTTCTGAAATAAGATAAAATAATAAAATACCATATGACATTAAGTAATTGGTAGGAGGATTCATTTAATACATGATTTCTGTGATACTTGGCCTAAATAAAACTTTCATCCTTGGTTTCACTAGTAATAACCCCTGGGGGTATGAGTTCCCATGAGGAATTCCCTAGTTCTTTTATTTAGCTCTTCCTTCATAAAATAATAATACAATAATAAGCAAGCATATCACTCTAAAGTTTATAAACCTACTATATACATTAGCTTCATTATCTCCCCAAATCCCTATGAGCTAAAAAAAAAAAAAGGAAGACACTCCCGTCTTCATTTTACGGGTGAACATGCCTCAAAATACTGCAGACTTTACCTAAAGTCATGGAACTTGGAAGCAACACATGCTTTGCCCTGCTTTTACGCCATCAAGACCCCGCAGAACAAATGACAGTTCCTATGGCTCTTGTCGTGGAGATTCCAAATAACTGTTTTCTGGGTGCAGTTATTTTTCATGGGAGGTACAAACATTCACTGCTGCTAAATTTTAAGCAAGGCTAGGATTTGTAATGCTGAAGATGATAATAATGTACCTGGATCTTCAGTTCCAACAGATATTGCTGCTTTTCGTAATAAAATTATTAAATCAAGAAGAATCGTAGAGCTAAGGTCCTATGGCAGGCTGATTTTTCTAGCAAATTACTTCCAAAGTAGTTGATAATTGAATAGCAGGGATGTGCATTTGATAAATCCAAGGGGTCGGTAAGTTCCACAGAATTCATTTAAGCTGTGAAACATGTAGATGTAATGTAGTAAATGAAGGGTGGGAAAAGCATTCAGAAATAACCTCTTAAGTTAGCTCCATCTTTTTTTTTCTTTTCTTTTTTTGAGACAGAGTTTTGCTCTTGTTACCCAGGCTGGAGTGCAATGGCCGGATCTCGGCTCACCACAACCTCTGCCTCCTGGGTTCAGGTAATTCTCCTGCCTCAGCCTCCTGAGTAGCTGGGATTACAGGCACGCGCCACCACGCCCAGCTAATTTTTTTTTCTATTTTTAGTAGAGACGGGGTTTCACCAAGTTGACCAGGATGGTCTCGATCTCTTGACCTTGTGATCCATCAGCCTCCGCCACCCAAAGTGCTAGGATTACAGGCTTGAGCCACCGCGCCCGGCCTAAGTTAGCTCCATCTTAACAAGAGCCAAATCGTAGTGTCCTCTAAAAGATCCTGTGAAGAATTGTGTACAGCTGTGGTCTCCTTATTTTCTTCCAGGCTCCTGAGCTTTTAATGGTCTGGAAATCACTCTTGATGGTGAGCTGCAAAAGTGCCTTTGCAAGTATGCTTACAGCTCCGGTATTGATTGTGCGGTTCCGTCCAAACACTCCTTGCAATAAACAACCCCGCAAGATCCTGCACTGTTGGGAAGCAGGGATGCATTATTTAACAGCAGCTGATCAATATAAAACAAGCATCCCCTTTGTTACAGCAGTACTGTTGATAGACTGCTTCTCCCTTTTAATTTTTTATTATTTTGCATTGATTTCTGAAACTCAATTCTGTATCTTACTTTTCTTCCGTCGGTAACTGTGAGTTGAGCCCTACCTGACTAGAAATCTAACATCCTTTTTGAATCACAAATTACCCAACTTAATTAAGCAACAATTAGTTGAGAGTTTTTTAAAAAAATCATTCCGCTTTGCTTTAATCAAATTTAATGAGTGAAATACATTAAATACAGGATTTGGGGGAGCTTACTGTAGAAAAATCTGAAAAGACAAGATTATTGCAGGCGTATATGTTTTCGGGAGGAGGCCGCCAGATTTTCCCATTTAGCTTGGGGAACTTTGGGAAAATCCAGGCACATTACCATTAACACTAATAAGGACTTGTCTTCTAAATCCTGATATATCAATGGAAGAATGGGGCTCTCCGTTTTTTCTTTTTTCCTTTTCTCCTTCTTTATTTTCTTTTTAAATCTTAGCTGAGTTGCCTAGAATAAAGCATTAAAGGGCAGCTACATTAGGCACTGCTGCACTTGAATGCTAACTCCTCACCTGACAAACATGAATTTTATCACCTAAGTAAACAGCATGGACAAGAGAGTCAGATATGGTTCTGCAACCAGAGGCATGTGAATGTGTGTCGTTTTGTGAACTGGGCTAAACATAAGCAGAGATACGCTGACTGGTCCATTCATCTATGATACTTTTAGTATATTGTTTTTAGTTATTCTTTTTTGACTCTGATAAAGCAGTAACAATAAAATAAACCTGGTTTTCTAGATAATTCATAAAAATGGAAGATGTACGTGTCAAAGATATTTATTTTTGGGTAGTTATGCTCACCAATGGTTATATTTGTTATATAATATATGTTTTTTATCGCAAAAATCAAGTTCCTTGTAAAAATGTATAAAATGGATGAGTAGAAAGAAAATATTAATTTCCCCCACTTCTACCTGTCAGATAACAAGTGTCACATTGTTAAAATTCTGGTGTACACACCCAGCAATTCATTCTCTTGTTTCTCCCCATATGTAATGAACCCACATTACTTAGAGTAAAAATTATACAGATTACCATGATATTATGGCCATTCTCCACACATAATTTTGCACAAAGTAACAGAGGCCAGGTCATACATTATTTCAGTAGTTTTATTTTTGTACCATTATTTCAAAAGCCACTTTCCATGGCATGTGAAACTAATATTAAATTATATGTTTGCACTAAGTTTTAAGATACGATTTATTTGCCAACAGAGGGTTGTCAATATTCATTCATTAATATTTATTCATTAGAATCGAGAATTTCAAAGTCAACTTATTAAATCAAATAATAAAAACAAATCAGAAGTGGAAGTGAGGGTTCTGGACAAACCGGAAGCAGGAAGCCGGAAGATCAGAAGCAAAATGGCTTATTTTAGAAGAATAGTTTAAGCTCATGACTCAAAAGTGACTACAGACACAAAAACCCTTAGCCATGGGTGTTGAAGCAGAGTCACACCTAATGGTGTCTCCATCCTGAAGTTCATTCAGCAACACTAACCATGAAGTGAGCACTAACCATGGGCCCAGCATTGTTTCCTGTTTCTGTGCAGGAATTCAACATACTGCAAAGAAAACTGCTAGAAAACTCAGCCAAATTTCCGATCAGACACGAGAAAGTACGTAGCATTTCAGCATTTGCCTTCTCAATCTCAGGTTGACTCCATTTTGTATACTCACCCTTGTATTTTCTTGTTCATCTTCTTTAAAAATTCAGCTCTGTCCTCTGTATCTACAGTTAAGGGTATATCATTGCAAGCTGTTTTAGATCGTGTCTGGAATGAGGCTAAGTAAAGAAAACACTTGATCTAGAAACTGAAGGGAATGAGCTAGTGAATAAGGAATGGTTTCTGTTCTCAGAGGGATTAAAGTCTCATAGGAGAAAACCTCCGATTGCTATTACACGAGGGGAGGTGAAATGATTGAATCATGAACTCACAATGCTCTCTATGCACCCAACTTTCCAAGGTCACTTCAATGGTAATAATTGCTAATTAGCAATTATTTGATATCCAATGGTAATAATTGCTAATTAGCTATTTTGGAGGCAGAATAAATGATGTGGTCATTTGTCTTTCATTTCTGGAAGGAGCTTACCCTATTTAATTCTTTACTTAAATAATTCTGACAAAGTTTATTAACTGAGAGAATTACCATGAATATTGAAAACATAAGCAATTAGAAATGCACACTGCCTATTTAAAGAATCATTACACAAAGATATTCCTCAAGAAGAGCAACCCCAAGGCACATAATTGTTAGATTCACCAGGGTTGAAATGAGGGAGAAAATACTAAGGGCAGCCAGAGAGAAAGGTCAGGTTACCCACAAAGGGAAGCCTATCAGACTTACAGCAGATCTCTCGGCAGAAACCCTACAAGCTAGAAGAGAGTGGGGGCCAATATTCAACAGCCTTAAAGAACAGAACTTTCAGCCCAGAATTTCATATCCAGCCAAACTAAGCTTCACAAGTGAAGGAAAAATAAAATCTTGTATGAACAAGCAAGTACTCAGAGATTTCATTACCACCAGGCCTGCTTTACAAGAGCTTCTGAAAGAAGCATTACACATAGAAGGGAACAATCAGTATTAGCCTTTCTAAAAATATACCAAAAAGTTAAGAGCATCAACATAAAGAAGAATTTACATCAACGAATGGACAAAACAGCCAGTTAACATCAAATGGCAGTAACCTTAAATTTAAGTTGAATAAATCCCCCAATCAAAAGATACAGCCAAAACCCAACGGTATGCTACATCCAGACCCATTTCACATGCAAGGATACCCAAAGACTCAAAACAAAGGGATGGAGAAAGATTTACCAACCAAATGGAGAGCAAAAATAAATAAATAAATAAATAAATAAAAAGCAGGAGTTGCAATTCTCACATCTGATAAAATAGATTTTAAAGCAACAAAGATATAGTGGTAAAAGGATCAATGCAACAATAAGAGCTAACGATCGTAACACCCAGATACATAAGACCTATAAAGAGATTTAGACTCAACGAGACAGAAAATTAATAAGGATATCCAGGACTTGAACTCAGATCTGGAACAAGTAAACTTAATAAATATTTATAGAGCTCTGCACTTTAAATATACAAAATACACATTCTTGTCAATACCACATCACACCTACTCATAGGCTTAAATGAAATATTGATCAGCCATTATTAATACCCATTTTTAGAATAAAGCAACATTTCCATTCTCTCTCCCTTTTTTCTTCCTCTTTCTTCCTTTCCTTCACTTTTTTTCCTTCCTTCTAAAAAAAAAGAATCATCAAATAGATCATCAGAATCTTCCTTCTAAAAAAAAAGAATTATCAAATAGATCATCAGAATTTAATGCCACGTTTCAATTGCTAAAGTAGGATGTTTTTAACCTAGAAGTTTAAAAACTAACAAAGGAAAATAAATTAGTTGAGATGAAACTGTTTAGTTTGGATGTAGCTGTGATTATTACTTGTGGGAGGTGTTGTTTTGTTTCATACATTACCACAGGCAATGGGAAACTCTTCTAGCTGCGCATGCTTGGAGTAAGTTTCACACAACTCAGTTCTCCTGTGATCTGTCATTTCCTTAAGACTCTTTTTTTTTTTTCTGCTCCTGGGTCGGAAGTGACTTCTTGATTAAAACTGTTTCCTTTTTGTTTGGATTTTAAAAATTCCTTTAAAATATAACATACCAAAGGTAAAATACATAAATATTAAGTCTACATCTAAATAAATGTTCACTTGTACATAACACCTATATACACCTTTGTCATCACTCAGATCAATATCTAAAATACTGCCAAGATCCCAGGCAGCTTCCTTTTTTCCATCAATACTCCCTAATGAAGACTACCGTTCTGTTAACCCCATTGTAGAATAGCTTTGCTTGTTGTTAAAACTCAGGTCAGTGGAATCATATAAAATAATAGACACTTTTTATTTGTTTGTCCATCCATGTTGTGTATACCTGTCCATTCTTTCCTGTTCCTGTGCAGTAATTCTACATGTCAATATGTTGCAAGTCCTTTACCCAATGTGCTATTGATAGACGTTTGGGTTATCTTGACTTTTGAGCTATTAAGAATAAAGTTGGCATAAAGATTCCTCAATTTCTCTTTTGATAGTCATGTGTGCTACTTTCGGGGATGTTTTTCCTTAGAAGTAGACTTGTTGAGTCTCAGTGTTGGCATAAGTTTAGCTTTAAAACATGCTGCTAAAATTGTTTAATCTGGTTGCGCCATATCCTCACTGATACTTGGTATTGTCGGATTGTGTTTTGCTTTAGTTTTACTCATTGTTTTGGGTATTTAGTGGCATTTCATTCTGGTTCAAGTTCATATTTTTCTAATGACTAACAGTGTTGACAACCTATCCATATACCTTTGGGCCCTTTGGATGTTTTCTTCTGTTAAGTTCTTGCTTAATCCACGTGGTGGCTCACGCCTATAATCCCAGCACTTTGGGAGGCCGAAGCAGGTGGATCACGAGGTCAAAAGATCGAGACCATCCTGGTCAACATGGTGAAACCCCATCTCTACTAAAAATACAAAAAATTAGCTGGGCACGGTGGCGTGTGCCTGTAATCCCAGCTACTCAGGAGGCTGAGGCAGGAGAATTGCCTCAACCCAGGAGGTGGAGGTCGCGGTGAGCCAAGATCGCCCCATTGCACTCCAGCCTGGGTAACAAGAGCGAAACTCCATCTCAGAAAAAGAAAAAAATCATTTGCCAGTTTTTCCATTTGGTTATCTTCTTTTTTGTAACATTTTGTGTACATTCAACATCCAACTGCTACAAAGTTAGAACCTGATGTTTTACCACACATTTTCTCCACTGTCATCACTGCCACTGTCTCTGCTACTGTTGCCTTTTTTTCTTATAGTCTGTGTTCTCTAGTCCTTACCACGTTTCCTTCCTGCTATGTGATCTGCTTCTCTCTGGGTCATGTGGCCTTTGTGGCTATTTGTTGAACAATAAACTTTCTAGTGTTCCAGTGGACTCCAGGGCTAGAGTCCAAGACTAGTGACCTCCTTGCCAAGTTCTACCAGTTCTTCTTTTGGGTTCCATATTGGCATTAATAATTTTACTGATGATCACTTAGTTTTTAACGTACTTATCTTATTGTTTACATTGGTTCATATCACCATCAACCCAGTGGCTTTGTTTTGGACCAATGCTTCCCTTAGATTTTCCCTGAATTTCAGGTCTCAATGTTCTGATCCTCTTTCCTCCACTGGATGAGCAGTATCATTTTGGGTGGGGAGAAATAACTGCTAGCAGGGGTCCTGGGGAAACATTAGTTAGGTTCCCTCCTGATCATGGATCATTCACAGATTTTCCAGAACTCATGTTGAGGGCTTCTTAGAATGGGAGAAATGAATGACAAGACTTTTTTTTTTTTTTGAGATGGAGTTTCGCTCTTGTTACCCAGGCTGGAGTGCGATGGTGTGATCTCGGCTCACTGCAACCTCCACCTCCTGGGTTCAGGCAATTCTCCTGCCTCAGCCTCCTGAGTAGCTGGGATTACAGGCACGCACCACCATGCCCAGCTATTTTTTTTGTATTTTTAGTAGAGACGGGGTTTCACCATGTTGACCAGGATGGTCTCGATTTCTTGACCTCGTGATCCCCCCACCTCGGCCTCTCAAAGTGCTGGGATTACAGGATGACAAGACTTTTAAATGCCTTTAGTGTCCTTACTTTCCCTGACCTGGGATGACTTACCTAGATATAGTGCAAATAGAAAGGCATAGTTTCCAACAGGAGAAATTCCATCTGTGATACCAGACCTAGAACAAAACAATTCGTCTTTATCATAGGAGGCTATAAACACAGATAAGGACTGGGATAGACATGGGTTAGGTAAACTGACAGAAAGTGCAGAATCCACTCATGTATTGAGGGTCTCCCATGGGCTGGATATCAGAGGATAAAAGCCTCCATCAGGTATCAGTCCTGCCATCAGCCAGGTGATCATCTTAGCTATCATGAATACTTGCCTATTGCACTCCAAATCATCATTTTTATCTTGAATATATGAAAAGCACCTCTATTGATAAAGAAGCTGAGGCCTCCATGAAATTTTAATTTTCCACTATCAGAAAGGGACAGGTGCAGAGTGTGATTCAGGTATGGGGAGCTTCAGAAGCACGCTGTTTTTCCCACCTCAATAAATGACTTTTCTGCTGCCCAGACTTCTGTTCTTGTGTCTCTCAAAGCATTTAATACATTATCTGTGTTTACCATTTAGTGTTTATGTCCTCAGTCAGACTGCAAGCACATGCCAAGGATATGTTTTATGCTTCCCTTCTTCAGAGTCCAGCTCCTCAAGGAAGTTTGTTGACTAAAAAGAATAACTAGATTATAACCCATAGGACTTGCCTTTGCATACTAGTGTTTTTGTAATCCTACAAAGGTGGAGGAATTTATTCTGAATGGGTAGAATCAGAAAAGATAGCCAATATGCTCTGAGTGCTATTTCCACACTGGATACTGCACTAAGGCGTATTTAGATTAAATCCGGACGACAAACTGAGCAGTAATTACTGTTCTGATTCTCATCGTGAAGACATGGAGATGGAAGAGAACTACTTATATCTGACTTCGGAAAAAGCACCAACTCTAACCACTGTGTCTTGTGGCTGCATGGAGAAAGGTTAGAGGGAGGAGTTGAACTGGAATAGAGTTCTGAAGGGTATTAGAATCTGGCTGAATTGAGTTTGAGAAGGAGATTCTGATGTGCCCAGAGCAAAAGTAGGAAAGCAAGTCTACAGGAAATATGGCTCAATTCATCCTAGAAAGACGAAGCTTGGAACAGGTATGGAATTGCTTGGGATAACTACTGGGTGGGGCAGGAGTACCCTGTGTTCATGCATGTACTCCGGAGTCTGACTGCCTGGGTTTGACTCTCGGCTCTGCCACCTACAATATGTGTGACTCTGGGTAACCACCTAACATCTCTGTGTCTCATCTGCTTGTCAACCCCGTGGGTTGACAGTATCAGTATTACTTTTATAATGGCACTCATTCATATTTATAGCTTTTGCATATTCATAAAAAATCTGTCTCAGTTTTATCGTAGTTCTTTGTTATGCTCCGATTTACTCCATGGTATAGATTAAATGCGTTCTGCATTTTAAAAACTCTTTGCAAGCATCTATTTCATGTTCTGATTTCAGTGTGAGAAAACTGAGCTCAAGCATTTGAGTGATTTGACTTCAGCTACTGCAGCCACATAGCGCTGTGTGTCTGTGGCTCAGGCCTCACTGCAGGATGATGGGAAGGAGAGGAATACACACTGGATGGACAGAAAGTCGAAACTCAACCACGTACAGATCCTCACTTTTCTTATAAAGACTTTATCTCAAAAATCTGCGGAGGAATAAGCCCACGCTATAAGGTCTATGAATGAATGAGGAAATTATAGCTACCATCTTTGACATTAATTGTAAAAGTCGCCCTGTTTACCTCCTCCTTCACTCATTATTTATTGTATATGAAGTAGCAGCTTTGATGAGTCTCCTTGTACAGTTGATGTGACCGATATGAATTTATCCAGTCATTCCAAACTTTTGAAATGTTTACATAAAGAGAGTCAAAGGTAATGCCTATGGGTTTCATTTACCTAGTCTTCCTTCACTAAAAAAAATCTTCCTGGTAGTCCTGGATTTCACCCCTTAAAGTCTCTGTGCAATAGCTTTGTTTAATGAGGGATCTCCTTGTGGTGTGTCATATGCCCTTTCCCCAAATTTTTGTCCTGAAATGACATCTTTTTGTTTTTTTCTGCGTGTGTGTGTATTTATGTACAGTCGTTTATCATTCATAGATGGGGATATGTTCTGAAAAGTGCGTTGTTTGGCAATTTTATCATTGCACAAACATCTAACACAGTGTACTTATGCAAGCCTCGTTGGTCTAGCCTCATTGGTCTAGCCTCCTGCACACCTCGGCTATACAATATAACCTGTTGCTAGTAAGATACACACTTACCCTGTTACTGTACAGGCAATTGTAATGCAATGGTATTTGTGTATCTAAACACAGGAAATGTATACTAAAAATACTATTAAAATCTTATGTGACCATCATATACACAGCCTGTTGTTGACTGAAATGACTGTATAAAAGCTGTGTTGAGCCGGGCGTGGTGGCTCACGCCTGTAATCCTAGCACTTTGGGAGGCCGAAGTAGGGGGATCACGAGGTCAAGAGATCGAGACCATCCTGGCCAACATGGTGAAACCCCGTCTCTACTAAAAAATACAAAAATTAGCTGGGCGTGGTGGTGTGCACCTGTAGTCTCAGCTTCTAGGAAGACTGAGGCAGGAGAATTGCCTGAACCCAGGAGGTGGAGATTGCAGTGAGCTGAGATTGCGCCACTGTACTCCAGCCTGGCACCTGGCGACAGAGCAATACTCTGTCTCAAAAAAAAAAAAAAAAAAAGAAAATCTGGATTGAGGCACACATGTATGCCTATAAACATATACATAGACCCATATATTATCTTTTCTCCAAGGAGCTCAACTTTTGTTCTTCATGTGTCATTAAAATTGTCTTCTATTCATCAATAGCCATTAGAGTTTCTGAAGCCTGTGTTTTCCTCTTTTCATATGATATACATTTTATTATATGTTTATATAATGTTATCACATATATTTTATATATTTCACTGGGATGCATATTACATAACCTAATTTTTTAAATATCTAGGGTCTGTGTCACACATGTTGACTCTTATTTTCATGATACAGATGGAAGAGTAATTTTGGAAAATTTTCAGTATGATTAAAATATGTTCATTGCTTAGCTTAAACATACAATCCTCAAGTAGTAAGACAGAAAATAAGAAAAGATAAATGAGATAGAAAATAGAAATCAGTGCACTGAAAAATTTCCATTTAAAGGGGCTCATATTACTTTGTAATTCATTATAAGAGGGTCGACATATAATGTAGCCCTTTAACTACTACTTTACATTCTTAGCACATCTTCTCCTAATAGTACGGGAGATAAATGTCAGTAAACCTCATATTCTGGGAAGTGAGGGGCCAGAGAGATCTTATTCAGGTTTTGAGTTTTACTTAAAGTGTAAACCATGTGTCAGTTCATCTGCATTCTTAATATGAAATATAGATAGCCACAGAAATATAAAATATATATAGGCTGTGTGTGGTGGCTCACGCCTGTAATCCCAGCACTTTGGGAGGCTGAGGCAGGTGGATCACGAGGTCAAGAGATCGAGACCATCCTGGTCAACATGGTGAAACCCCGTCTCTACTAAAAATACAAAAAATTAGCTGGGAATGGTGGCGTGTGCCTGTAATCCCAGCTACTCGGGAGGCTGAGGCAGCAGAATTGCCTGAACCCAGGAGGCGGAGGTTGCAGTGAGCTGAGATCACGCCATTGCATTCCAGCCTGGGTAACAAGAGCGAAACTCCGTCTAAAATATATATATATATATATATATAGTTCAGAAGTAAAGTACATGTATACATTATTTTATTACACTTCACTTTTTTGTGCTTCTCACATATGAGATTTTTCACAAATTGGAGGTTTAGAGCAGTCATGTGTCCAGAAAATCTCTTGGTGCCATTTCTTGGTAAGCACGTGCTCACTTTGTGTGCCCGTGTAACATTTTGGTAATTCTCACAATGTTTCAAACTTTTCCATTATATTTTATTCCTTCACAATATTTTATCATTATATCTGTTATAGTGATCTGTACTCAGTGGTTTTTGATGTTACTATTATAATTGTTTTAGATGCCATTAACTGCACTCATGAAAGATGGCAAACTTAACTGGTAAATGTTGCATGTTCTGACTGCTCTACCAACCCTCTCTCCCTGTCTGCATCCCTCTTCTTAGGACTCTATTCCCTAAGTCACAAAAATATTAAAAAGGCCAGTTAACAACCCTACAATGGTCTCTAAGTCTTCAAGTGAAAAGAAGAGAAACACGTCTCTCGCTTTCAATCAAAAGCTAGAAATGATTAAGTTTGGTGAAAAAGGCATGTTGAAATCTGAGACAAGATGAAAACCTACTCTCCTGCACCAGTTAGTCAAGCTGTGAACACAAAGGAACTGTTCTTGAAGGGAATTCAATGTGCTACTCCAGTCAACACAGGAATGATAAGAAAGTAAAACAGCTTTATGGCTGCTCTGAAGTTTCATTGTTCTGAATAGAAGATCGAACCAACTACACACCATTCCTTTAAGCCAAAGCCTAATCCAGAGCAAGGCTCTAACCCTCTTTAGTTCTATTAAGGCTGAGAGAGATGTGCAAGTTGCCGAAGAAAAGTTGGATGCTGGAAGAGTTTGGTTCATGAAGTTCAAGGAAAGCAGCTGTCTCCATGACACAGTGCAAGGTAAAGTAGCAAGTGCTGATGGAGAAGCTGCAACAAGTTATACCGAAGATCTAGCGAAGATCACTGGTGAAGGTAGTTACACTAAACATATTTTCAGTGTAGGCAAAACTACCTTCTATTGGAAGAATATACCACCTAGGACTTACATAATGCTTGATTCAAGACAGGCTGAATCTCTTGTAAGGGGTTAATGCGCAGATGACTTTGACTTGAAGCCAGTGTTCACTTAGCACTCCAAAAAATCCGAGAGCCCTTAAGAATTCTTCTAAATCAACTTTGCCTGTACTCAACTGGAACAAAGCCTGAATGGCAGCACATCTGTTCACAGTATGGTTTACTGAATAGTTTAAGCCCATAATTGAGACCTACTGCTCAGAAAAATAGGATTCTTTTTAAAATATTACTGCCCATTGACAATGAATCTAATCATCCAAGAACTTTTATGCAGGTGAATAAGGAGATTAATAATGTTCTTATGTCTGCTAACATGACATCTATTTTGCATCCCATGAATCAAAGAGTCTTTTCAACTTTCAAGTCTTATTAGTTAAGAAATACATTTTGTAAGGCTATAACTGCCATAAATAGCAATTCCTCTGATTCATTTGGGTAAGATAAATTGAACTTTCTGGAAAGGATTAATCGTTCTAGATGTCATTAAGAATATTTGTGATCCATGGAAAGGGGGTCAAAATATCAATGTTGATGGGAATTTGGAAAAGTTGATTCTAACCTTCATAGATGACTCAGAGGGATTCAAGACTTCAGTGGAGGAAGTCATTGCAGATGTGGTAGAAATAGCAAGAGAATTAGAATTAGAGGTGGAGCCTAAAGATGTGACTGAATTGCTGATATCTCATAAAACTTGAGTAGCTACTTTTTATGATGACCAAAGAAAATGCTTTCTTGAGATCGAATCTACTCCTGATGAAGATGTTCTGAACACTGTTGAAATGACAACAAAGGATTTAAAAAATGACATAAACTCAGTTGGCAAAGCACCAGTGGGGTTTGGGAGAACTGACTCCAAAGCTGAAAGAACCTCTACGATGGGTTAAAGGCAATCAAAGAGTATTGCATGCTCCAGAGAAACATTTTGTGAAAGGAAGAGTCAGTTGATGAGGTAAATTTCATTGTCATCTTATTCTAAGAAATTGCCACTGCCACCCCTACCTTCAACAACCACCATCCTGATCAGTCAGCTGCCATCAACACTAAGGCAAGAACCCCCTGCCTCAAAAAAAACAAAAAGACTATGACCTGTAAAGGCTTAGATGATCATTGGCATTCTTCAGCAATAAAGTATTTTTAAATTAAGATACATACATCTTTTTTATTTTTTTATTGTACTTTAGGTTCTGGGGTACATGTGCAGATCATGCAGGACTGTTGCATAGGTACATACATGGCAGTGTGGTTTGCTGCCTCCATCCCCTGACATCTACATCTGGCATTTCTCCCAATGTTATCCCTCCCTGACCTCCCCACCTCATCTCTGTCCTTCCCTTGGCCAGCCCCAACAGACCCCAGTGTGTGATGCTCCCCTCCCTGTGTCCCTGTGTTCTCATTGTTCAACATCCACCTATGAGTGAGAACATGCAGTGTTTGATTTTCTGTTCTTGTGTTGGTTTGCTGAGAATGATGGTTTCCAGATTCATCCATGTCCCTACAAAGGACACAAACTCATCATTTTTTATGGCTGCATAGTATTCCATGGTGTATGTGTGCCACATTTTCCTTGTCTAGTCTATCATTGATGGGCATTTGGCTTGGTTCCAGGTCTTTAGCATTGTAAACAGTCCCACTGTGAACACACCTGTGCATGTTTCTTTATAATAGAATGACTTATAATCCTTTGGGTATATACCCAGTAATGGGATTGCTGGGTCAAGTGGAATTTCTATTTCTAGGTCCTTGAGGAAGTGCCACACTATCTTCCACAATTGTTGAACTAGTTTACACTCCCCCCAACGGTGTAAAAGTGTTTCTATTTCTCCACATCCTCTCCAGCATCTGTTGTTTCCAGATTTTTTTAATGATCGCCATTCTAACTGGCATGAGGTGGTATCTCAATGCTATTTTGATTTGCATTTCTCTAATAATCAGTGATGATGAGCATTTTTCATATGTTTCTTGGCCTCATATATGTCTTCTACTGAAAAGTGTCTATTCATATCCTCTGCCCACTTTTGGATGGATTTGTTTGTTGTTTTTCTTATAAATCTGTTTTAGTTCTTTGTAGATTCTGGATATTAGACCTTTGTCAGATCGGTAGATTGCAAAAAATTTTTCCCATTCTGTTGGTTGCCAGTTCACTCTAATGCTTGTTTCTTTTGCTGTACAGAAGCTCTAGAGTTTAATTAGGTCCCAGCTGCCTATTTTGGCTTTTGTTGCCAATGCTTTTGGTGTTTTGTTAATGAAGTCCTTGCCTATGCCTATGTCCTGAATGGTTTTGCCTAGATTTTCTTCTAGGGTTTTTATGGTGTTAGGACTTATGTTTAAGTCTTTAATACATCTGGAGTGAATTTTAGTGTAAGGTGTCAGTAAGGGGTCCAGTTTCTGCTTTCTGCACACTGTTAGCCAGTTTTTCCAACACCATTTATTAAACAGGGATTCGTGTTCCCATTACTTGTTTTGTCAGGTTTTTCAAAGATCAAATGGTTGTAGAAGTGTGGTGTTGCCTCCAAGGCCTCTGTTCTGTTCCATTGATCTATATCACTGTTTTGGTACCAGTACCATGCTGTTTTGATTACTGTAGCCTTGTAGTATAGTTTGAAATCAGGTAGCATGATGCCTCCAGCTTTGTTCTTTTTGCTTAGGATTTTCTTGGCTATGTGGGCTTTCTTTTGGTTCCATATGAAGTTTAAGGTGCTTTTTCCAGTTTTGTGAAGAAGGTCATTGGTAGCTTGATGGAGGTAGCATTGAATCTGTAAACTACTTTGGGCAGTATGGCCATTTTCATGATAGTGATTCTTCCTAACCATTAGCATGGAATGTTGCCCCATCTGTTTGTGTCCTCTCTTATTTCGTTGAGCAGTGGTTTGTAGTTCTCCTTGAAGAGGTCCTTTACATCCTTTGGTAATTGTATTCCTAGGTATTGTACTCTCTTTGTAGCAATTGTGAATGGGAGTTTGCTCATGATTTGGCTCTCTTTAAGTCTGTTATTGGTGTATAGAAATGCTTCTGATTTCTGCACATTGATTTTGTATCCTGAGACTTTACTGAAGTTGCTTATCAGTTTAAGGTGATTTGGGGCTGAGATGATAGGGTCTTCTAAATATACAATCATGTCATCTGCAAATAGAGACAATTTGCCTTCCTCCTTTCCTAATTGAATACCCTTTATTTCTTTTTCTTGCCTGATTGCTCTGGCTAGAACTTCCAATGCTACATTCAATAGCAGTGGTGAGAGAGGGCATCCTTGTTTAGTGCCAGATTTCAAAGGAAATACTTCTAGTTTTTGACAATTCAGTATGATATAAGCTGTGGGTTTGTCATAAATAGCTTGTATTATTTTGAGATACATTCCATTGATACCTAGTTTACTGAGAGTTTTTGGCATAAATGGCTGTTGAATTTTGTCAAAGGCCTTCTCTGCATCTATTGAGATAATCATGTGGTTTCTGTCTTTGGTTCTGTTTATTTGGTGGATTATGTTTATAGACTTGTGCATGTTGAACCAGCCTTGCCCTGTGGTCTGAGAGACTGTTTAGTTATGATTTCCATTCTTTTGCATTTGCTGAGGAGTAATTTTCTTCAAATTATGTGGTCAATTTTAGAGTAGGTGCAATGTGGTGCTGAAAAGAATGTATATTCTGTACATTTGGGGTGGAGAGTTCTGTAGATGTCTATTAGGTTAGCTTGGCCCAGTTCTGAGTTCAAGTCCCGGATATCCTTATTAATTTTCTGTCTCATCCATGGGTCTAATATTGACAGCGGAGTATTAAAGTCTCCCACTATTATTGTGTGGGAGTCTAAGTCTCTTTGTAGGTTGTTAAGAACTTGCTGTATGTACCTGGGTGCTCCTGTATTGGGTGTGTATATATTTAGGATCGTGAGCTCTTCTTGATGCATTGATCCTTTTTCCATTATGTAATGTCCTTCTTTGTCTCTTTTGATCTTTGTTGGTTTAAAATCCATTTTATCAGAGACTAGGATTGCAACTCCTGCTTTTTTTGCTCTCCATTTGCTTGATAAATCTTCCTCCATCCCTTTATTTTGAGCCTATGTGTGTCCTGGCACATGAGATGGGTTTCCTGAATACAGCACCCTGATGGGTCTTGACTTTTTATCCAATTTGCCAGTCTGTGTCTTTTGATTGGGGCATTTAGCCCATTTACATTTAAGGTTAACATTATTATGTGTGAATTTGATCCTGCCATTTTGATGCTAGCTGGATGTTTTGCCCATTAGTTGACACATTTTCTTCATTTTTGTTAGCCTCTTCTTTTCTTTCTTTTCTTTAGTTTCCTGGTGAAACACCCTCCTGTACCCTAAGCCAGCCACCGATCCTCACTAATGATGTCGGGATGTCTTGGAGGCCTCATGGAGGCCAAAAGAACACAGATAGTATTTTTTCCCATCTTTTTAGGCACGTGTTTCCCTTCCCCATTGCTTGCCAAGACTAGAAAAAGAAAATTAATATTTTTTCCCATTGGCTAAAACTAAATTTTAAAGTGAAAACATTTATTTCTTTTGTCAAAATCATACATTTAGTGGATCCTCTTAGCCAAGGAAGGTCACGTATTCATTCAGGAGTGTAAATTTAGGAAGTCACTCTAGTCCAAAAGTTTCTGGCAAATGCCATTACAAAGGCAGAAATGGTCAAATTACAGAATACCCTGTGAATAGAAAAATTCTCTAAAAAATAATTCCCAAGTCCTGGTTACAACTGAAAGCATAAACAATCATATTTTCTATGCAATTAGAGTTGATTGTAATGTGATTTTATCTGTCAGAATAATACACCCTGACAGAGCCTTAGCAAAATGGAATGCTTTTGGTAATGGAGCACGTTGAGATTTACTTGCATTGCTAATAGGCTGGTGCTTGTGTACAAGGATGAGTCTAGAATTCCTTGGAAGAAGTGAATCTGCTCTATGTGTCCTTAAATTCATGTTTAAGTGTTCTCGGGTATATTTCAGATGCATTTTAAATTATCTTCCCCAATTCTCTGAAAGTGTTTTTAAAACATCAGCAGTGTCACTATCTTGTAAAACACAAAGGGACAGGGAGACGTATAATTTATCCAGGGTCACCAAACAAAACACAGGCCAAAGGGAGGGCAGAATCAGATGGCTCAGGACATTGCAAGACAATTCTGCTTTCTCTTGTCTATGAAAAACAAAAGTGTTTCAATAAAAGTCATCATAAAATTTGACCTAAAAGCACTAGTAATTATCCATGGGCAGGAAACAGCACATTTGCATATTTGCATAAAATTGGCCTATAACCAATTGTTTTCACTGACCTCAATTTCTTTGCCTATTTAGTGGAGGAAGGACAAATAAACTACAAAATTACAAAAGTAGACAAGAGATGGTAAACAACTCAAATCCATGCAAAGGATCATCTACTGAATAATCGAAAGTTGGTTATGACTGGAAGCAAAGCCATGGATTTTTAGCAAGCAGATACTGAAAGGACAGACACACTAGATAAAATGTATATTTCAAAGCTATTTCCTTATCCATAGAAGTTGAATTTGAAATCAATCTCTTTTAATTTATATCCTCATAAAAGCCAGTTGGCATTCCCTGTCTGTGAGCGTCAGACAGTCCTGTGAATTTGAACAACACGGTCCTACTGCAGGCTTTGTAGGCTGGCTTTTCCAAACAAGGTCTCAGTCTCTGCCTTGTTCTGAAAACTTCCTTTTTTCCACCAGTATTACTGCACTTGCCAACAGTGACATAACCTTGAAATTATTTGATACATTTTCCAATGAACAAACCCAGCTTGTTAAGGAAACGGGCAGCCTATATCATTAGCAAAGAGTACAATAGAGGACTCAGAATTCAGCTTTGACTGGTGGGCCCACAGTATTCCTTGTTTCTGGGAAATTTCTCTCATTTTAGAAACAATCCAGTATTTTAATGCTGCTGGTAGGGCTGGCTTAGCTTCTAGATGTTGCTAGGAGAATGTGCCGCCTTCTGAACCATAAGAGAGCTGATGATCATATGGTCTTCAGTACATCTCACTTCATGTGACATTTACACACTCAGGGTAATTGCATTTGCCAGAGAATAGTGGTTTTCCTTTGAATCAGGTTCGTTGGCAATGAAATAAAATCTTGACAGCAACTGTTATTGACGTTTTCTGATGATAATTTTTAAATTCTCTAAAGTACTAAGTAGAAAAGTCACTATCTTACCAGCCAAGGATACATCAGTGAAGATACTGATAAGATTTTCTCACTGGAAATAATGTGTGTTCTGTATATGTGGTTTGATTTGGAATAATAAAATAAATATTTATAAAATAATATGACACCTGTTGGCTTCATGATATTTATAAATTTAAAAAGAAGAGCCAATCTGGTATTCTCTTTCTCTCTCTCTCTCTCTCTCTCTCTCTCTCTCTCTCTCTCTCTGTCTCTGTCTCTCTCTCTCTTTCTATCTATCAATCTAACTATTGGACTAATGTGACATCTGTCAGGTAAATACACTGGCAAATACTATAATGAAAAAGTTCAATTTGGAGAAAACCTGATTTGCAGAATTAATCTACATGAAGTAGGTGTTCTTGCTTTTCTTTCAAAATGTGCATTACACTGTTGCTTTTTTCACCAATTTTATATATATATTTATTTAAAGGATCTTGCTCTGTTGCTCAGGCTGGAATGCAGTGGTGTGATCATGGCTCACTGTATCTTCTACTTCCTGGCCTCAAGCAATCCTTCCTCCTCAGCCTCCTGAGTAGCTGGGACTACAGGCAAGCACCACCATGCCCAGCTAATTCACTCTTTTTTTTTTCAGTAGAGATGAAGTCTTGCTATGTTACCCTGTTACCCAGTCTGGACTTGAACTCCTATTCTCAAGCAATTCTCCTACCTCGGCCTCCCACAGCACTGTGGTAACAGGTATAAGCCACCATGCCTAGCCTAATTTTATTTTTGAATAGATAATATTTCATTTCCATGAAATATTTGTTACCCAAGGAAAACTATATGGAAGGGTCTTTTTTAAACTCCTGCTTTCATTCTTGTATCTGTCTATCCCATTATACCTCTTGCTGTATAAGAAGTTTCCCTTGTTAGTTTCATGTACATATTTTCAATTTTTCTTTATGCAGTTATAAGTACACAAGAGCATGTTTTCTTACCGTCTACCTGTTTTACATAAATGATAGCTTACCATCGTGACTTAGGCACCTTGCGGCTCCTGTAGGTCTTTCCTT
This sequence comes from Leontopithecus rosalia, assembly GCA_028533165.1. Lineage (NCBI taxonomy): Eukaryota > Metazoa > Chordata > Mammalia > Primates > Cebidae > Leontopithecus > Leontopithecus rosalia. The sequence goes on from CM052669.1 coordinate 31,910,369, forward strand.
ATAAGTGTATGGAGAACTTCAGTTATTTCTATGATGCACATATTTCTCTGTGTGCAAGGGCTATAGTTTACGTAGTCTATAAAGAAAGTAATTACTTTATAATATTTTGTACACCCAATGCTTCCATGAAAGCCTTGTGCAAATGTGAATTTGTGTATTTGAAATTGTGTGCATTTAGGATAAATTTCTAGCAGTGGGATTGCTGGGTCACAGAGTAAACCCATTAATAATTTTGAAAAATGTTATCCTTCATACTGATTTTAACATTTTGCAATACCACCTGAAATAAAGGCGTGTTTTCCTTCTTCATACTGGTGTATGTTTGTTTGTTTGTTTGTTTGTTTTTAAGCTCTGGGATACATGTACAGGATGTGCAGGTTTGTTACATAAGTAAACATGTGCCATTGTGGTTTCCTGCTCTTATCAAGCCATCACCTACCTATTAAGCCCAGCATGCATTACCTACTTATCCCGATGCTCACCCTGCATAGTTTTCTGTTTTATCAAACATTTAAATTATTGATAGGTGAACAATTATAGTGTTACTTTTCAACTATTAGTTTTAGTTTTTCATCGTAGTTTAATTTTTCTAAGTTTACCTAAACTTATAAAAAAGTTTGAGCATATTTTTTACATGTTTCAAATGTTGGATGTTTTTCCAAAAATCATTTATTCTGATCTCCGCCTATTTTTGCATAGGGTTCTACCCTCTTTCAAATTTTTAGAGCTTGTTATGCATTAGAGCTGGTTAGATATTAGTCCTTTATGACATAAGTTTTGATTTTTGAAAACATATGGTAATCCCTCTTTTTATTTACTAATTATGCTTTTCTTTCGTCTCATGCGGAGTTTTTGGCACAATTTCATGTATTGCATTTTGTTTTATCTTATTTCATCTGTGCACTTATTCTGGATTTTTAGATGGTTAAATTTTTCAGTCTTTTTTCCCCGGGGCCTAAATTTAATCTTTCTAACAAAAATGCTGCATACTAGAACATTTTAAATATTTTCTTTTTCATAAATATCCTGTCAGAATAAGGCCCTTTTGATGAAAGATAGTGCTATCTCATTCTGAAAAGAAGCATGGCAAATCTCTAATTTACTTCAAGTTTAATATCATATTTCCCCTTAAATGGAAACGTTAATACCACAAGCCCTTGGGATTTGACTATTTCAATATCTAATCCCACATATACTCTATCAAGCTTTTCGTGATCATGAATATTGGATGACCCTATATGCTTTTGCAAATACAGATCTGAATATCAATTCCAAATGGCCTAAAAGAGTTCCCATGGAATATAGCTTAGAATTTCTTATACTGAACTGCAGGAAAACATCTGGGAATATATGTGGATATATACCTCGTGTGTTCATGGCAGATAGGCCAGGAACTACAGGAATGGTATCATATATGTCAGTTTAATCTCTGTATCACTTTATATTCAAGACACAAGTTGTAATAACTTGAGGTCCGTGAGAATCGGGAACATTGCTGTCTGCTCTGGACAGCTGGCACAGTAGTGTGTGCTGCTCTTTGTGGTAACAATCAAACAGTTTTCTTATTCCAAATCTGCTGCCTTGGGTTAAAGTCTGAGCATGTCTTAAACTCTGCATGTCAGGCATGTTTAGGACAACTCTATCATTTATTTAGCTAGTACTGATACTGCTCCTAGGCGGGGGGGATTCGGAGCTAAGCTCCAAGGCTCCAGCTCTAATTGGAGAAATTGCTGATAAATTCCCACAGCATTCCATTTGGATGCGTATTGCAGTTCTGTTGTGAGTGTTCTCTGCTCTGCTTCTACATAATGACGACCTGCTGGTGTAACCCTGTCCTGTGAGAGCTGCTGCTGTGGGTGGTGTATCTTTAGACAGATCGGAGAGCGTCAGACTTTTCTTATTAGTCTCAGAAGAGACATTCTCCCATTTCTGTTTTTATTTTGCAGGAATAATGGACCAGCAGAGTTGATAAAAGTTCACAGTGGGCGGTTCTATATGAAGAGAAAGTTTACATCCTACAAGCACTGCTTTAGTTGAGAAATTGTGTCTATCACAGAGAGAGACCCTGGTCTCCTTCACTGCCCATAAACAGCTCTTCATTCACTCCCTGAGGCATCCATTTTCTTTCCTACCATGAACTCTTTATTTCTTCATGTTAGTTAACAAATATAACTCTAACGTATGCTAATTCTATTTTTCGTTTACCACCTTGACAGATCTCTTCCCTAATTCGTTAGTTTATTCATCAATTAAACCTCCGTTTTGTATGGACTGTATACCAGGAAATGGCTAGGCTCTGTTTAGGTTCTGGGACAACTTAGACAATAAAGCACAGCCCCTGTCCTTAAGGTGTTCACAATGAGTGCGGGAAACACCCACATAAGGAGTCCATAATGCAACCATATGGCAGTTCTGTGAGGTGGATGTTAGTTTTTAAAAGTCATATTTAGACTGGGTGCAGTGGCTCATGCCTGCAATCTCAGTGCTTTGGGAGGCAGAGGTGGGAAGATAGCTTGAGGCCAGGAGACTAGCTTAGCCTAAGCAACATAGCAAGACCTTGTCTCTATTAAAATTTCCAAAAATTAGCTGAACATGGTGGTGCATGCCTGTAATCCTAGCCACTTAGGAGGCTGAGCAGGGAGGATCACTTTAGCCCAGGAAGTTGAGGTTGCAGTTAGCCATGATCACACTGCTGCATTCCAGCAGGGGCA
>CM052669.1:31928317-31942613 GCA_028533165.1 Leontopithecus rosalia
AAGGAAGGAAGGAAGGAAGGAAGGGAGGGAGGGAGGGAGGGAGGGAGGGAGGGAAGGAGGGAGGGAGGTTTGGATAAAGGCCCACGGGCCACTTGAGAAATCAAGTGCATTTGTTCTTGCTTTTTAAAGAGCTCAAAAATTTGTAGTAGCTTCTTGTTGACAGGGTTAAACACAAGTTTGCTGAGAGGATCAACATATACTTTTGCACAAGTATTTTATAACATGTGGGGATTAACATGTAGGATAATTATTAGTTTTCAGATCTTTTCCTCATTTTCTGTTGAGAGTATTACTTAGAGAGAAAATGGGGTTTTCCTAACTTACTTGTCCCAGAAAGAAGCTGGAAGATCTTTCAATGTGAATCTTTCAGGCATACCAAAGAATAAAAAGAGATTCCCTAATTCCCTAACAAAATCTGACAAACCTGTGTGAAAGCATTTCGTGATGATATTTCTAGGATTTGGAAGTGTTCAAAATAACAGCAGTGGAAAAAAAGATGAAGAAGGGGTTTCAAGCATCTGAGGCCATGGACGACGTAGCAAATACTCAATAGATCTAAACAGTTTAGAAAACACTTTGTTTTATCTTGGTATTTATTCTTTGTCTTGTCGACTGGAATAGGCTCTGTGTATGTCTGAATAGGTTTGAAATGATCTAGAATAAAATTTATTCATTCAAATAAATACGGTTTATTATATACAGACATCACCCCAGGTGCTGGGGATACAGCAGTGAACAGTCAGACCGGTTGTCTTTCTTCTTGGAGCTCATATTCGGGGAAAAAATAGGCAATCAAGAAGGATCCCTTATGTGGTGATCAGGGGCAGGGTTCAGGCTCAGCAGATTCAGATCCTTAGGCATAGCCTCCTTGAAACATTCTTATATGGCCATCCAAATAACAAGGCATGTCTAGAGAATGTTTAGATGAAGACGCATATATTTTGTCATCAAAATCATTGTAGCAAACACAAGACCTTGCCTGGGCCAGTGAGGAATGACCAGGAGGTGCAATATACACCTTTGCTTCAAGCCTGACTTCCTCCCGGAAGCCTTTGTAGGTCCATGGTGCTATACAGAACACGTATCAGATCTTTATTTTTTTTTTTTTGAGATGGAGTTTCGTTCTTGTTGCCCAGGCTGGAGTGCAATGGTACGATCTCGGCTCACCGCAGCCTCTGCCTCCTGGGTTCAGGCAATTCTCCTGCCTCAGCCTCCTGAGTAGCTGGGATTACAGGCACGCGCCACCATGCCCAGCTAATTTTTTGTATTTTTAGTAGAGACAGGGTTCACCATGTTGACCAGGATGGTCTCGATCTCTTGACCTCATGATCCACCCACCTTGGCCTCCCAAAGTGCTGGGATTACAGGTGTGAGCCACTGCGCCTGGCCCTACATATCAGATCTTATACAGAATTTTAGTTTTCTCCCTATATTCAAGAATAAGTGAGACTCGAATTCTGTCTCTCACCTTATCACTTTTCTCTGAATTATCTGAGAGGTAAATTGCAGTAGCATACCTTTTGTTGTAACACTAAGATCACCTGCAAAGCCAAGCCTCCACTGTCTGAAATACTGAGATAATATCATCACGTAGTGAGAGAATACAGTCTGTCACCTTACAGCAAGCTCCACAGCTGCACACGGGATAGTAGAGACGCCAGCTGATGGAGAATGTGCCCTCTACCGTGGCTTCTTTGGACAGACTCAGCAAGTGTAGAGAGTCATAGGAAATTTCCTGACATCATTCATCTTGGAGGAAAACGAGAGATATCAGACAAATCTAATTTGTTTATTTGAGTTGCTTGTATTATCCTCCCTCTTGATATTAATAAAAGTGCATACATGTCATTAGTGAATCACTGGGGCTGGTGAATATGATAATCGTTTTCCAAAATTACAGTTATTAGTGACAAAGCAATTCTTAAAAGGAATAAAAATGGAAAGGAAGGAAGGAAAAGGAGAGAGAGAATGAAAGAAAAAAGAAAGAAAGAAGGAAAGAAAGAAAGAAAAGAAAGGAAGGAAGGAGGAAGGTGAAATGTAGAAGAAAGAAAACTTAAAAGAAAATTGAGAAAATGCAATTTACACAGCAAAGAGCCATCATGCTTTATCTTTTAAACTGTTGAGAATTGAAAACACACACATACACATCCAATGTTTTCCCTATGTGTAAAATGTGCACCAAATTTGTGGTGTAAAGGATGGATCATTTTATCATTATGCTCATGGATTCTGTGGGTCAGGTATTTAGAAAAGGCACAGCAGGGACAGCTTCTCTCTGCTCCACAGTGTCCAGGTGCTCAGCTGGAACACTCGTTCACTGGCAGGTCTGTTGGTTGCTAGCGAATGCTTGTCTTCTGGCGTTTCAGATTGGGCTGTCAACTGAACCCCTACATATGGCTTCTCCATGTGACTGTTCGGTTTTCTCACAACTTGGTGGCTGGTTTTCAAAATCAAGTGTCCCAAGAAAAGTCAAACAGAAACTCTCTCTGTTTGCACTGTGGCCTTAGAAACCAGGCTGCATTGCTTTTGCTAGTCATGAGTCCCCCTAATACCGTGAGGAAGGAAGATAGCTCTGACTTCTTTACGGGAGGAGTGTCGAAATCACGTGGTAAAAAGAATGTGGGGACATTTTGCAGCCATTTTGGAAAATGCAATCGGCCACACACACTATGAATTTTGATGAGAATTCAGGGAAATGAGATGAATTACAATTTAGTACTGTCTGTCTGGGAAGAGAAGCCTTAAAATGGACATATCCTTTGACAAAATAATTCTAGGTTTTGAAGTACTAAATCCCGAAAGAAATAATTGTGGTTGTTTTTATAAACTATATGCACCATAGCTCAGCAGCCTGTGGATAGTTTACTCTTATTTGATTATAATTGAATAATTGCAGCACAAACCTCCAAGCTGTAGAATGATGCTAAGGCTTGAACATTTGTATTCCTCCAAAATTCATGCTGAAACTTCATCCCCTATGCAATGATATTAAGAGGTGGGGTCTTTGGCAAGTGATTGGGTGATGAGGGCTCCTCCTGCATGAATGGTGTTGAGGCCCATATGAAAGAAGCTTCACACAGGTGTCAGCCCTCTCTCATTCTTCTGCCTTCTGCCATGTGAGGGCACAACCTGCCCCCTTTCTGCTACAGGTAGATGTGACAAAAACAAGGTGCCATCTTGGAAGCAGAGAGAACAGCCCTCATCAGACACCGAACCTGCTGCCACTTTGCCCCTACAGCTGCCAGCCTCCAGATCTGTGAGGAAATAAATTTCTGTTCACTGTAAATGACCCAGTCTCATGTGTTTGTTACAGCAGCACAAATAGATAGGGAGTGATAGCCATGGGATTTAGCTCTGTTAAAATGTCCCTGTCCCCACTAATGTTTTCCGGGGTGTCCTAAAGTTTGTCCCACAGAGACCACAAGCCAATCTGTAAGCTCAGTGCCCCCCAGCTCCCCGCCATGTTCCTGGTGTTAGAAGCATTCAGCGAGGCAGGCTTTAACCACTCGGTAATGATGAACGTGGTACAATCACTTGTTGCGATGTTTTCACTATGCCTTTCTAAGTGTTCTAAATTTTCTATAGTGAATTCATTTGTAATCAGAAACATAGTTATTGCAAAGAAATAAGACATTTTCGGTTCTGATTTTCTCCTAATTTGTCAAGGGCAAAAGATGTTTTAGCTTTGTACTTTATAATGCTATTGCCAGAGGAAATGATAGATGAATAGATGTGATAGATAGATGGACAGACAGATACATACAGATATGGACCTTATGAATAAATCTGTATAGATTTCTCTATGTCAGTCTCTGTAGACTTAGCACCTACTCATATATATTTGTGTATATTTGTGTATGTGTATATATATGTGTGTGTGTGTGTGTGTGGATGTGGATGTATATGACATGTATCTTTCTAACTGATCTCCCCAGCAACAGTCTTATCCATTTCAATCTGTGTTTCAGACCATATCCAGCTAGAAAAAAAAAAATCTCCTGAAAACGCAAGATCACATCATGTCCCTGTTTAAAGTCCTTCGTTACTGCTGGAACGCAAAGCGCCTTTCCTCCACAGCCTGCACTCTCTGCTAGAAGCTGCTCCTGACCTGTCCCTTCCCTCCAACCTCTTCCCACCACCTGCAGTGCCACACCCCACTCAATATGCATGTAGAATGGTTCTCTTTCAGAAATAATTTGTGCTTTAAAAATTCCTGCCCTCTTTCAGCCTCCAGATATACTTCACTTGGCCTATACTGCATTTAAAAAATAATTTTCTTTGTGGCTGTTAATAACTGGGACGTATTACATTAAAAGTAACTGTTTTTTTTTGGATTTTTCTAGCATCTGATACATTGGCTTTGCATTCCCAGGGCCTCCCTGGGATGGGCATAGGATTCATGGATTACCACAATGGTCATCGCTCCTGATGGCCCCCTGCCAACTCAGGCCACCAACGCACACCACATTCCTAGCCCCATACACGTAGATGATGACCCTGTCAAAAGTGAGATGTGTGGCTAAAACTAGCTGATGCTGAATTATTCTCCCTGAATTTTCACCTGAATGTTCGTTATTATTTAGAAGAAAGATAAATGTCCTGTTTTCTCTTGGTTAAGAAAGAATTAAAATCAGTTCCTTGATCCTAAGAAACTGTGACGTTTCTAAATGAAATCTGATGTTTTCTTTAGTCATTCTTTTCACTGCTTCTTAGAGCCTTTTAAGCTCCACTTTTCAAGTGAGCGCTTGGTTACATATTTTCTTGCATTGCTTCCTAATTTTCTCATAGTGTTAGTTCTGATCCTCCTTCCTGAATCAAAATTCATCGACAGCAGGAGCCATGTCAGAACACTTACACTTAGAAAAGCTCTCAATAAATATTGGTTGATGAAGTGAGAGAATGTATCATTCTAGCACAGGAAGATATCCTGGGAGAATGGTAGCCTGGTCATTGATGAGGCTCATTTAGGACAAGTCAACCTTTCCTACACAGCTCTTTGGGAAAGGTCATTGTTCACTCCCATATAGCAAAAGAGAGAAAAATAAGGTTTTATATGTTGTAACTTAAATCCTTCCTCCTCCATTCATTTTCAACCTAGAAGCTTCTCAGGATAAAAATAGCACCATAGATTCTCTCCTTCCATGGGGAAAAATCCCAAGTGAAAAATTCTCCGTGGGTTCAGCGCTACCTCTCTCTGATGTCACCATGATTTGCATGCCAAAGGGAAGCCTGCAGGCAGAGTGGCCGTCTCTGGGGATGGGTGCAGCCCGGAACTGGAAATTGACAGGTCTGGGTGAGGATGCAGAGGCTCTGCAATACCTCTGGCACTGTCTGAAGGCTCCGCAGAAGCGGGGGATCCCCAGGGCAGGCAAGGAGCCTCAGGTCAGGGAGGTTGCCAGCTGTAAAGCCAAAGTCAAGGCAGAGCTGAGTTCCTGCTTTAGGAAAATTAACCGGTTGAGAGGCTAACAGTCAGAATAATTAAGAGCTTCTGCTTTGTGCCTTACTTCCCAACTGACAGAAAGCATTGTAATTTTAGAATCATTTTCTTCTCTCAGATGAAGATATGTTTAAGAGCGAGGTGACAGTTTTCACATGGAGGCACAGATTTCTAAAGACATCTTTACAGCTACCATTTGTGAAAAATGTGTTTGTCAAATTACAGGTAACTAAATTAGTGAGGAGGCGCCTGACCTCAGAAGGGAATGCAAATGACAGTTTCCAGCGTGAAATTGTTCTCATTGGGACAATGATATCTTCCGTTTTTCCTTGGTTTGAATGAACATACTGACCAATAGCAACATATTTATTACTTATGAGTGAAGCAACGGCCTGCCAATATTCAGAGCAAGCAAATGAGGGAAATGACAGATACTTCAGTGATCTTTGGCCCTGGGAGATAGGATTTGTATAAATTCCATGAATAATTCAAATAGTAAAAAATAAACTCATTTCATGTGTGACTAAATGATGAAATAAACTAAATTTTGTCCTTCTAGAATAACATCTCAAAGCAGATACCTTCACAGACTGATATATATGGGTGCATCCTCTCCTTCACACATAAAGCCTACATTAATACATTTGTATCTGTGGGCTTTGTGAGAAAAGTAAGTGTATCAAATGGTAGGAGGCAGCAAAGAGAGAAGGTGAAAAAGGGCTTAGATCCAGGTTTCTCAGTGTTGGCCCTACCGATGTTGGAGCTTGGATCATTGTTTGTCATGGGAGACTGATAGTAGTTTGGCTGTATTCCCATCAAAATGTCATCTGGAATTGTAGCTCCCATAATTCCCACGTGCTGTGGGAGGAACCTGGTGGAAGACAATTGAATCATGGGGTGGATCCCCCCATACTGTTCTCGTGGCAGTGAATAAGTCTCACTAGGTCTGATGGTTTTATAAGGGGATTCCCATTCGCTTGGCTCATTCTCTTCGGTTCTGCGATTATGTAAGATATTCTTTGCTCTTCCATCATGACTGTGAGGCCTCCCCCGGTCTTGTGGAACTGAGTCCATTGAATCTCTTTCCTTCATAAATTACCCAGTCTAGGGTATGACTTTATTGCGGCATGAGAACAGATGAATACAGAGACTGTCCTGTGCATTGTGGGATGTTTAGGAGAATTTCTGGTCTCTACCCACCAGATACCAGTATCTTCCGCTGCCCTCATTTGTGACAATAAAAATAGTTTTGAACATTGTCAAATGGGATCAAAATCACCCTCGCTTGCCACTCACTGGCTTAGATGAGCCAGTCCTAGCCCATTATCTCTTCTTCACCCTACAGAATGGTGTTTACTAACTTTCAAATGGAAGCTATTGCAGTGTAGTTCTGGCCTGATCTCATTCTTTATGTGTAAGAAAAGCCCTGGAGATAATTTCTGAATTTTGTATCAGGAATTGTGATGCTTCCCGTCAGTAATTTATTTGCTTGTCTTATGTTGACACAGGAATGTGTGATCAGCTGTGTTTCTGACTTAACCTTAGCAAACCTGTAAAACTTACTTGACGGCCATAGATTTTTGTATAAGTCCCACTCTTGGCAGGTGCCTTTTTAAACCCATTCTCTAATCTTCCTTTTCTATTTCCAATATTTCTTCTAAGTCAAATTAATCATTTTTTTTTAAAGTTAGGGCACACAATAAAATGAATGGTGGACCGCAAGACAGAATTTTTATCAAATGGATCATTTCCCTGCTTTGAGCTGTAATGAACAATGAAGTGCACTCTTCTGCTCTGATTTGTATATATGTGTCTTTCAAGTGGTCACATTTTATGAGCCAAGGACACCTAGAAAGCCAAAAATCAAAACCATAGTCTTATCAAGTGTATCCCATGTCTCTAATTTCCTTGCTTTCTTTGCTCTTTCCTCAAGCTAGCAAATTATTTACCATATACTTTCATGAAAATTTATTCTTTATCCAATATTCCACATTTTTCTGATTCCAGTGCTCTGTTTATGTATATTTTGCATATACATATACACATATACACCTCAGCCTCCCAAGTAGCTAGGACTACAGCTGCATGCCACCTCACCTGGCTATTTTTTTTTTAATGAGGCTTTACTGTGTTGCTTAGGCTGATCTCAAACTTCTAGCCTCAAGTGATCTATTTGATTATAGTGTGTCTCAACCCATTGCTTTAAAAAAAAAAATTGATCTTGCTAGGAAAGCTTTGAGCTTCCTGAAGCTGTATATCCATATCACTTCCAAGATTTGGGAAGTTTTCAGACAGTATTTTTTTTTTTTGAGAAGGAGTTTTGCTGTTGTTACCCAGGCTGGAGTGCAATGGCGCGATCTTGGCTCACCATAACCTCCGCCTCCTGGGTTCAAGCAATTCTCCTGCCTCAGCCTCCCGAGTAGCTGGGACAACAGGCGCGCACCACCATGCCCAGCTAATTTTTGTATTTTTAGTAGAGACGGGGTTTCACCTTGTTGACCAGGATGGTCTCGATCTCTTGACCTTGTGATCCACCCGCCTCGGCCTCCCAAAGTGCTGGGATTATAGGCGTGAGCCACCGCGCCCAGCCTCAGACAGTATTTCTTTAAATAAACTTTCTAACTCTTTGTATCTTTATGGTAGTTCAGTAATTTGTATACAGCTGATCTTTCATGTATACTTGTTCTGTGTCCATGGATTCAACCTACCACTGATAGAAAATATTTTTTAAAAAACAAGAAAAATAACAATACACCTGTAAAAATAATACTAGACAAAAATACAGTATGATAACTGTTTATATAACTTTTATATTGTATTAAGTACTAAGTAATGGAGAGATTATTTAAAGCATATTGTGAAGGCATGCATATGTTATAAGCAAATACTATGTCATTTTATATATGGGACTTGTGTATTAGCAGATTTGGTATTTGTGAGGGTTTCTGGAACCAATTTCCTGTGATTACCAAGGGATAATTATATTCATATGTTTGGTGGTGTCTCATAGGTTCCTATGCTTTCCTCACGCTTTTCCGATTGTTTTTATTGCTCTAATTGGTTAATTTCAAGTGACCTAGTTCTTTCTTCTGCATAATCAAGTCCACTGTTAGAACTGAGTTTTTAGTTCTCTCATAATATTCATCTGCTCTAGGGCTTGAGTTTTTATGGTGCCTGTTTTCATATTAAACTTCTTTTTTTGTTCATTTAATATTTTTATAATTTTATTTCATTGTCTATGTGTATTTTCTTGCCTCTCATTGAGCTTCTTTAGGATAATTATTTTGAATTATTTTTCAGACAGTCTGTACATCTTTATTTCTTTGGAGTCAATTATTGCAGTTTTACTAGTTTCCTTTGGTGGTATAATGTTTGTGTGATGATTTGTTATCTGTGTAGTTTTGCATTGATGTCTGTACATTGCGAGGAGTGAATTCATTTCTCAGGCTTTATGGACTGGATTTGCCAAGTTAAAATCCTTTCCTATTAGGTCTTTGGGTTAAGGAGATTGCTCCTGGGACTGTGGTAGGCAGTAGAATGGGATTGCATCCAGGTCATGTGGCTGATGTTGGGTCTGCAGTAGACATCACAATCAACAGGCCTCTTTCCAGGGGTTCTCATGGGTATGGGTTCTATCTGGTCCCTGGGTGAACTGGACCATCTCTAAGATCTTGGTAGGTGGAGCTGGTGTTGAGATAATGTTCTGCTTCAGAATTTACTTAGTAAGCTGATGACTGTGGCTTTCTCTGAGACTCTGAAAGCGCTCCTGTTGGATCACTGGTTGGATTATCTGCCCTGGGCTGGTTGTACTGCCCTGCTCCATGATTGAGATGGATGGAATTAACATACAAGGTTGTTTCAGGGCCCACAGCTGAGACTGAGCACTCCAAGCCAGTCTTCAGGATTATAAATAGGCATGTCTCCTGGTGGGTCCCTGCGTTAACAGTCCTTCTTTTAGACTAGCTGAGAAAGATGGGAGCCAATTTTTAAGGATTATTTAAGATCTATAATGGGACCAAAGTCCAGGCATTACCTATAGGGGCACTGCTAGACGTGTCTCCCTCTGGGTCCGCAGGCAAACAGAACTGTTCTTAATCTTGCAGAAAAGGGGAATAAGATCCAGGGCCATTTGAGGATCCATTTTGGGACAAAGTTTGGCAAGCCTACCGTGAAAACTCATATGGGCATGTCTCCCAGTGGAATCCTGGTTGGGCATGAACTGCTTCCAGACCACAGCTGGGAGGGGCCAATTAACTCAAGCTTCAGGGCTAATTTACAATATGCTGTAAGATTGATGTTGGCAAGCTTGACCTGGTGGCATGGGCGGGTGATACTCTCAGCCAGTTCCCTAGTCAGACGGAATTGTTCCCAGACCACAGCTGAGATGGGGCTGGAGCAGAGATTCAGGACCCATTTGGGAACTGCTATGGGATGAAGGCTGGCAAGCCCGTCCAGGTGCATCTCCCAAGATTTCCAAGCAGTGCTAAGCTAGGAGCACAGCTGAGGGGGTGTTGGAGCTGAGTTGCAGGATATCTTTTGGGTTCAATGCTGAGACCCATATTGGCAGGGCTGTCTGCCCAGACACTAGTGTGCATGATTCCTCCTAGGCCCATTGGTAGAGAGTTTCAGTAGCAGGATCAAGGCCAATAGGGCTGGAGCCAAACCCTTTAAAGAACAGAGACATTTCTGGATCTAAACCTTGGAGCGTGGTGAATGCATCTGCCATGTGGGTACAAGTCTGCACTCTCAAAATGACACTCCTAGGTTTTGAGCTACTCTAGGATTTCACAACCTCTTTCCTGAATTCCAAGGTTCCCACAAAGAGATTTTTGTTTGTGGTTGGGTGCAGAATTCTTGTTGTCAGGGGGAAATGACAGAGTGACCTCCTATTTTGCTATTTTATTCATGTCTCCAAGGTCTTAAGGAGTTCTTTTTTTAAAAAATTTATTTATTTTACTTTGAGTGCATACTATATCTAGCATTTCTCCCCATGTTACAACTTCCCACCCTCCTCTCCCTCCCCACCCCCCAGTGTCTCTCCCCCACCCCCCAAATGTCCCCAGCGTGTGATGCTCCTCTCCCTGAGTCTGCATGTTCTCATTGTTCAACGCTCACCTATGAGTGAGAACATACGGTGTTTGGCTTTCTGTTCTTGTGTCAGTTTGCTGAGAATGATGGTTTCCAGATTCATCCAAGTCCCTACAAAGGACACGAACTCATCGTTTTTTATGACTGCGTAGTATTCCATGGTGTATATGTACCACATTTTCTTTGTCCGGTCTATCATTGATGGGCATTTGGATTGGTTCCAGGTCTTTGCTACTGTCCACAGGGCTGCAATGAACATTCGTGTGCATGTGTCTTTATAGTAGAATGATTTATAGTTCTTTTGGCATATACCCAGTAGTGGGATTGCTGGGTCAAATGGAATTCCATTTCTAGATCCTTGAGAAATTGCTATGCTGTCTTCCAGAATGATTGCACTAATTTACACTCCCACCAGCTGTGTAAGAGTGTTTCTATTTCTCCACATCCTCTCCAGCATCTTTTGTCTCCAGATTTTTTATTGCTCTCTGTTCTAACTGGGGTGAGATGGTATCTCAGTGTGGTTTTGATTTGCATTTCTCTAATGACGAGTGATGATGAACATTTGTTCATAGGAGTTCTTAATACCATATATTTTATTGTTTAGTTTATAGTATCCTTTCACTTACTTTTAGTGAGTTTGTTTCTTTGTTGAAAATCCTCTGAATTTTTACATATCTTTACATTGCTTCTTCTGCTGAATGTACCTAACGGTTACTTTAAATTCACTGTCAATTAACACAGTCGTTGGATCACAAGTTGCTCTTGTGTTCTTCCCTGTTATTTATGGTTGATGCCATCTTATTCCTGATGCAGTGGATTTGTTGTACTCATGACCCTGAGTTTTACCCCTTCCTCTAGCCTCACACTTCACCTTTTAAATTCCCAGTGTCCTTGCACTGGACAGAGTGTTCTGCCATTTCAATCTACGAGTAGCCACAGGGCTGTCTTTGGACATGTTATCAAAATTGCACAAGCAGAGGCTTGAAAAAGTGCCTGTATCTTTCTTCATGCCCTTTTGCTCCTCTGTCCTTGTCACAAAAATAGGGACACATGAGCTTGCTGGGGAATAAGGCACAAGGAACAGAGCCAAACCCACCAGTTTACTCCAGCCAATTCAGACATCTCTCGTCAACAGCCAGTCAGGGGAGACTCTGAACACTGTCTATTTGAGGTCAGTCCAACTCATTGACCCTACAACTCATGACTTATGTAATTATTGTATGGCCTTAAAACTGAGTGAATTTTTTTTTGGTACACAGCATTATTGTGACAATATAAAATTGATACTTTTAATATATTCATTATATTTTAGTTGTGTGCTAGACCTGGTTTATTTTTTTAAAAAACGGAGCTTCAGATGATAAAATCTACAAGAGAGAATCAACACCTTGCTAACTGAAGAGTAGAGAGGCTCATCATCTTATTAGTCATGAACTTAGCTGGATCAAGGCTGGGTTAAAGTTTCATTAAAACTTTGTCTATCTCTGGTGAGTTTCTGTCCCCAAGAACATGGATTTTAAGGGTTTCTTTGAAATCACGATGTCTTCAGCTCCTCAGTACCCAGAAACTTGGCCTTTCAGCTTAGCTTCTCAGCAAAATCAGACATCTTGTGGTCAACTGCCGGTCGGGAGAGACTCTGAAAACTGCCCATTTGAGGTTAGTCCAACTCGTTGACTCCAGAACTTATGACTTACGTAATTATGCTGTGGCCTTAGAGCTGAGTGGTTGGTTTTTTGTTTTTCGGGTGTTTGCTTATTTGTTTGTTTCAGGTCTATAGCCTTCCACCATGAACATCTTTGAAATGTGGCAAATGCCTTAAAGGAGAGGCTGCTGGGAATATAAAGCCCCTCAAATCTCTAATTTTGTCAATTCTAGCCACCAATAGTTCCATTGTTTCTGTCCCCAAAAAGGACTCCTCTAGAGTCAAACCATCTGGCTGTGTCCATCCCAGCAAAGCCTCCAGGAAATAAACAATTGTAGATTTTCGTTTTTTAAAGTTTTATTTTACTTTTAATTGACAAATAATTGCATATATTTATGGGGTACAAATTGATATTTTGATACATGCATGCGTGACAAATGATCAAATCAGAGTAATTAGCATATCCATAACCTCAAATATTTATGTTTTCTTTACAGTGAGAACATTTAAAATCATCTGTTTTAGCTATAAATGTACAGTACATTTTTATCAAATATAGTTACCTTGCTCTGCAAGAGAACACCAGAATTTCTTCCTCCAACTAACTGTAGCTTTCTACCTGTTGACCAACATGTCCTCTTCCTCCATCTGCTTCCCTCTTCCTGCATCTGGTAACCACTTGCTACTTGCTACCTTTGTGAATTCAACTGTTTTTTTTATTATTATGCTTTAAGTTCTGGGGTACATGTGCAGAATGTGCAGGTTTGTTACACAATGTTACACATTGTTTTTATGATGTTTTACACAGGTATACACATGCCAAGGTGGTTTGCTGTATCCATCCCCCGCCATCTACATTAGGTATTTATCCTAGTGTTAGCCCTTCCCCATCCCCCCCTACCCTGCTGTCCCTCCCCTACCCACCCATCCCCCGACAGGCCTCGGTGTGTGATGTTCCCCTCCCTGTGTCCATGTGTTCTCATTGTTCAACAACCACTTATGAGTGAGAACATGCGATGTTTGGTTGTCTGTTCTTGTGTCTGTTTGCTGAGGATGATGGCTTCGAGCTTCATCTATCCTGCAAAGGATATGAACTCATCCTTTTTTGTGGCTGCATAGTATCCCATGGTGTATACCTGCCACGTTTTCTTCATCCAGTCTATCATTGATGGGCATTTGGGTTGGTTCCAAGTCTTTGCTATTGTAAACAGTGCTGCAATAAACATACGTATACATGTGTCTTTATAACTCACAGTTTTATAACTTTTGGGGTATATGCCCAGTAATGGGATTGCTGGGTCAAATGGTATTTCTAGTTCTAGATCCTTGAGGAATTTCCACACTGTATTCCACAATAGTTGAACTAATTTACACTCTCACCAACAGCGTAAAAGTGTTCCTATTTCTCCACATCCTCTCTAGCATCTGTGGTCTTCTGATTTTTTAATGATCGCCATTCTAACTGGCATGAGATGATATCTCAATGTGGTTTTGATTTGCATTTCTCTAATGACCAGTGATAATGAGCTTTTTTTCATATGTTTTTTGGCTGCATAAACATCTTCTTTGAGAAATGTCTGTTCATATTCTTTGTCCACTGTTTGATGGGGTTGTTTGTTTTTTTTTCCTACAAATTTGTTTAAGCTCTTTGTGGATTCTGCTTATTAGCCCTTTTTCAGATGGGTAGACTGCAAAGATTTTTTCCCATTCTGTTGGTTCCCAGTTCACTCTAATGATAGTTTCTTTTTCTGTGCAGAAGCTCTTAAGTTTAATTAGAACCTATTTGTCTATTTTGGCTTTTGTTGCCATTGCTTTTGGTGTTTTAGTCACGAAGTCCTTGCCTATGTCTATACTCTAAATGCTATCACCTAGGTTTTCTTCTAAGGTTTTTATGATGTTAGGTCTTATGTTTAAATCTTTAATCTGTCTGGAATTAATTTTTGTATAAGGTGTAAGGAAGGGATCCAGTTTCAGCTTTCTGCATATGGCTAGCCAGTTTTCCGAACACCATTTATTAAATAGGGAATCCTTTCCCCATTGCTTGTTTTTGCCAGGTTTGTCAGAAAATCTGATGGTTGTAGATGTGTGGCGTTACTTCTGAGGCCTCTGTTCTGTTCCATTGGTCTATA